>VWZF01003010.1:687103-779603 GCA_013396755.1 Sclerurus mexicanus
CATGATCAAAAGGTGTTTAAGATGCACTATACTATCAACAGATAGCAGCAACAGTTTCTGCATAAAACAACCTGTCCCTAAAAGCCAAGCTAGAACATCCAGCTTTTGGTCTACCACCTACCACCTTGGAGAAGGTTCAGGGGGACCTCATCATGTTATTCCAGGACTTAAAGGGCTGCTACAAAGGGGATAGTGGCTCTCTATTCACAAGGAGCCACGCAGAGAAGACATGAGTCAAAAGGTACAAGTTGCACTGGGAAAGGTTTCATCTCAACATAAAAAAAACCCAAAAACAACATAGTAAGAACAATCGTTCACCAGAACAACCTTCCCAGGGACATGGCAGAGCTCTCATCACTGAAAATTTTCAATATATGATTGGAGAGAGTGCTAGATGATCTCCCCTATGCTCCCCTTTCCATGAAACATTGGACAGGATGACCTTTGGAGTCTCCTTCTAGCCTGGGCTGTCCTATGATTCTACCTACCAGAGACCAGTGCAGAGCACACTATGCAGGCTCATGATGCAGAAGATTGTCTTTAAAATACAAGAAGACCTCCATATTTCCACTACTTAAGTCACAGTCAACTTTCTTTTTAAACATTACAGCACTGTGGAGGTGATTTTAGAATTCTGTTCATGCTACTGTTCAACTCTACAACATGTTTTTCCAGCATTTTATTTCCACCTTGAGGTGGTGAAACTCAAACAAAACTGGACAAACAAGCATTCTTACCTGATAGATTATGCAACTGCTTTGGTTGCAGAAAAATAGTCCTTATGGCATTATAACTTGATGGAAGTATTGTGAAGTGTGTGGTTTAAAAGTAGAAGCTAAGCTTTTACCATCAGTCATACACAATATTTGCCACAGCATTTCTGTTTTCACTTCCAAAGTCTACAAAATACTCCTCGTGAACCCTCAGAATATATGGAAAATATTTCATTGCAGCACAGTCAAGAGATTATGTTTCTGTTTCCTATACAATGTTCTCAGTAAATATTTGTGTTGTATTTTATAGATAGATCAAAGCTAAGAGTCATGATACCACCAGAGACATGGAACATTTCACATCCATAAATGTCATAAAGTACAACCCGGCACATATTCAAACTAGTGTAACATACTCTGCATAACTGTCAGGCAGGTCTCTTGCTTTCAGTCCTGCGCAGGTAAAAAGGGATCTAGAGATATATTGCCATCCTAACCTTACCCTCTTGTCCTTCGTGGTTGACTTAAGCAGTGGAAGCAGTGCACCGGGACCTATGACTGGAACAACTTACTTTCTGCTGACTGCAACAGAGGAAGGATCAGTTTGCAGCTTACTACTTTTTGGGTGATGGCATGCAACAAGAAACTGTATTTTCCTTGGAAACAAACCATTGGGAAAAACCCTGAAGCTTTCAGCAACTATCCGTACTGTCTTTCACAGATTCACAGGCAATGTTAGCATACACTTGCCAATGAAACTAATAACCTATGCTCTAGATAGTACTTTATGAACATGAGATCATCATTTATAGCTAGCTATGCTTAAAATTAACCAGAGGTGCTTATTGTGGGCAGTGTGAATCCCATTAGGTACTTCCTCTGTCTTCTCTCCATAGCAGCTAAACCTTCGCAACAGGAAGACTGTTGCTGACTACAGAAATTTCCAAAACATCTCACATACCTGACAACTAAAATAAACTTACTTCAGATTGCACTTCTTTTTGAACCAAACTCTACGATTTCCAGGATTTCATATGAAGAGCAAAGAGAGTAGTAGTAAAATAATGCCGTTCTTTTACAGTCCATTACTTGTTACTTTTCTTTCTGTAAAGTTGTTAAATTCATCACTTGTCTTTGTGAAAACACTCTTCAAAAGTATAAATGGATGCCTATTCCTTATTTCTTTGTAGCAAAGCAAACACCTATGCTGCGTGTACAGGCAACAAGCCATGAGGAAAGCTGTGAATTTTCAGCACATCTTCTAATACCCGAGTAACCCCAATGGCTTCCTTATGTTCCTTGGGTCACCTGCAGACAGACAAGCACTCAGGCAACAAGAGACTGTGGAGCCTGTACCTACACTCACACTCTGAAACAGTGTAGCTTCAAAAGTCAAGTAAGGTTCCAAAGCACTGAATCCTTAACATACATTTTGGGTAAAACTTTAGCTCCCAACCAATGCTAAAATATTGAGTTCTTTCCACAATGCTCCTCTCATCACCAACTTTCAATTAGTAAATAGTTAAAAAAAAATCTATGTTTCTTTCCTTAGGCTATTTCCAAAGAATGATTATGCAACTCTCCAAGACCCTCCTAAACCAAATGCAGGAAATAATCAATTAATTAAAGTTTTTCACTCCTATCCAGTTAACCTAGTAATGTTAGGCTTCAGTTGAAAAGCCCAAACTTCTTTGCAAGAAGCAGTAAAAGGTGATGACAAAGCTTGAAGGCAAGACTCAGCACGCTCTCCCCTGGTATTATGTGTAGCCACTCCTCCAGTGTATCCACATCTACTGCCAATGCCTCTAACTGGAAACCTTTCTGTGAGACAGCCACTTACAGAACTCATTCCTTCAGAACATGAGCAAACGATTACAAAATGATAGCATACATATATGTATGTATGGCACATCATTTTGTGACTTTTGCTACTTGTTTACCCAAAATCTGCTGTCACATCAACTGGATCCTTTTACTTTGCAGGTTCAGGGTAGCATAATCCAAAATAAGCATATCAAATAGTTACGATCACAAATTTTTCTACTCAAAGAAAGAAGAATTCTCAAAAAGAAGGATTAAGAGTTCAGTTAAATAAAAGAGAATTGTAGTGATGAATTTGATTCACTTCTAGTTTTACATTCAAAATGGAGGTATCAGGATACAGCAATTGATTACAAGACAGTTTTCTAAATATATAGGACATCAAACCTCCATTCATTTTTCCTGGTTACTTTTCTTTCAGACTTCAACAGTCCCTTCCACTGATGTATCATACAGTCCTGTATATTTTATCATATTTATATTACACATGCTAGTAGATGGGCTTATGCAAGCACATTAAACAACTAGTATGTAGCAAGTTCTTCTCTTTACTTCAAAGCAGTTGTGTAAAAAATACACAAATGTTACAAGTATGCTACATTCCAACATTATTTCAAAAACTGTCTCAAATATATTTCAGTTACTACTACATAGTAATAGCTATTTACTTATAGCCCTTGCTCTCAAGCTGGAATTACTACACAGCTTTTTCAATCAATCAAGATCATTTGAAAATCATGATCTTACTACCACTGTTACATTGATCCCATTTTGAAAGCACCAGAAAAAATGCCAGAACAACATTACAAAACCAAACATATTTTTAATGATGTTTACAGAAATTGTTTTGTAACAGATATTCCAATTCAGCAAGTGTTTGGGCTTTGAGTAACTTCATATATAGGAATGATCCTATTTGACTCAATGAGATTACTTATATGCAAAAAGTTATTTCATAGGTAACTCATGATTTAAAATTAACAAGGAAGATGAGGCAATTAACTACAAAAGCCTTTCTATGGCCTTTTCTTAGGCAAAAAAAGCAAAACAAACCCTGTTTAAACACATAGAACTCTAGTTAAGAAAGTATCACATATTATAAAAGGCATATTGTACAGTACTAATGGCTTCCCTAAAAAAATCTCTACAGAATAGTTAAATGTATTTTTCTTATGAAAAATTTCTAAATGCAGAGTTGTACCTAATAGTGGCAAAATTCAGTCTCACTGATGAATGACTTAGTGAATTTATCTTTATTTTCTTGCTCATATTTTCATGTGTGTGGCTGGATATATCTTATGCTTAATAGTGAAACATCTGTCTGTTCCATGTTTTGTCACAATTTACATGTAAGTAACATAACGACATAAAAGAAATTAGAACTTGGCACCATTAACATTACTGACGCATTCACCTTGTCCTCAACCACAATGTCTCCTAGACACAATAAAGGTGTAGCCAAAGATTTATCCTGCCAATAAGATATAGTTATAGGTCCCATGAAGATTACTGACACTGAAGTACCAAATATGTACTGGCCTTGGACTTAGCAGATAACATGCCAGTTTTGAGACACATTCAAGTTGACAATAAATCAGTATCACAGTTCCAATAACAGGAAAATATACCTCAGAGGAATTTTTTTTTCTATTGAAACATTCCACTTCTGAGTTAGCTATTAAATGGTAATGATCAAAATGGACTAGGCAGTAGGGGTTTTTGTGTCTGAAATGTGCAGACATTTTACTACAAGGCTATTTTTAAAAAACTTATGCGATTTTCTACACGGTATCTTTGCCTTAAGTCAATTTTGTCTTAAAAAAGCCAAACAAAACCAAACTCAAAACAAAATATGTATTAGTAGCAATCTTCTTATGAATTATACTTGTTTTCTATATTTGCACATGCAAACATTTCCGCAGCCTCCGTAACCCCTCCCCTCCCTTTTGTGCATAAAAAAGCAATGCTTACAGCGGGCTAGAGAGAGCAAGGTGCACTAGTTAAGTACTGCTTACTAAATTGTAAATGTAATTTTTCTCTCCCTCTCAGAACTATCTCTCAATGCTTGCCACCAGAAATTCCATTCTGAGAAGTTGACTAAAAGGGCTTCCATTTCTCAGGGTGTATGGGTTATACCTACTTTTTTTCAAGCACCCTTTTGAACTTCTTTTCAATTTTCTGTTTTTGATGATAGTCATGCTGACAACTTTTTTTGGTCCATCAAATTCTGTAGTACAATTACATGAATTTACTTTTAATAAATTACCATCTTTGCATATATCAGTCAAACCATGAAGACTAAACACTTGCAAATAAAATGCATTATTAATTTAATTGTCACAGCCTATTTAGCTAGCTTCTATTAGTATTTGCTATAATATGCAATGTATCAGAAGGCAGAATCAAATTCAAAACATAAAGAATAAACTGATTATATTGTCCTAGAGAAATTAAAAAATAGCAAGCTTGCAAAATTATAATCAAGGCATTAATGTTTTACATAGGTAAGAAAACTATGTAACTTAATTTATAATATCTTTATACCCAAAGTGATAGTTTAACATGCTGAAGAAGGATTTCTTTGGTTCCTAAAGCCATTAAAAGGCATCAAACTCACAATAGGAAAGGAAAGCAACAGTGGTTTGGTATTTACTGCATTAGATCACGTGCCTTAAACATCCCCCATCACCAGCGAGTGACTGCTACTAGAAATTTATATTGTTGTTGTAGCTCTGCCACTACTCTTTGATGCTGCTCTACATTAAGCAGAAGTGCCACCTAAAAAGGCATTGTGAATAAGAAATACTCAAAAGATGGACGCAGAAATTGCAAAAGAGGGTATGAAGTCACCCAAATATCGCTTCTCCACGCTGGCCTGGGGGCAAAGCTGCCCTGGCCCGCGCTTGCAGACGGGGCAGGGAGGCTGCAGGCCTGAGTGGGGCTCCTCTGCTCCTCAGGGGCCATGAAGCGGCCACCTCGCAGAGGGGTGGCAGGGGAGGGACGCCCCTCCCCTCCTCCTCACACCATGCCCGTGGGCCAGCCAGAAAGCCTTGAAGGACTATGGCAAGAAATGGGGAAAAGGGAAACAGCCACAAGGCTTTCAGAACGAACACGCAAACAAAAGCCAACAACAACCGACTTAGTTTATAGCATTCTGCTTGTTCAGGAATTCATTTCAAGATGATGATCACTAAAAATATGCCTCTCAGGCTAAGATACTATATTTGGAAATCTATTGTATGCATCCTTTATTGTGCACATATTCACTAGGGTAACACAAGTTATCTCTGTGTTGTATTTATGATGACTGTACAGTAAGTACCCCTTTGTAAAAGAAAATATTAGCCTTGAACGCTTGCAGTTACAAGAAAAACCACCAGAGCAAAACATTTTTTGTAAATGTTATGCTAGGACAACAGATAACCAACATAAACTTTAATATGATATCTGTTTTGATGAAACTGTAATTGTTGTTTCAATGCGTCATTCTGTATTTTAGATTAAATACAATATCTCAAAACTCTTTAAATCATCACGTTACAGAAATTCTGCTTAAGCCCTTCGTAGAGGAAATCTCGTTAAAAATATAAGCACCACTTAAATCAGTGCTAAGTCAAACTAAGGTGTATATGGTGTGTTAATTTAAAACTACTCTTGGGTCCCTCTGTGATTTAAGTGTGATGAACTTGTGAGGAAATGGTCTAATCGACTACCATTTCCAGTGTCTCTAAGAAGGAATGAACATGACCCAGAAAGGGTTTTGCAGTCTTCTATAGCTCCTATCTGTCATTTATTTCTCTCTTCTTTCATATTGAAACCAGAAAATACTCTTTATTTATGAAAGCCTAGACTAGAAGAATGAGCTATAAGGCAGTAATACTTGAAACAGTATCAAGTATCCAGCAATGAACCCCTCCATCTACCCAGACTGAAAGGGAATATGCGATCTTTTGGCTATTCGAAACACATCAATTTTCTAGTTGCCCCAAAAATTCAATGAAATAGCAATAGCTATGCCCCAATGTGCCCAATAAATCTGAAGTAAAATCTGTTTATCTGCAAACACAGTGCCATTTAGTTTGTAAAACACAGTTATATTTTAAACCACAGAAAAAAATAACCTGCTTGCAAACAAAGGTTGAGAATAAGTAACTGTACACAAACTGAAAAATAAATTAATTCATTTTAAAAACAGTCAAAACACCAAATCTCCCTTCCTGCTACAGAATACTGAGGAAACTCTCTTTTTGATTCCTCTATGACTTTGACTGCAGTGATCAACATAAATCTCAAAAAGTCTTGTTACAAACCTACGAGTATTAAGGCCAGCACAAAAAGAAAGAAAAAAGATTATTTGATTTTGTACTCAGAGGGACATTAAAACTATGGAATTTTTGAGAAAATAATATCATCTGTCATAAAAATGCCCCAAAAGGTAAAATTCTACACTTTTTACATAGAATTTCATTCTACAGACATGTCATAAGTATCATGCCATCAGACCACTTAAGCATGTTGGCTCTCCCTTGAGGTAAAAATCCAGATAACTTCAATGAGGATAAACTAAATATTCCAGAAAAAGTCTCCACATGCTGTATAAGATAAAGTGAAGAAAAATTTTAAAGTCGTTTACCTTTCTTTGGGTGTGCCAACTCCATGCTTGCCCAGTAAATGAGTATTCAAATGTTTCTTCATCACAAATGCCACCCTGCCAAACAAACAGAAAATGCAGGAAGATTAGTTTTTTCATAAGAACATCTTACACATTCTACTGACACTATAGCATATTTTACCTAAATAACATTTTCTCTTGTTATAAACTAATACAGTTTTAGTTATACATTTGAATTTATTTAGGCATAATGGGCCCATCCTGCACCCCTTCTTCATAAAAGTAGTTCCATTGCTTTTAATGAGCAACATGAAAATACAGCAAGATCAGATGCTTTAATCACTGTTTATGCAGGTCAAACTTCATTGTATTAATTATTTAAAGAGATATACACAAAAACAAATTAATAGCCTTAGTTATTTTATAGCCTTGTGAAAAAAAAGGATAAAAAAGGTGAAGCACCTGTTCACAAATACACTATGAGCAGGAATCTTTTTCAAACTGGCAAGACATTTTTCAAAACACCAACAGCAGCAACAAAATACATACTACCTGGCATTATATTTCTACCAAACACAGATAATTTGCTTTAATTTTGGCAACATTCATAATGAAACAGATAGGAGCCTAACAAGTACCATTCTTCCGCTGATAAGACCATAACATCAATTTAATTATGTCATGTGACTGCTTCAAACAATTTAGATATCAGACTGAGGCTTTAAACTAAAATGGTTCTCTTGATAAGCAAAAATTTTACTGCTGCAACTTTCAGTGTGAAAAGGGCTTGCAAACATTTTTGTTAATTATGTATTACAGCTGTCCTTCATAAAGTTAATTACTAATAGCTGAAAGGCAATAGACTCTATTTGCATATGTACATGAAAGGCATGACATATGCAAAAATATGATTTTAATTAGCATTCCATGATATGAAGGGCTACAAATCAAACTGGCATGTTATAAGATTTTTAACATTAAACGCTGAATTCATCTGGACATGTTTGCAGTAATGGACAATGGAAAGACTGTAAAACACTAGCACTATGGGGTATAAGAGCCACAAAAGCCAAGACACAGTACTTTTCCTTTACAATTATGTTAATGTAGCTTCTCTGTGTCTCATCTACTTTGGGCACTTGAGCATTATTACAGAGAATCTCTCTTGTGCATCCCTTAAGGTGTAAGAATATAATACTGCCTTATTTAAATGATGGCAATTTCCTTATTTTTTACAAAAAGGAATTTTAAAAGTATCTTAAATACTTTTTTTTCTACACAATTTATAATTATGGCATCATAACACTTACCACTGTGAATAACCTATTACACCATTACCATCATTACTATGCAAGTGTCATCCGAATTATTGTACATAACGAAAATAATTGCAACAAAATAAAAATTGTGTTCTAATAGGAGCATATGACATTCAAAATACACTGTCCTTGCATTTTGACAGAAATAATATTTCCATACAGCTATGAAAGGTACCAAACATATTTTCACTTAGTAATACTTGTATTTCCTATTACAAACTTCCATTATCCTTCTCTAAAAGAAAAATAAACTCAAAAAGGGAAGGGGCAATGTGCAATTGAAATTGTAAAGTGATACTTTGCTATTTACATGGAATATAAAGATCCCAACCAGCTACATAGTATTTGTAGGGAAGTGGGTTTTATTTTCTGAGTCTGTGTACTTGATGCTTCCAAACAAAGGCTGAACATTTCATTTACCACACAACTGCAGGGGGTACAGACAGACATACCTTTCTGCAAAATCAAAGGCAAAGGCGTTGTTAATAACATGGAGCAATTAATCTTGCATTAGCTGCCTCCTCTCTGTTGTATCTAAGTTCTAGTAACTATTTTGCTGCTGTTACACAGCACAAATAAAATGAACCCTCACTCAGGAACTGTCTCAGAACGTTCTAACATTTTAAACTTTTAATGTCAGGCTTGAAGACTTAAGACTTGAGGAGTGCATAATGCATCTGTGCAAGACTGGAGCACTCAGCATAGCTCAGGAACAGCTCCCCACCCTACAGAATCAGGCCTTAAATATGAAAGAAAAGTTGTTATTTTCAGAAATTGAGAACGAGATGAAAAAAATATTAACAACAGAGACAGCCCTTAATGAAACAAGAGTCAAAGTCTAAACAACTTTGTTTGGATGCTGAGTTTGAGGATAACCCATTAAAAACAACAACAACGACAAAAACCCTAAACTAACAAAAAAAAATCACAAAAAGAGACAAGTGGGAACTATTTGTTTTCATTTACTAAATCCTACAGGTGTTTTTCAGGGAGGTGGTAGCAGTGTTTGCTGGCTTTACAAAACAAACACAAAAATGTTTTCAGTACATTCAGCAACTCTGGGTTTCCAAGCAATTACTGGTTTTGTAGTCAAAAAATAATGGGTTTATCTATGCTATTTACCTCTGTTAAGATAAATCTGTTATTCCCAAGATATTGTAGAATTGAACTGATAGACGTGACTTAGCCTTGGCCTTTTAAATTAATCTTAAAGGACGTTTGACTGGCACGTGTGAGGACTCAAGGAGTGAATGCTTTCAAGATATATTGCACTGACATACCTTCAAATCAAAGGGAATCTTTCCATCAGCTACAGTAAGCACCAATTCAGGCTTCACTGAATTTGTCATTTCTTGGTTTTAATTCTAGTGGAAATAGAAATATTCAAATGCTAAAAACTAACTAGTTTCAGAAACACACCAAAAGGGAGTGGGAAACACTGTAATTGCCATACTCCAGTGTTTCCAACGCATGCAAACAATGCCAGACTAGAGGCCTGGAACCAGTTTTACAGACTCTGATCTGGACAAACTCATCCTCAACCCACAAGAAGACAAGAAGCCCAGCTGCTCTCCTGAGGGTTCAGGTCTCAAAAGGCAGAAATGTCTAGCCTATACATCCAAGTCATGGTCACTGGGAGTTCCCTCCATTTGACAGGAAGACCGAAGCCTCCTCTTAAAGTGGTAAAAGGTAAGTAGGTAGGATTTCATTTGTTTGCAGTAGCATTATGTTAGGTTAACTTTTATAGTGATTTTCAGCTACCCTGGCTCCAAACCAGCAACATTCTCAGTCTTCTACACTTCATTTTCAAACTTCAGGATAAATTAAAGACAAGTTGAAAAATTACACAGAGCTATAGAACAGTATCCACACTCCCTGTGGGGAATTTTTTGCACACAAACTATAAATAAAAATAACTTTAAATCATAAATACATGAGCACCTTACCCAAAATAAGTTTGCAGAATATTCTGTTTTCAGTTTACAAGAGTTGTGGTTTTGTAGGAATGTGATCACTAATATGCCATGGCAATCTTCAAACAGTACTTGGACTCACTCTCAGAATGTCTGTAACTGATTTAGAAGCCTCTACAGACTTGTCTTCAGTTATAAAAGTACATTTTAAAGTACAAAAGAAACAAAGGGACTTCTAATTCCAGGAATGAAGAAACATATTGGACAATCCTTACTTCCACTTTTTATTCTAGTACAATACAAATTCTTCAGCATGTACAATGTTTATCATCACAGTACCCAAGGAATATGAATAATCTGTCATGTATTGTCTGTTCTCTCATTTTCTCTGCAGGGAGAAAACTGTGCTCTGTGAAGTATCTCGCTACAAGAGGGCAAAAGATTCTAAGTTTTATTATGTTTTGAATACATAATAGCTCTTTCCTTTTTAATAAGTACATCACTGTGTTAGTGAAAAGCCTAGTTAAAAAAAACAAAAACAACACACGCACGCACAAACCAAAACAAGCATTCTGAGCCATAAAGTCATGAAATTTGTTATTTCTTGGGTGTTTACCAAGTGCTCAGCCTTGGTCTAGTTCCAAGGAAGGAGCAACATCTTACCTCTACCAGCAAGTCACTTGAAGCTATGTCGGCAGACCAGTCATCTTGTAACTGCACATAACTGCTGAGGAGGACCAGCATGAGAATTTATTTTTGTGGAACTCTACCAACAAGGTATCCAGCAGTTGAAGAGCAATTTTAAATCACTTCTCAGTGGATACATTGCTCCCTGCAACTGCTCTCAGAGAATTTATCTTACAGACAACAATGTTCAATGACAGCAGAAAAGTCCAGGAGAATAACAATGAATATCTACCCTTTACTCATATTCTCAATGTCCTTTACATCTCCCTTAAACTGTCCAAAACCTCTTTATACATGAATTTAATTCTGAGAATAGAGGTAGGCTACTGCATGACCTAAGTACACAGGATGTTTCAAAGGCTTGAGAGCCTTTAAAAAAAAATTCAAACCCACAAACAAAATCAAGAAAAGTAGAATAGAACGCTATGATTTTAAAATTATTTAGTGTTTGGTTTTAGCATAGGTCTCAGACACACAGAAAGGATAGAATGTTTACTATTTTGGATAAATCAACTGGGAGATCTGATAGATTCAAGGAATAATAAGAAAAAGGATCTCAAACTTTTATACACCATCACAGATTATTATGAAATAATACATTATCCTGTCTGCATCTGGTTTGGTTTTCTTGATCTGTGCTTGAATTTTTGTTCTTGTATCTTCACCTAAGGCATGAAACCAGAAAAACAAGGCAAATTTTGCAGATCATGCCAAGAAGGGTATTGGGGTATGTTCAGGCAAGTAAGTAACAACATGGACTCTTACTACCACAATGGAATATTCCTATTCCTTACTGTGTCTTGAAAAACACTGCAAATCCTAACTGTTTGTAGTTGAACGTGTGGTTCACAAGCCAACCGGGGTTGCAACTAGTAAGAGAAAGAAAAAGTGCATTTTCTCAAGGAATACCATGACTAGTGTGTACTTCAGAATATTCAATAAAATTTGCAATTATAGCTTTTTTTCATGTACTTAAGTTGCACATGTTCTACCCATAAAAGTACAACTTCATATACTCAAATCAGCACTTAGTGAAATAGTACAAAAACAGTACCTATAAACTTAAAAAACTTCAAGTTTTTAAATTTTCCAAACTATATAAAAATTTGCTACCCAAATCTCATCTCTCCATCAGGATTTTGTATTCAGCAGGTTAACTTCAGCAACAAGAGGGTAGAGGGAAATGCAGAACTGTCCAGAAAGCAATGCTTTTCTATGAGCAAGAAATCTCTCTTCTCATGCATCAAAAGTCTGAATTTCTTCAAGTCCATCATTTGTGGATGTTTGCTGATTCTGAAGGGTCCAGACTGGGGCGCTGATAACTCTCTTGCATGACTGCGCGCAAGGGACTCAATTTAAAAGAAAGTATCTGGCAGGGCAGAGTCTGGTGTGGAAGATATCCAGTAGTCTGAAAGGCTTCATGCCCTTTGTGACAAGATGTCAGGTTCAAGTAAATATCTGGCAGGGCGAAGTCTAGTGTGGAAAACATCCAAATATCTGAAAAACTTCATGCCCTCTGTGACAGGACGTCAAGCCTAGAACCCTGCATAGGAAAGATGGGGTTTTCTCCTGCCTCATTTACCAGCCAAATAAAGCAGGTCTTATTACCTCCAAATAACAGTTGGTTACTTAAGTTGAAAAAAAAAAAAAAGATCCATAACATTTCAAAAGGTTAACAAGTCATGTGTAATCACTCAGTCTGCAATGCTGAGAGTGCTGTGACACAGTGATTTGTACTCCCTGCTGACCCCATGTGTTAAAGAAGATTATGGCTATTTTATGCTCCACCCTCACTAACACTGGTAATTAAACTGGAAAGCAAAATGCATACATCCTCATCTTCAAGAGCAAGCAATTTGGCAGACTGGAAAATTCAACCATTTTCTCTTGAAAAGAGAAACCAAAAGAGTGAAATGAGGTCAACTTTGCCAATATTAACCTGGCAAAATCCAGAGTACCACAGGAAGATATACTGGTAATTCATGAAACCTAAAAATTAATATAACTTTTGAATCTCTGAGATGGGTTTGCCTTTATGCAAATCTGAATGTTGGATTTGGGATTATTTAGGGTGTTGGTTTTGTTTGTTGGGGTTTTTTTACAATTTTCCATGCAACAATCAGGTATGTTTCTCAATTATTTAATAACTTTTCAACCCTTCCATGGAAAAGTTCTGGTGGTGAAGTTCAAACCTCAACATTTTCAACTGATTTTTATGAAATCATCAGTGCAACTGACTACCTTTCTTCTAAAAATACCTCATCTCGTTGTTACTGTTACCAGTAACAAACTAGCAATGAAAACAAGCTGCCCAATGGAAAAAAAAAAAAAAAAGGCAAAACAACTTGTATTAATGGAACACCTGTACTCAGCTTGCACCCAAGGCAGACTTGAGTATCACAGCAGCTACTGTTCCTGCCTAGTTTTGAACAGAATGACAGACAACAGGATTGTCAATGTGCTGTTCAATGACCTGCATCAATCTCAAGAATAATTTACTGCTATATCAGACAGATCATTATGGATGAGTTGCACACTATCAATCAATCGACTATGTTGTTCCTGCATATTCCTGCATCTATCAACTGGAAGAGAGAGACATCCCTCAACATATTCTTGTTGCTTTCTGCCACCAATCTGCGCTCCTCAAGATGGGAAAGAATTATTAGCCACATGGCCATAAAGTCATAGTAACAGGCACAAGTACTTCCTCTTACATATTCTGGCAGAAAAGACCTGGGTACAAAGAAAGAGCAAACTAAATAAAACAGAAAACACCCCCTACTGTTCCACTTTGATCTTGCCATCCAGAGTTGTCAAGTCCTCTCACCAACCCACCTTTAAGACAGGTATGCTACACTGTAAACCATCCAAGACAGAAATTTAGTCAGTTCTCGCAAGGACTGTGGCAAAAGAGGAATATATACTGGCAATATTTATATTATTTCGTCCCCTATGAGGGAACTCAGATTTGCTGATGTGCACCTCACCTGAAGTTACCTATTTTGCAACAGAAATAAAAAAGGTTTTACGTAAGTTAGCTACAGGTCCATTCTGAACTTTATCGGTTTGGGGGTTTTGTGTTGTGCGATTTTATTTTAAATACAAAAAATACTCTTCAGTGGCAGCTGCAGGAATAAGCCAAGTCCAGGCAGTGACAACTGTTATTAACATAAAGGGGAGTGGAAACTTAAGAGTGGAACTGGGAACTTCTAGATTTGGAGATAGAATAAAAAGCGATATCTGTAAGTAAACAAATTGTGTGCTACTTTTGTTTGCTTAATGAGCAGATTTAAAATAGCTAAACAGTGGCAAAACCTTTAACGTCAGATGTTCACTCTCTAGATATCACCTTACAAATATATGAGAAAATTAGTACTGATACAAGAAATGTTTGTTTCAATATTCAGGGAAGTTAGTGAATGTTAAGTCATAATGGTATACAGAAAGAGTATGTAATTACATTTCTAAATTCATCTTACCAAATCACTTCCAAGCTAAAAGAATCACATGTTCTATTAATTTTCATTGGTTATCAAGCATCTGTAACTGTCACCTCTAACAGGTGTTTGGTAATCAAACAGCTGCACAAAGTACTAAAAAAAAGAAAGAAAAAAAGAGACAGACCCACAATGTGTTTTCTCTAGTGCTGCTATCAACCACAATGCAGAACACCTTTGCCTAAATTCTGAAATGCAACCCTAGGCTCAGTGTTGGGAGTGCCTTGCATTTCAGAGAGATTATCACCAACATCCAAAAAGAGAGCATCACCAGAAAACATACTTACTATGCTAAATGAGGCTGCAGGAATGCTTTAAACATAAATTAAGTTTACACCTATAAGCATTGTGGTCCAAAATAGTGCTTACAAACCTGGCCACCAAGACATTGCTTATGTCTTCTCTTTTCTCGTGATTTGTATATCCAACATTCCCGAAACTCTGGTCCCCCCCTTTTCCATTCCTTCCACTTTCTTCAGACATTGGCCTGTCTCCCTATTTGTGATCCAGTCCATTTTGCAGTGGCATCAGGACTTCATATACAGAATTTGACGCAGTGGGCATCAGTTCCATGTATAATCATCTTGCATCTAGAAAGCAACAGTGGGATGAACAGGATAATATTTGAAGGGAGGAGTTCTTCAGAGTAGATTTAATCTTTTGGGAGAGTGGGGTGAACTGCATCTCCAAGTGCCCTGAGAGGAGATTTGAAATATCGGACTTTCTGCAGGCAGTTTGTACAGAACTTCCTAGGGATTCTAAGGAGCAAAGTCTGTGCCTGTTGAATGTGCAAGAAACAGCCTGTAAGACCACCTCAAAATAAGGATGTTTCAATAACTTTCTACTTAGAAGTAGAACCGATAGAGCCAAACAAATATATTTAATACTTTGTTCTTCCTGAACGAAAAGTTACTTTTGATGTAGCTTCTTCCTGATGGCTCAGAAATTGTACTGCAGACTGAAATACCGGGTTTAACAGGAAGAGCTATCTTGAGAATGAAATCTTCCTCATCAAAAGAATCTACTCTTGCCTGTCTTTAAAGGAAATCAAAACAAATATAAAGATAGTTGGTTGTGGGCTAGAAAATGTATAGGGCCTGCAGTACCAGTGCCACATATACAACTCAGTCAATTCAGCAGCTACAGTGCCTGTGGTCTTTTGCAAAGTTGAGAATTACCAAGAAAGGAATGAGATGAATAAATTGGTCACTATCTGATGACTGAATTGCTCAGAAGTCATACACAATCAGAAGACATACACAATTATTATTGACAATTTCCCCACAATTTGAAAATGCTGCTGGTGATAGATGGTGGCTGGAGCAAAGACTCTGCAGTCTGCTTGATCTGTGAGAGTACTGAGAATCTTGCCCTAGGTCTTTGCTTGACATAGAAAAAAGCAAGTGCTGGTTGATTTGTTTATTCTTGAGACTTAAACTCAGCTGTAAAACATATCCTTTTTGCCTTACATCCAGACATTCCACAAGACTGTTTGACTTCAGGTAGAAAGCAAAGTACTTTGGAATATCTTTTTGCCAAAGTAGCTGCATAAAAATAGTAAAACTGTGACAGCAGGATGTAACCTTTAACCATCAGTAGTACCATCCACCTGCATGAACCTTTAACAATAGGCTGGTCAAATCAAAACTGACTGGTTCCAGCCAAAGAAAAAGAAGGTTATCACTTGGACCAGATGGGTTGGAGTCAAAAAAAAAATGCACCTGATACTTGTATACCTATAAACACATTTGAAGCACAAGGATGGTTCCAGTTTTCCTTGTCCAAGGGCTCTTAAGCCTGGCCACTGCTTCCTCAGGGACTAAGAACCACCAACCACTGTGTCATCAGACCAATCTAACACTTGATTATCATGTTTCATTAATGTTTGATTTTTCACTGTTAAAAGACATCTTTACTAGTAGTTGAGTGTAAGAAAAAAATCAGAGCTTTCATTCTCAACTGACATCACAGCCTCTTCAGATATTCCCACCACAGCCATCCTAAACTCTTCTCAAAAGTTGAGTGTTACAATAACTTCCTACCACTGAAGGAGGAGGAGGCTGACAGAAGAAAGTAACAGTCCCTTAGAGGAAACCATGATATGCAGACCAGACAGACTGTTATGCATTATCCAAATATTAGAGATCGGCAAAACTCTCTCAAATTATGGCAATGAACAGAGTATGCAGATGATATTAAAAGCAGCATGAAAGTCTATCCAAATGAGAATTATGGGTGGTAACAGTGGCATTACTCCACTTGTCCCACAAGTGAACAGTAACACCTCTCTTCACAGCCACAGACTTAGTAGGAGTTACTGATCACTACAGCTGCCAAGCAAAAAGCCTGGTGTTTCTTAGGTTTGCTTCTGATGTCCAGCAGGACTCACTTCAGAAGTCCAAAGCCAGGATGGAAGGGATTAGTAGAGTATGCACCTGAGATATAATTGCTATTGAAGCAACAAAGATAATAAAAAAACCCCACTGAATTTAGAAGGACGTTTTGTACACACACACACACACACAGAAACAATGCATATGCTTGCAGTCCATTCTGGATGTTGCATGGACTTAGTATGAAGACTGTAATCACTCTGGAAAAACCAAAGGAATACAGATCAGACAAATCAGTACAGTCATAGAGATGATATCTGTGACACAGCAGAAGATGTTCTCTG
This sequence comes from Sclerurus mexicanus, assembly GCA_013396755.1. Classification (NCBI taxonomy): domain Eukaryota; kingdom Metazoa; phylum Chordata; class Aves; order Passeriformes; family Furnariidae; genus Sclerurus; species Sclerurus mexicanus. The sequence goes on from VWZF01003010.1 coordinate 704,346, forward strand.
GCAAAGAAACCTCCAATCCCAGCCAGCAGTTGAGATTAACTCTGACTATTTCTGGACATAAATCAAGCACAAGAGATAAAGGAACTTCACAGGTGCCCAGTGGAATTAAGAAAAAAGCATCTTTGCTCTCAAGGGCCTGGATATATCTACATACACATACTGGGTGCACATATCAACAAAGAAGTGAAGGAGGAATCAGTGTTATTGCAAACAAAAGTTTACGGCATGTTATCTAAAAAAGAAAAAAATTCAGTAAATTACCCAAAAAGATGCAATTAAAGGAATGTACACTGCTCACAGGAAAAATTACAGAACTTCAATTTTTATATACAAAGTGACACCCTGGTCCTATAAAGAGACATTAAAAAAAAAAATAAAATTTTCAGTCTTGATGTCTTCCTGAAATGAAGTTTCAATTAAAGGGTTTTTCCTTCCTGATCCATTCTGTCATTGCAACCATACCATCATAAAGACTCATCTCAAGTGCCAGCACAATCATGGGAATCCACAGGTCCACTTTCAGTAGGAGGGGAACCTGACAACAAAAGTCACACAGGTACCAACATATGCGGTGGTATTCCATTCCAGTCACTACTGCATCACATTTTAATTTTCATGAATATGTTCCTGTTAGATAACTGGATTTTAAAATGTTCACGACTGAGACATGCGTTCACAAAAACACAAGTCCAAATGACCACCTGAAATCTCTGTATTTCCTGGAGGTCACTCACAGCTATGGAACAGAGCACGCAACCACTGGCGTGCAAGGCTATGCTTAGCTTTGTAACGGGATGCCAAGTAAAACGACACTTAAATTGGAGCAAACGCAGTTCCCCACTGCTTAACCCTTGAAACCCAGAGGGCTGGCTGCATTCTACACATCAGAAGGGCTGAGCTGCCCCAGGGTGGTTTTCAGCCGAGAAAGGCCTCAAATTTTAGGCAGTTTAAGAACATTCTGCAAAGACTAAATGCATACAAAATGCTTTCTCACTTTATATGAGCAGAAATGAGCAAACAAAAATTAAAAATAAAAAAAATCAAAGGACTGTTCTGTTTCTTTACAATTTCTCAGATTAGCAGCACTTCCCCAAAGAAACAATTATTTATAGCTTGAAATATCTGTACTTGGACAGGACAGAAACAGTCCGAACAATGTGCAACTTTTATAATACTGAAGAGTAGGCAATGTTACATGCAACCCATAGCTGAATGGATGAATAGAATTGATTTTATAAAGGAGTTACAAACAAAATAGTCCAAAATATTAACCAATAAACACATGCCAAGGTGCAAACAACGTATTATAAAATTACTGTAAAGATCCTCAAACTGTTCAGCGGAGAAAAAAGTCCAATTTTCCACATAACCTGAGAGCACAGAGTTTTCTGATTATAAGATCCAAGGAACCTGTAAACCCAAGGCTCTAATTTTCTTATGGCGAATGTGTAATATTTTGCAAAGTAAAATTGACTGAGATGGAAGCTATTTTGCATGGTACAGTGGCGATGGCTAACAAATGAGAGTTTTGTGGGCTGAATGTTAGTCCCCTGCCTCATCTGCCACCCCTAATGACAGCAGCCACCTGCTGTTTTATTGTCACAGCTGGAGCCGGTTCACACTCCTTGGTGCTGAGCTCTGCCCATGAGCGCCAAGCTCTCGCCTCGCCTCATTACTTTGATGAACTTTTTATGGTCAGCACCCATGAAGACCTCATCTAGGACTATACAACCTAGATCGGCTTCAGGGAGTGCTTCCAGCTAGCATGAGGTGATAATACACAGTGACACCACGGCTGCTACTGCCTGTCACTTAGTCAAGTCACTGTACTTCTGGCTCTACAGGGCCCTCAACAGGTAAAATGCCATGAAATTCTCCTAATATAATAAAGTTCACTCTCTTTTTTTTCACATTGCAATATAGATATCATATCCTGCTACCAACATTTAGCTTCTCCAAGATAGATATTACAATAAAAAAATGTATTATGCCGTTTACTGCATGTAACTATAGAAAAGAAATTTTTACATCTAGACATAAATCTGCTGCCTTCCTAAAAAAAAGAAAGCAATCATGACAATGATATTACAGCTTGACTAATGCCACCTAACAGAAAAAAATATATACATGTATTTTACAAAAGAAGGACCTTTTTAACTTTAGGAGCAGGAAACACAGAAACAAAAGTTAAGCCTGTCAAATCAAATTATTACCCAAATGATTCCACAGTGGAGAATGATACATGTTATTTCCCTCACACCCAAAAAAACTCCCACACTTAAACATTTTTTAGATATGAAACTTTCTCAAATCAAGCTAACAAAAAAGCAAAGCCCTTTACATATTTTTTCCTTACTTAGAGCAGTCTCATACTATTTTCTGCTAATTTAAAAGCAAATAGAATCATCCTTTCCTTTTCAAATTTTTTTTTGTACTAACCAACACTCCAAATCTCCTGAGCCTGTATACAATTTTAAACTTCATCAGAAATTCTTTTATTGACACATTTAGAGTGAACTGTTTTATGCTTGATCATTGAAATTTAACCCCAGGTTTACTTTCAGCAGTAGAATAATTATTTTGGTGTCAACAGAGCTTTACATTTGCCCATATTTACATATATCATTAAAATTAATATACGTGCTATTAATAATAATTTCATTAACATTCTGAAATCATCAAATAACATTTTGACTTTTGAATGGCTGTAGGCTATTATAAGCCTAAAAACCAGAATGTTTTCAGTATTCACTGTGTAGCAATCCAGCTGATCAGTTTTGACAAATTCATGCAATGTTATAAGCCATTAAACTTCATTTAGTTTCACTTAAATATTCCACCTAAAAATAAAAAGCAACTGTCTTTTTTGTACCGACATTATGATTTCCAATAAATACCAGCTCCCAGGATCCTCCAAACAGAAACTGCTGATGGGAGGGGGGGTTATTATTTTATTGAAATGTTTTAGAATTTATCATAGTTTTTTAAATAATATTTTTGAGACCACTGACTTAGCTACAGTTGGAACATCTGTAATATGTTACAGAGCAATTTAGCTCCTCGTGACAAGGGACAGTGCTGCAGATATCCTGTACTTTACCTAAGACCCCTACAACAAGAAGAACCTTAAAAATGTGTTGCTGGGCACAGATCATATATCTTGCATTTCTGAGAATTTATTTATGCAAGCCCTTTGTTATTAGTGCTTTTTAAGTTTGACCTAAACTGCAGTTGAAGAGCCACAAGGAACTAACAATTCAGCTAAGGTTTCCATTCAGCTAAAAGCTGAACACCACCTAAACAGTCCTGGGAAGTATTCAAGAGACCTGAAGAATACACAGAACTTCACGTAATGGGGGCCTATAATGTATGAACAATCCCATTAAATATAAGCAATACCAATTTTTGTACCACTACAATTTCCGAAAGCACTTGTCTTCTGCATGAGTTCAAGAGAACATCTTGGGAATCACAGTGACACATGGATCACAGCCTCTGGAGAGTCCAACAACAGAAAAGAAAACTGCTCTTGGAAAAAAAAGGAATTCCTTTCTTTTGACTAGAGCACATATTTGTAAAATACTTGATTTGTAGGACCCATTTCATACCAATAAAAATAAAATATCAAAGAGGCAGCTTGACCAGTGCAGGGTAAGACATCTCAGAAAGGACAAACTGCCTCACTGAAACAATCAATGGTTTCCACAGAATCATCTCATAATGCTGCCACTAACTAAATGGCCAACAGATTTTTTCCTTTTTTTTTTGCAACCAGTAGTGCATCGGCTGTGGTATGCTTTGTGATATGGCACACCTAATTTATCTAAAAAGTTTTAAGTTTCTTTTTTATCAATCTCTAATCCATAAAAGAACCTCTAAAACCACAATTAGCTAGGTATTTATTCTCCTGTTATAAAGGAATTTGTTAAAGGATGCATAGCTATCCAAAGTACCTATATTTGCTCTCTGCCTTATAAGAAAGTAGACTGCATGCATGTATAAATATTTGGAAATATTTTTCCTTTGAACACTGGTTTGCCTTGGCATTATGACTGTGTTTTAGAGTTGTATTCTAAAATATAATTTCGCTTTATCCAGCGCTTGCAGCTCACTGGTCTGTAATTTTTAATATCATATTTTCCACCCATTTTAATTTTAGTCACTATTCTTTAAAATTCATTTGCCATGCTCTTTCAATTGTGATTTTTTCCAGTGTGACAACATCAGTGTAATTTCTGGTGGTGACTTCTATTGGAACACAAGAACCCCCAAATTTTAAAGAGAAGTTATCAAAAAATCATCAGACAGTAACAACTTGTGGTCAGTATGAAGATGAGCTGCATGTGAACAGACAGTCTGGAGGTGACAGGATTTGTATCCAATTACTAATTCCCTGAGCTATTCAGCCCTCTGAACAATAAATTTCTATAAGCTGATCTCTTAACCCATCACCAGCTGGTCAAGCTACTGCATTCCAACATTAATGACAGAAAGGGAAACACCTTACACTTTCTATTTGAATCTCCACAATACAGGATAGTCATGTTGAAAAATCCTAATGAATCCTAATCATCTAATGGATCCTACAAAAATAGGAATAGGCATATAAAATTATTTGGCTTAACATAAATATTCTGTCTTCTGTAGTTACTCCAAACACACAAAGAAGCTTTCAATGTACAGATTTTCCCTTGTACTGAACAGAAAAAAATGCTGACCTTAAAAAATGGTCAAACTTCTGTGCCTGCTGTTAAAGAACAAGATATCCACATGAAGAATATCGGAGACATTGTTGAGGAACTGGTCACCCTTTAAAAAAAAAATTACCTCTGTAATGCTGCCAGTGCTAGTGTCGGGCCGGGCAATTAGGCAATTAAGTGTGAGTATGAACTGCCAAGAAACTATTTTATTTTTGTCTCAGAATATATGTGTATCTGTGAGCTGGTGTGTGTTTGTGTTCATGCATCAGTGGAATCTGGTTGTTCATGCCAGGTTTTCTTATCACACTTTTCTGCCTCTTTGAACTTGCACATTCCTGCAATACAAAATGGACATGTGTCTGCTGATAATGTCGACATACTTAGGTTCACAAGGAGATATTTTGTATAACTAGATCTAAAGTAATCTTTGTGCACATTACCTGACCCTGTCTGCTTACACAACACTAGAAGAGCTGTTCATGGAAGAATCCAATACTGCAAGCACCTCTAGGAGATGTTAAAAGACAAGAGATATGGAAGAAATGAGCATTTGATTACAATATTCCTAGCGAAATACTCCCCTAGAAACCCCATTTTTACATGCCATCTGAAGGAAATTCTCACTTCTCAGAGTAGGCTGGGTTCAATGGAGTGCTGAGAGCATCCTGATATCTCCTTAATTTAGATCTCATTATGCTTTAGACTCCTGTACATCATCTAGGAAATTCCACTTGGAAATTATGAATAGGTACAAAATACTTCTCAAGCACTCGATCTAGGGCTACAGTATAGAAAGCCTGAAGACATAACCAGATTTCTATCTTTTCTATTTTTCTGGATTTTTCGTCTTTTTTTTTTAAGGGAGAAAAGTGGGGAAGATGGTGGGCAGACCTAACCACTTCAAGCCTTTATCTTAATTCAGTCACAAATATAATCATTCCAAATACGGATCCTTCAATTTTGTTATAGTCATTCAAAATTAACACCAATGCAAAAAAAGATATATGCAATTTACAAATCAGAACTGAACACTGCCAAGTACAAATAGAAGTATGAAAAACCCCTTTCATAACATTTCAGAACATAGATATTACCTGGCATTGAAGCTACCTTCTTGAATACCTATTAGAGAACTTCACAAATCTTAACACTACTGACAACTCATTCAGAACTCACCATCACTTTTGTTAAAAATGCACCCTACTTTTCAAGATGTGTTTAAAGAATCCTGATGAAAATCAGTATATGCTGATAAATTTTAAGCACATTTACTTACTTATTTTGAGACTAGTCAAAGTAATTACCTCATATTGCTGCCTCTAATCAGGGATTATGGAAGAAGTTTAGGTACAAGTTAGTAAAGATGGCACTGATAACAAACTTCAAACTCACAGTCTCTTTTATCACAGAATTACATAAATGAAGCGTGTGAGTGACAATCATTCTTGCACAGGGATTCACAGCTCAGCCTGCTATTTTTCCTAACAAATCCCAACAGCCTGGAAAAGGGGAATGCTGTACTAGTTACTGCACAGGTTAACCCCTGGATTGCTGAGAACATGCAACAATTGCTGTGCCTAAGGGGGAGCCTGGTACAACCACGACATACTGAAGATCCAGCTCCTACCTGCTAACTGTGTTTTGCATGTCCACAGCACTGTGCTGTGGAGGAACCTGCCTGCAGGAGGGCCAGTGTTACTGCTCAAGAACTCTGCCTGAGAAGGGCTAGTTTTTACTAAATGCTATCAACTTCTCCATGGATGCCCTCAGCCAGAAATGTTTAGAAATGGGATGCATCACCACCTCACTCCTCCCTCTTTTGGGACACAACTCTGAGCAGAGAAGGGATCAAGAACACCTACACATCTATGACCTTGCTTTTCATGCTGTCTGTGCCAAAGAGAAAGAAGGGCTAGCATGCATTCATTGACAGAAGTGAACAACCAAATTATTTTGAGTATTTTTCAGGTTAAAATGGAATTCCCTTTTTCAGCATTCTTCTAATATTTTGCTATGTACATTTGTAGCTCTTATGTTCGTGGTTGCCAAAGGATTCTGCTTTCTCTTATTACTTTGGTAAGCACAAACACAACATTTCTTCTTACCTTTTTTCAGATGCATGATTAAAAATTGTATGATAGAGCACTCAGAAATTACGTTTTCTCATTCCAGTATCAAGTCAAATTATACTAAAAATATTAATTTTTAAATTATTTTGAAATATTTTGGAAGATTTTATATTTTTATTTCCAATGTATCTTTAAATTAATGTAAACCTACTTCCTCCCAAGAAGAGAGCAAACAAGTGTAGGTTTCACTACAGTACACATGATCTAGATACCAAGGTCTAATCATAACATATTTATCACCATCTAGCATTTGGCTTGTATATGATGTCCACAGGCACTTGTAGTGATAGCTGTCAAACTGCATTCTTTTTCTGGCATAAATGAGCATAACAACAAGGACAAGAAATGGAGTGCAGTATAGAGTAACAACACAGCCTGGAATTTAGCCCATAGTAAAGAAACAGTCAAATTCATTATAAACCTCAGTGACGGAGGTCCATGTGTGCAGTGGCAGAATATTTCAGGAATCACCAGGCTTCATGGGACTTGTTTCTGGTAAAGATGCTAAAAAAATCTTTCCGAAATACAGTACCATTTTCTCTTCCTCTCTTGTTCACCGTATCAGATATCAGAAAATCTTAGTCAAGCTAATCATGTTCCTAGAGAAGGTGATCTAAAAGGACACAACCCACACTCCTCGGATTTCAACTGCTTGTTCCAGTTCTGTTTAAGCATATTTCAAGTATTCTTTACCAAATAAAAAAGGCGCATCTTACTCTCTCTCAAGAGAAAAGGAATATAAAAGAATGGCAGGGGGGAGAGGGAAGAAAAAATATTATCAATTACTAAGTTCCTAGTTCTTTTTCAAAGTCTCATTTATAGCCCATATTTTAATACTCTAATTTAATTTGTTAGTAATGTTTTTCCCCCCCTTGGTCTGCTCATGTTCAATTTACTATTACTCTCTTTTCCATTTCTCTGTTGAACTGGAGATATTCCATATCTGTGCACATGAAACGATTTTGCAAGTCTGCATCCATCTCTCAGTTTTATTTAGAGGGAAATCACAACTCTCAGATGCAAAGATTCTAGTTAACTCTTCAAAATGCAAACTTTATCACAAAAAAATTATAAAGATCAGGTAGTTCTAGAGGGTGGGAGAAAAAAACCCCAACCAATCAACCCAGAAAGAAGGGAATATTGCTTGGCCACACACTGCATTAAAAGGAAGCAGTTAGGGGAAAGCAGCCAGTGGTATCAACTATAACAGTATATGGTCCAGCAGCACATGAGTAAGTCAAGGTACTTCTGTTTAAACTGGAGGATCATCTCTCCTTCACAGACAAATGGCAGAGCTCATGCATCATTCAGAAATTAACTTGGGTTATTGACAGTGAAGAGTCAAAGTGAAAGTCTCCTATCCTTTACAACATTTCTGAAGAACAGAGATCACAAATGGAAAAAAACCACATGCTAAGTTTCACCTCTCTTCGTCAGATCACACATTCCCTATTTAATTTTTAAAAGATAGTTAAATTTATTTATAAGTCAAGCTCTTGACAGTTGATAGTTTCCCCATCTTCGATCACTCTGTGGTGAATGCTTAACAGAAAAAAAATACACCATCCTTTCCCGTAGCAATGAAGTCCCAAACCAATCTTGGCAGCACCTTATACTGGTGACATTTCACCCTGATCCAAAAGCCAAAGTCACTGATTCCATTAGTTTCCAGGGAAGTAATGCATATTTATTCCTGAGAACCTCTCCATTAAAAGAGAGATGATCAGATGTAACTAGAGACAGATAGCCTTAAATTTTTTTCAGTCCTTCAACCAGCATCTGGTACCCATCTGATGAGTAATCACACCAAACCCATACAGATATGCATGAAGAACACATGCTAGGGCTTCAGAGACAATACAGAACAGTAAAGTTGCTCAGCAGGAAACTGAAAAATGGAAAACAGTAGTCCTAAAAATTGGAGGATGCCAGGCAGAACACATCGCAATTCTGAGCTGTATAAACAGGGGCAAGTTAAAGGGCATCTAGTCTTTAAATTCTCTACATTAGTTACAGTAAATCCTATACTAGTTAAACTGTTACAGTAAATCCTTACAATAAATATTATTCATCAAAGGCCATGACAACTTGTGCCGTATTTGTAAACCCATGGCCACCTGGAGCAGGATCAAACTCATTCAGTATTCTTGAGAGCCTGTTCTGAAAAGTAAACTTTGTACTGTGCATACATGAGGAATATATTCACCTGAAGGGCTATTCATAAACAAATGCGTAGTCACCTATGGCAGTGACCACCCTCAAATCCATTTTTCATCTTTACAGTTAACAAATACTTCTGATTACTCAATACATATGTACATATGGATGCATAATTATATATTGATTAGTTTAGCTTTTAGCATAACATATGAATCTATTGAATTTCTCCAGAGTAACAGATAACATTTTTTAAAAATTATACCAATAGACCATTAGCATTACAAGTGAATTTATTTTCCCCAAAAGTGCTAAAGATATGCAAAATTTTCATTTTTCAGAGTTGCATAGTAAATGATTAACACTAGGTCTGCTCATTATCTTGCTTAACAAAACTTCTCTAAAAACAAATAAATCAAAAATGCCTCTAAAATTCCTGAATAAATAAATTACAGACCTGTTCAGTGGCAGCAATGATATTTTAAAAAGCTTGTGCAAGCTCATTGTACAATTTTATTACAAAACTGCAATTTATAACAGAACTGTCCACTTTTTTTATTTTTTTATTTTCTACCCAGTTTTATTCTACCCAGTTTTGTGACCCAAGAAATTTTGTTAAAAGCTACATATCTGGAAACATCAACCCCACATTCCAATGTGCTACAACATACAAATGATGATATGAGGAGAACCCTCACTGCCCATTTCACAACGAGATTTGTAAGGAATACTGCAGGTAAGTGAAAGAACTCCTATCTACTACCAGACTCCCATCACTCTGAACGCATACTTTATATTTTGTATTAGAAAAACATTTCTTGTCTCAGACTTCAGAATTATTTTTCTTTCATTACACGTGGACACTGAAGTCAGTCTGGAAGTAAAGCACTCTGTATTTTCCCATTCTCGCTGAAAAAAATACTGAAACAAGGAACCTCCAATTTTAAAGATTTAATGAATTGCCTTCCTACCTTAGTCCCTGTGTTCAAAGGAAAAATTCACTGTAAAATACACATATTTATGGGGTAAAGTTTCTTTTTGGCCTTGCCAGCAAAACAGTATTTTGGGGTCTAAACAGCCATTGCTGAGAGAAATGTACACATCACAGAAAGAATTTCCCCCTCAAAAGAAAATATTGAAAATAACATTTGTTGCATCTGTAGAACAAAGAGCAAAATGAAACACAATTTGCAATGCACCCGTAATAAAATGAAACTCTTATCTGCTGCTAGTTCCCTACAAGCGCACAGATTTTTCTTGGTGTTAAAAAACAGCATGTAAATTAAGGTGACTGAAACATGCTTTCAGCGAGCAGAGTAATATGGTAGCTATTCATCACCTGAAGTCATAAAACACTAGGTCTTGTCCTTAGCATATTCTAATGAAGCCTATCATGCAAATGAGAGTGACCTTTTCCGTGCATTCTGCAAGTTCACATTTATGTGAGGAGTATATATAGTTTGCCAATACAAACTAGCCAAAGACTGCGTAATTACTGTAATCAATTAGTAGTTAGTGTCGCTCTGCTCATTTGTGGCTAATGTCAGCTAAACCATTTTTGAGAAAACCACCCTGACAGCCTCTTTCTGTTGTTTTTGTTGCTGCTTTTATTCTGCAACAAGAAAACAAGACATACAAGTCAAACTTCTCAAGATGGAGGCACGGTAGCATTTTTCTAAAATGCCTTCTCTTATGGTAAAAATTAAAAATAAGACCCACTCCTGTGATAGGTAGAGATTCCCCAGTAAAGTTATCCTTAAAATGACATTGAAGTTTTCTGCCTATAAAATGAAACATTAATATTTAAATATTTAAATGAAGGACACTCTCCCATGAGGCAGTTCAGACCAAGAAAGGAAGACTTGGTAGAACTTAGGCACTCTTTTCAATGGATGAGTAAACAGGCCATACCCTCTGCTCAGCAACAGTCTATTTTGTAGACAGTTATGGATAGGAAACATTACTGGAGCTGGTAATTAAAGTAAAAACTAATACTGTCTCAGAAATGGGGAATTTTGTACAGGAAAATCATTTATCATGCCTACAGTTCTCCACGAGTGAAATGAATTAGCTTCTTACTTAGCACATGTCTGTTTGATTCTACAGTAGCTTCCAAACTGAAACAAGATCCACTTGCTGTTTTTCATATTAAAATCGGACAGACAAAAAGGAAAGGTATGCCACTATTACAAATTAACTGCCTATAAAGCATCTCATAAGAAAACAGAACTTTAAGACAAAGAAGAAAACACACAGCACAGGTTTGTGTTCTCATTATACTTACACCCTTTATAACGATCACATCTGAGTGGTTTAAGAAATCAAAATCAACTCTTTGCACATTAAAAGCAGAACCAGATTTGTGTCATAAGAAATCAACGTGTAAGAAATCAAAACCATTCTATTCCCTGATTTTACAACTATGCTGAGAAATTTAAACTTTTTTATTTTCCTAAGAAATTACACAGTTAATGCAACATTGTTAAGTGTACACAAACACATGCACTTCATATATAGTATACCTGTATACTGTGCAGCAAAACAGCTTCTGACATCTTGCTATTTTTTGTAGTTTGAGGAATGTTAACCAATTGGGTTTTTTTCAATCAACAGAAGACTGAAGTTTCAAATGGGTATATTACAGGGGTAAGAATATGTTGCTTTTTTGATGATGGAATGAAGATGAGTTTGTGGTTTTTTGCATGCCCATATCACAGAGCCAATGCTGTGAGCATTTCTATTTTACAAACTACTCTGCACTAAAGCAGTTGTGATGCATGTAACATTTGACCAAGTAAAGCACCAGAAATAGAGAACCACTTATTAAAAAAAAAAATTATCAAACTCTAAAATTAGTAACAAGTAGCACTAAAGAAAAATGTCAAAGTATTACTCATGTATACTAAGACACAGGTATAAAGTTATCTGTGTGGAACACACTAACATAAAGGTAACTGAATTGAAACAATTAAAGTCCAAACTAAGAGGCGAAAGCTGAAACCTTCCCTTTTCTTCATCCAGATTACAGGAATATTCTTTAAACAGAAAATTAGTGTGCTTTAACTTTAAAGGTAAAAATAGCCTTTTTTTTTTTTTTTTAAAAAGCTTCTTTCCCCCTCAAGGTCTCAGAACTTCCCTGGACGCTGTCAGGATAGTGATGGCAAAAAAGGCAGGCAGGCAGAGGAGCAGAGCCTGTGCTGGGAGGTGTGTGCCACCTGGCACAGGTCACACCCAGCACGGATCTGCGGAGGAGGCACAACCCGCTCTTGGTGCCTCCTGTTCTCCTTGGGTACCTCATTCCTGCTGCACGCCATACAGACAAGCAAGAACATTGTCACTGACGGGCACTGGTGCCAGGGCTGCAGCAACAGGGGGCTGGTTACAGCACTCCACCTTTTCCAACTTCTCCCCTCATTTGCCACCCACCTGTGGGCAAATTATTCAGGACCCAGTTCTGAGCACAGTGAAAACAGGTACATTCCCTATAGTTTCCCTAAAGGCAAGATTAGAGTGGAATTTCTGGTTTATTCAACCATAAAATCAGAATACTACTTATCTGCAGCATCAGAAAACTTTTATTTGGCCTTGTTCTTAAAAATGCTTAGCAATAGTCTAAGGGATAAAAAATATTAAATATATATATATACATCTGTTCAGCAAGAAAGTAGCATTACTTACAGCTAAGCTTGTGTCCCAGTAAGTAAAGACGGTGCTTCCGGAACGCATTTGAAAGATCCCTAAATAATGTGGACTTTCGAGATAAAAGTGCAAAGTAAAAAACTAAAAATAATAAAAGTAAGGTATTTGTTTCCATGGTGATTGGGGGAGGAAGGGGGAGCGATCAAGTCACAATAAGTAGAGTGACACTGAAGATTTATTGGTTTACTTCTGCATACTGCCGGAGTCAGGCACCTCGCGCAGCGTCAAGCACGTCCGAGGTGTCAATCCTAACACGGCACCCAGCAGTGGGAAGATCGCTCTTTTCATTCTTGTCAGAGCACGCCGCAACGGGGGCATCTGACAGTTACTGAGAGGGACGACGGGCAAGACGAGGAGCGGAGAGCAGGGAAAGGCAAGCGGTGCACCCGGAGAGCCTCGGGCAACACAGCAGCAGCGAGGAAGGCATTGTGGAGCCGTCACCTGACCAGCACCCACGAAAAGGCGAGCGGGAGATGCTTCAGAAAGCAGAAGACTCGCTGATCACGGCTGATCCACCCTGGGATGATGCCTTTATGATAAACACTCACGACAACTTGCGACCAAAGTGCTGTTACAACACTAATTGTCCATGAAAGCTGACCTGCAGCAAAGCAGCAGAGTTCAGTTTCGATAGGCCTGGCTCATGAGTACGACCATGATTGGGGATGACAGGAGACATCCACGCATCAAAAATCTCTGAGAATGGCTGACATGACTTTGCACACTATAAAAAAGCAGTGGAAATCCTAGACTCCTGGCTCTTTGTCAGGGAGGCAGAAAGGACCGCGGGGGTGGCACTTTTAAGAGCATCTTTACAAAGTAGCATAAGCTTTGCATGGCTTCAAAAAGCATGGATGGATCTCTTTTTCCTCCATGCTGGTTTTGTTCTTATTATCATGTCTTTAACCAAGCAGAAATCCCATGCGGTTAATGATGGAAGACCGCACTTTCTCAGCCAAAGCGATGTTCCTCCTTAAATTTGAAGATATTTTCTGATTTTTATTCAAATGAACAGTTTTCTCCCCATTTTGTTGTAACTCAGCAAGTGCCAAGACTTGCAACCTTCTGGTATAAACCCCTTGTAGAAATGCTGGAAGTGCGTCAAGGCAAGCGGGAAGCATTTTTACTCTTACTCTCTGCTGTGAATATTTGTTTTGGCTACACTTTATAAGATAAAAGGATTATTAAATAAAAAGTAAGGAAAGCAATGGTACAGATAAGGTTATACAGCTGAGAAGGACTAAATAGCTGTTTTTAAAGTACGAAAATAGCTACATGGAAAGAAAATAAAAGAAAAACTCTCAATTTTTAATCATAAGCAATTAGAGTGATTTACTATTGCCACAATGTTTCAGAATTTTGAACGCTTACTCTGAAGGAAAGCTTTAGCTTTATCACATTTTGTAATTTACTATTACTGCAGCATTTCAGGCTTCTTTTTAAAAGCTAGTAATGTCTATGATGCATCTAAAAATTAAAAATCACAATTTAAAATCACATTCTGTGATACTAAATGACCTTTCTTTTTACATCTTATTAAAATTAGTGTCACCCAAAATCAATATTTTAATTGATAATATTTAGCAGTTCAATTTTTGAAAGTCTAAAAGGAGAATAAAGGGCATGGTACAAAATCAATCTGCATCTTATCTGATAACCATAATTTTGGATCAAATAAACAGTTAAGCTTGTTTAACTTCTGATTTGATTCAATGTTTAGATTGACCTGAATATAAAGCTTAAAATTAAATTGATTAAAAATTGAACCAGTTTAATTATTTAAAAGATTTCAAAATTAACCATTTTAAATATTGAACACTTTGAAAATGTTAAGCTACAATGTCAAAAAAATTAGAAATATGACCCAAGAATAATATAAAAACATATATGGAGAATCTCAACAGGTGGGAGGGGGTGGGGCTTTTTTGTTTGGTTCATTTTATTTTAAAAGGAATAATGCACAATAAACTCCTGAAATTTTATAGAGATAATAGGACCATACATAAGACAATAAAAGAATATTAGAATATTTAGCAGAGGAAACCAAATGAAATTGCTTAGTTTTGGAGACAACACGAGATTATAACTAACACTGTATCACCCAGACCTTCCCTCAAATTTCTCCCATCTGGATGTTTCTTAAATACTTCCATCTTTAAACAAACACAAACACGCACACTCACACCCCCACGTAAGACATCCCCCACAAGGCAGCCTTAGGCATCGGCGTTAAACATACATCTAGATGGATGAGTAGGCAGGATGAAGCAGGTCAGTTGGGTTCATTAGTTCACTATTTAGTGACACACATCATTCAGATACAGTGGAGTTACTAAGTTATAAGAGAAGGCAAGATGCAAATCATGCTTATATTTATATACATTCCTTTTTTTTAAAAAAAAAAAAGCAAGTTTCATACTTTCCCATACATTCAAGATTTATTTTTTTTAAACTGTGTAAATCTATTGTGTTATGGTTTGTATTGCTACAATTAAAATGCTGTATTACTGATTAACTTACGAACATACACAGAATACTGAAATAGTTTTAGATCCCTATACCTAGGGCAAAAAGGACAAAGATCTCAACCACAACTCTTGTTATATATTCTTGTTTTATGAAAAGCTGCTCAACTTCAAACAAGAATTATTATTATAGAAATACAGGAACTTTGACACAAACACTTTAAAATAGAAACTTATTTTAACTATACAACGTTACTAAACACAAAATATTCTACACATAAAGACTTAAATACTTTTTCCTATTTTTTCCCATATTAACAACATTCTTCAGCATTCATTTAGCTGAGCAATTTTTTCCAGAACTGATAAAATATCCGATAGCATACACCATTGTTTCCAAAGAACACTTTGTACAAGCATATAGGAGCAATATAACCTTTGCTTGGCACTTCCGCTACAAGTTAAAAAGGTCTACTTGCAATCAATGCTGAGGTCATACACTATTAACACACAAAACAAAAGAACACTTTACAAGAATATATATTCAAGAAGAAAATAAGAAGGGAAAATTTAAAAAAAAAAATCTGTAAGTGGAACACCAAAACCAGAATGTGGTCATGAAAGAGAATAAGCACATCACCAACTAAAATGAGGGTGCTAATCTTTCTGCATCTCAGAACGTAGACATGAGATTAAAAGAATGAAGCCACCTCTTTCTAAATTTGTGCTCTTTTCAGGAAATGAAGAAGATAACATGGCAACTATTTTATCTTTTGAAGTAGAGAAAAGAATGGGCACTTCTAATTGTCAGAATAGATTGGGGATTTATAATAGTAAAAGAATTTGTTAAGTTGCCTAATTAATAAAAGATGGGAAATTTGGCCATGTTAATACTAATTTATAATACAAATACACACATATATATACACAAATACAGGCACTGCACAATGTTGAAACAAGTAGAACCATTCCATAGAGACAACAGTGACAATACTCGGAACACATACATGCCTCGCTTCCTAAAACCTAGACCTGCCCTTTTAATGGCAGCAGAATGGTGCTTTATACCAGGGAGGACAAGTCTATAGTTACTGTTCACCAGACACCAGGGTTTTTAAGACTGAATAACCAGATAGATAAGGATGGAAAGGACCACAGTGGGTCATCTGGTCCAACTTCCCTGCTCAAGCAGAGTCATCCTAGAGCACATCGCACAGGATTGCATCCAGACAGCTCTTGATTATCTCCAGTGAGGGGAAACTTCATAACCTCTCTGGGAAATCTGTTCCAGTGTGCAGTCACCTGCACAGTAAAGAAGTTTTTCCCCATATTCAAGTGAACTTCCTGTTCCAAAGCAAACAAGAGTCATACTTTAGCTATTGGCACAAACCTCAAGCCAACCCAATTGTTTCTCAGTGCCACTGCTAATACAAGCATATTCTCAAATCAGGAGCCTGAGATCCTAAAGGCAGCACCTTGAGAAAGCCTGGTATTTCACAAGGTATGTAAATGGGCACGGGGCTGCTCCTTCCCCACAAACTGTGCCTTCCCTGCATCCCCAAAGCTGCTCACTTGGCCATCTACAATATTAGCTCTCTGATCTAACCACAGGCTAACTTCCTTTTAGCCTAAAAACTAACCTAGTGATCATCCAGCTTACCTTACAGCTTCCTGAGCACATTTGACAAGAGGCCAGGGATAAGACTGTATGACTAGGATAGTAGCAAATTTTGGCAACTGCACAAGTTCAGATCAGTTCTAGTTTCACAGCTTTTTAAAGACTGTGGTCATAACAGTTCCCTGCTTTAGATGATGCAGGTTTTGGTTTATACTATTTTCATCCCTTCTCTGATTTTTGTGAGGTTCTAGATCATTAGTTACACTACAAATAATAGCCTTAAAAGAAAGACAATGCCCAGAACCTGTTTCCAAAATGAAATCCAAAGATTTGAAGTCCAAACAATCCAAAGAAATGACAGAAATCTGTGATGTTTTAGTTTGAGCCAGGCTGTTACCTCCCATGGGTGTTCATTCCCTCTACTAATTTCTTTTCTGTTGTCTAAAAGACATTAGCTTGGTTTCCCTTCTTTTTATGATACTCCTACATTGACACTACCCTACCAGACAGACCACACAGTACAGCGTCAATACTCTTACACCTGCCATTTTCAACAATCACCATAAAGAAAGTACCAGAAGTCTAGTTTAAAAGTATCCTTAATTATAAAGTGGTTACAATTGCTTAATATCATTGCTTATTCATGGGGATACAGCCTTTCAAATCTATGATACCCATTGATAATTCTAACAAATGCTTGGTCCATAAATATTTAATGGCCACTTGTAGGTGTTTTATGTTGCTGTCTTTAAAGTTGACCTATTCACAGGTTTATTAATTACAAAAGGTTTATTTTATCCTAAATCAGATAAGCAATTTTACAATATTCGAGCTATGCATAGAGGAAATCAGATCATTCTGTCTTACACAAATAAGGAAAACACATCTCTCATAGAAAGAGCACAAATCAAGTTAACGAGGGACAGTTTATTTTGTATGATTTCTCAAGGCTTTCAAATAGAAGACTAGCTGACAGATGCCTCCATCCTTAAACAAGCCAACAGCAGTTTAATTGTAACTCAGTGGTTGTTCCCATTCCTGTGAGCCTAACAAGCTCCCTCCTTTCTTTAAGTGTGGGTTTCACCTGGCTGGCCTGAAGTTAAACTCACCACTGGCCCTAAATCCTTCCTGCCCCTAAGACCACTTACCACTACAGCACATGCAACTCAAGTTGCTAAGACATGAGATCTTGAAAAAAATATATAAATTTGAAATACAGAGCACAGCTGAAGATTGTGATATAATCTATCGGACCAAAAGTCCTGTATTTTCTCTACTGGACCACTCCCTGTCTGGTCTTTACAGCCTCACCAACCATGACAGCACACCTACACTTCTTATTATAGCAGCAGCAGCAGCAGCTTCCACTTCTTTCCCAAAGATCCAGCAGTGCTGTGGTGCTGCAACTCCATCACCCCAGTGGACTAAGCCTTTTTACTGTACTCAAAGACATATGCTGTCTGTGCAAGGCCTTCAGCTGAGCATTTTTGACAGATGATTCCTTACACATCCACTGTTAAAATAACAGAAATATTGACTGTGCCAACAAAAACTTCTATGGAGAATACTAACAAAAATTGACCATTTGCTACTAGAACCTATTACTTTGTAACAAAATATCACACACCTACTGTGCAAATACAAACCAAAAAGGGCATTAAATGACATTATTAAGGTTGTAAAATCAAGCATCTTAGGAAACTCCAAAATTCAGATTACCCTTGAAACCACAACCCATTGCACTGCCCATATGCATATTACTCTATAGCTCTACCAAACTTTCAGTATGTTTCAGACTTCTTTTCACTTTTAATGAGGAATCCAATTATTTCAGCTTAAAAATATTCAAAAGTAAGCCTGTGTAAAACAGATATCCACATTTCAATTTAAAGCAGGCATCAAACCCCAGAAAATTCAATTCCAAATTAAATAAAATGAAAGAATCTTTTAATAGGAATGCCAAGGCACTTAAAAACACACAGGTCAGGTATGTTTAACTATAATACACATTTTATCACATTATATATACATACCAGATGATAAAGAATAGTAGTGACATCTACCAAAAAGGGAGGAACAATTTTTACAGCTACACGGCTGCAATCTAAAAGTTCAGTTTACTATATTCCAGTCTTTCCCAGAACATAAGTTCTGGGAACGAACTTGCCCAGCTGTACATCTGTAACAGCAACTGCAACAAAAATCTTTTATTTCAATGCCTCCAAACACTTCTTTCATATATTGCATAGCATTAAAATAGCATGTCATTCTAGTTTAATATTTTCATTTCCTTCGTTTGTGAGGCAAAGAAAACATCCAATCACATACTGGATTCACCCAGAATTAGTTCCCAGTTCCACAGGAAGCCTTACATACCTTCACATCCCTCCTACGCTGAATGTTAAGATGGAATTGCTCTTAGCGCTTCATTAATGAGTGGATGCCCTCAGCCTGCACGCTACAAGTATCAGAGCGCAAGGCTGTCTTTCTTAATGAAACACCACTGTACCAGACACACTGTCATGTGCGAAACGGACAAGACAGTTGGCATTTTGCACTATCCTCCATTATCATCACTCATCTCTAGAATATTTTGATTAAAAAGTGGTATGGCTGAACAGCTAGGCTACATTTGGAGCAATGTCATCTCCTTCGGCAATCTGTGAGCAGTACATTAAAGTAGCATCTCCAGTCAAATAGGGTTTTTTTCAGCATTCTTAGCTATTGGAGTTCAAGTACACAAGAGCCAATCACTCCTGTGCTTTTGGCAGCAGTCCAGGGCACTAATTTGTAAAGGGTTTTAACCTGTTACATGGGCACAGCTTAATCTTGGAACCTAATTTGTGTGTCTGTTAAATGTAAACTCCTTGTGCCAGAGGCTGTGCCTTCTTGCCTTTGAGAGTAGTTTCTATAACACAGATGAAACCACACCAAACAAAACTGATAACTTTAACGCACTAAGATACAAACAGACCATCAGTTGAGCCAACACAAGTTAGGCGCTTACACCTTACAAGTTACCTTTGTTAAAGCTGAACTCATTTCAAAAACTTACACAAAATCTTCCCTTATTCATATCTCTATTCTACATGACAAAAGCACATACTATTATCATTAATCCATTCACTTAGCTAGACTTAGTGACAGAGAAATGTTCATAATAAGCACAAATGCAGACATATTTGAGATAGAACTACATTTGCTTATTGGAGGCCAGAAAACTGTGCTACCAATAATTTTTAACCTACCTAGGTAATCCTGAAAGCAAAAAATTCCTTTAAAAAGCTATTTAAAGACTAAACAGATATGTTAAACACAAGGTATGTTCCATAACCATAAGTGGTATTTATTTTTTTTCTCATTTATCAAATGGAAAATAAAACCACTTAACCTTTCACTCCTTTTCACAGGTAGCAAATATTCTAAGAAGAAGGGCAGCCTCAAATCAGCAACATGAATGGGGCCATTTTTATACTGGCAATTAAGTAGTGCAAGACTGAGACACCTTTACCCAGTGGCTGTCTTTATACTGGGGTATTAAACTTCATGGCATGTTTATTAATTTCATCAAATTCTTTAAAAATACTATCACATCTTCCTTCCCCCTACTTACTTACACTAGTACTAACAAAATAAACTATTTCGAATATTATTATTCTTTCAGAGACCCACATTTCAGGTAGCTTGTAAGCGATGTGGCAGATGAAAAAATGCAAGACATCTAACAGCACTATTTAGCACATGGTTTTCACTCTTTGAACTTTATGACTTCTTTGATTTTCTTTCCTCGTTATGGTCACATTCTCCTAAGCTGATATATTCTGTGTGCAGTACAGTAATTCTCCTTTTATATACAACACTGAAAACCTTGGAATTATGCCATTTTCATTTGTGCAAGAGATGCAGAGGCAGGCGCTGTCTTTAATGTATGTTTTCTCTTGGACAGTGGAAGTTTTTGAAAGTAGAAAATGAAAAGTAAAAGACTCCTAGTAAATATTTAACTTCTCTATAATGATATAAAAAGGCAATACTTGCAATATTCTTGTCTTTTGAAAAGGAAGCAATGAGGCCTATTAGACTTACACAAAAACATGTGCTCCCAAGAAGGTAAGTTCCTAGGCAAGAGGATGATACAAACCTCTATGTGTTTAGCCAGAAACATACTGGACTTAAAAGACATAAATAAACTAATGTCAGAAGGAAATAAGATGTGTACACTAAATGTATACTTTTTTTGTCTCATCTTTTTAGCAACCGGCACCCATGTCAAAAAGGCATGAGAGAGAAGGTTCTCAAAAGTCTCTTTGCAAACCCACCAGATAGAGCTTATTGTGCAAATGACCTAATTAAAGTTTTGCTCTAAGTAGATAATGGTGATGTTAGCGGATGATACCTGTCAGAAAATCACATGCACTGATGGACCTTGCAAGGCTGCTTATGCTTCACTCTTCCTGAAATGCAGAGAGAAAATAGAGGAGACAGCACTATCTTCCAATGGCTAAGTTTTGTGGAACCAAAGAGAGATGTCAGTTCAGTTAATTGTGCAGAAGAGTCTGTCTTCCCTCTCCTTTCATGCCCATGAATAACAGAGCAGTTAACAATATTGACATTTAAACCATCATCATTGGGCACCCGAATTAACACTTCACAGAGATGAACAGACAAGTTCATGCCTTTCAAATCTACTAGGCTAAAGGCTCTTCTGTAGACATCCCTTTATCAGTTGCACTCGCACATGGTTATTACTTTTGAGGCACCATAAAAGTTAACAATTTATCTTTCCTTACTAATAGCTATGACAATGAAGAAGAAGAAAGTAGTTGAGCAAGTATACTGTAGTATTATGTATCAATATTGTTCAAGTTCAGATTAATACAAAATTGGGTCCTTCCACCACAGGAAAACTTTTCTGTCCCTCTTTATGAGACTGTCTCTGGGGCTTTTATCAGCTATTGCTCAATATGACTATGGACAAACAGTTCCTTTGCAAATAGGAAGCAATCTAAGCAGCACTTTATACAACAGCTAACCAATAATTTGGAAGCTGGGGAACAATTTTCTTCCAGCAGCTACTTCCTCCATGGGCTTATCAGACCCACCCAAACATTCAAGCAGTTATTATATGGTTGTATGGTGCTTAGCTAACAAATCCACCTTTATAGTATATCCTCATAGTAATAATTAGAAGCAGTACATATATTTGGATGGCAGTAAATGCTGTGGTCATCAGAACACACTTATGAAACCCTGGCTAGGCCTGCACAGCATAATGCAATGCTTTGCCTTCAGTCAATTTGAAAATTCAGAGCAAAGGTTGTTGCTGGAAGCAATGTAAATACATTATAGAGGTATTACACAGAGAAATTAGCTACATGGAGGAGCAAGGGATATTAGGCATGGTGGAACATCAAGGAACAGAGACAGGGTTCTCCACACAGCACTATACTGCATGATATGAACGCAACCTAAAAGATAGGAATAAGCAAGGCATATAGTGCTAAACTTTTGCAATTTAAATAAAAGACTTTTTCTGGCACCTTTTTTGGTTCTTTTGGGGCAACAAGTTTTCCTAAGGACTTTTAATCTACCTCAAGCTGAGTACCTAAACCCACACTGTAAGGATTGCACATTACAGCTAAGTTTTCCAAATCTATGAGGGTTACCCAGCTACACCAATCCCATCTCCCCCTCCTCCTCACAGCACTGTCTGTACCACAACACTCTTTGGTATTCAGGGCATTTTAGATTTTAAACTATACTAGGATAGCTAGCTCTTTTTCCTCTCCCATAATTAATTCTGACTCTTCACCTGTTTTCCATTTCATATTCCCAGGGACATAAACTGTAAAAAATTAGCTCTTACTTGTACCTAATAACATTCTCAGTTGAGGAGCTTATATTGGAATCATACTTGCTTGAGAGATACTGAATCCCCTTGAGACTGTCTGCCACAGATATTATCCCTTTTAATTTCCAATTCTTTTTATCACAAACCTTTCTCTATGCTATGGGACTGTGGAGATTACACAAAAGGTGCTCTAAATAGCAATGCTTCAAGATTCTTAAATCTCCATCTCCATCTCAAATTGCTACTTAAAAGCCAGTCAACTTTGAAGAGTTTTTGTAACAGGGAAGGTCCTGGTGAAGCAACTATTTCCAGTTTGAGTTACCTATCCCTTTAAATTCTGTGTACCATCCATTTATACGCATAATGCTGACTGAGAACTACACTCTGTTCCTATCATTTTTTTCCCCGCAATCTTAAGTGGGGTCATCTCCCTTATCACCAGGGAATCAATGCCAGGTTACTGTGCCATCAATTTAATTGAGGGGAGGGCTGCTTAAAGCATCTCACATTTCCCATTGAACGTAATGGGATTCTGCCTCTTCCCGACCTGTGGTGGTGAAGGGACCTTCCCCAGGTGAAGGCCAGACTGCAGCCCAGCCACCCCTACCCCAAACCCCGTTGGCCCTCCCTGCTCCCAAACACCGGGGGTCTCTGTTAATCCTCCCTGTCAAAGGCAGCTGTGGAGACAGAGCTGCTTCCAAGACAAACATTGCCTCCCTCATTCAGACATTTAAATAGCATTTGGTAATTTTACCAGGCACATGCTCCCCAGGGCGCTATGTGCATTTAAGGAAAGCTACTATGGGAGAAAAAGAAGGAAAGAGCACCTAGCTTTATAGAGAGAGCAAATGTGAGTAATTAGTAATTAGTAGTAGGTTTTGCTTGGTTTTTAAATACATGGTAAACAGACACCTTTTGCTCAGCAATCTTGATGATTGCCATCCTTAATGAGGTTTTGGAAGTAGGTTATGACTTCTCTGGGAAAGGGGATGAAAGAGCCCTCCTTCCCCTTCCCTTGCTGGGTGCCAAGGTTTTGGAAATTGCAGATAAAGATGTGTATTACTGCAGTCTCCTTTGTGGCAGCAGTAGAAACCAGTAAGTGCTTTTAAAGTAAAAATTAGACCATCAGAAATATAATGCGTTTATTTGCATTTCTAGGATTCTCTGGAATGTTAGGGGGTTTTGTGGTAATTTTCCTGTTCTTTTTTTCCCCTTTCCTTCAATATATCCAAATAATATTGGTAAAATGTATAATCATTATCAGCATCCTATGCAATGACACACCCATACATACATGTGAACATGACACACCTCCCACCCAAGATAGCAAAAATATAAACTGCAGAAAGGACCCTTATTCTAGAATAAAAACAGATATTTGCAAAGAAAACAAAAAGAGAAAAATCTATACAGTATTTCTGATACCTAATACAGCTAAAATAACTTCTATCACGACCAATCTTCTCTCTTCAGTGACAAAACACAAGCTAAATTCAAAAAGCACACTTCAAAACATTGCCTGCTAGCCCCTGAGAATTGAACACATAATCTTTCTTTCAGGTGCAGCACATTATCTGATCAACACAACACAAACTGATTTCCATAAGAAATTCTAGCCTAATCATGCAACCTTCGTGTTAATTTAAAAATAGTCCTTGATTTTGAAATAAAGTTGAAAGTATAGTGTCAGAACAAAGTGAAAGAGTTATCATTAGCCTTCAAATGTGACAAATAAGAAAGACACAAACACGTGTCAGGATAATTAAAACGGCATTGTTCGCTTTTTAGAAGAAAAAAAATGAATTGCACTAGAAATATTAAGCTAACAAAGAAAGAGCAAATATGAGTAGAAAAAATGACAGTTATCTGCAAAATTCATAAATGTGTCTTTTGTATAACCGTAATGATCATATTTTATGCTGTCATTTTACATTTAATTGCTCACTCTGGTACTTTACTTCATAGAAGCCATCAGTACCCCACAGAGCCAGATGCTGAATTGCAAAAAAACATACTGTGACCACAGACTTATAGGAAAGTAACTTTGCTGAGCTGTGGTGTATGACAAGTTAATTTTTGCAATTATACTTTTTCCAAGAATAAATGAAACTGCAGGTCATTACTATTCTATACCATTAAAAAGAGGCAGAAAATGTTCTTGATCATAAAGGCCTCAAACTCATCGTTACTTTGACATATGAAAGCAACTTTACAAGTTGCTTTTCCTCAATGTGACTTAATGAAATAAGCACCACCTCAGCTGAAATATGTAAACATCTTCATACATTAAGCAGCATACAACTAGAGAATATTGTTATTATTACACAATGCTAACCCATCATATATGTCTATCAGGAAAGAAATGTTATATGGGCTACACTTACAGCTGTTAGCTGTGCTGTATTAGACTACATGTCAAAGTACTGAAGGGACACAGTTACTCAACTTCCATGAAGACTGAAATTGTCCCCTGTTCATTTCTCTTCCTAAGGGACACTAAATGTTAGAAATGTTTTTTAAAATAATTAAGCATGTGTAATGTCCATCACTGTCAAATTGTCCGTGCAATCAAACAAGAGAGCAGATATTCTGAAACATGTAATGTCTGCTTTCTGTATCTGCACTTTTTCTGAAGAAAGACTTAGAATTCGTAAGTTGGAACGTTCTTTGCATTTCAAAATATTTACTGTACATGGAGAACTCAGAAATTTTCAGAGCATTCTTTCTCATAAAATGCCTTTTCATTTTCTGCACAATTGCTTTACTTTCCCATCACCAATGAAAACTATTACACTGAAGTGAGAAGAGATTCTGCTTTCCAGATGAATATATTTACTAAGACAAAAGAATGAGAGGAAAATGTTTCAATTGTCATTGCATCTGTTTGAAATAAATGTCAAGAACCTTTTAAAAAATTGACTACAGAGATGACAAAAGACATCAGGTTGACAGGCAAAGAGCTGAAAAAGCTCAGTTCACCCACTGAACATATAAAGACAAGGACCTCCAAGCCATAACACATCCCGATTTTTCAGAAACATCTCCTTCCAACTCATCCAATTCTTACTACTGAGTCAAATATATCCTTTGTTAGCATGCTCCTTACTATATCTCCTAAATTAAGAATGATTAGTTATTTCAGTTTTCTCTTCTGAGAATAAGAGAGCATGGACCAGTAGACAGGTAATGGAAGAAACTGTCCAATAAATCCTGTGACTGAGATTTTCAAATTCAAGGAATTAACTAGAAACAAAATCAAATAGATTTCTTAAAAGAGTCTACATGTTACTTCATACTTTATTCTTGTCAGGTCCTAGTGCTTTCCTTCTGAACAAGAAGCTTAACTATTCTGAAATTATTTATAAATGTTAAAGTTTGATAATTTGGAATACCTCTCCCTCATTCTACACTTGATCTCCTTGCATGGCAGCCATGGATCCCTATGCATGAGATTCCCTCTATTCATATACACGTTCCGCAACAGCAGCTTCACAGTGTTTTCATAAACACACAATGAACATCTAAAAACACTTGCTATCAAATAACAATACCACAAACATTCAACATAGTTGTTTTTCCTCTTACTTAAGTTACTAAGAATTTATTTCTTCAAGGAGATGTTTTTGTCCGGAAGAAGAAAGCAGAATTACACAGAAAAAGATGATGGTTTGAACTGCATACCATTGCATAGATCTATAGAAATGAAACACTGCCCAGTTAATTCCATGTAATTCCTACAAAATAGGAGGAGGTTGTCTGTAGGCAGAGAACCAAACAGCTTTTAAAATCTCAAACACCACGATTTTAATCTCAATGCATCCTATTTGCAAACAAATCATTGCTAAGGATATAGAACTTTACTATTGTGAATAAAAGAATAATATTAAAATATATTCATAGTACTTAGTAAAGAATATAAGTATTGCCCTGGACTACCAATTACTTTGCTGAAAATTTATATGTGCAGCATGGAACCTCTTTTTTTCAATTCTTTTTTGTTCAACGGAGTTTTAAAAAGTCATGCCTATTATCAGGACAGAAATAATAATCTTTCCCACAAGTAGAGAAAAAAACTAGAAAACAGGCACTCAGCTATTTTTAATCCAACAATCTTTATCAGAACTCCTGTTACAATCAATGTGACACGTGACAATTATATCTAAAAAACAAAACAAGAAAGTAGAAGTCTGCAGCTCAATCATCAGCAGCTTAGTACCTGTATAACACAGCAACAATGAAGGGCAACACGTTTCTGCTAGGAAGGCTGCATTTAGGAAAATGGCAAGAACCTGAAGCATTTGTTGTGAGGTTACTTAGATAAGCGAAGACATGGTAAAATAATCTCGTCTGCGTGGGCAAACCTTTGTAAACTTGTGAGAGTTAGCAGTGCTCGATACAGAGACATGGGATTACCTAAGCAGAACAGTTCACAGAGTCAGGGCTTAACACAAGGACTAAAACCTACCTAGTATCCCTCCCCCTCTTTCACTGTCAGCTTTCATCTGTATTCATTATTTTCAGTGTAAAACTGCTTTTGCATATCTCACAATATACATACATTTTATTATATACGTGACTAGAAGGAAAAAAAAGAGAGCATTGCCCTACAAGAGAGTGCATGGGCTTTTTTCCTGAACCCTTTCCAACTCCCTTCCACCTTCAAACTAAAGGCAACAATTTTTGACAATTAATAAGCAAATTTAAAATAAAATACTGTTAAAGCTCTTTTTCATAAAACATCACTAAAGCCACGATACTGCAGTTCAATATATTATTAGAAGCAAAATTAAAGCACTTGTTAAAATATAATAGCATAATAATGTAAATACAAAAAAATAGCAGATGCTCTTTAACTGTCAAATATGGATTTTTCATAGCTGGTACACAATTTACTATCACAGGTGCTTTGGTGCTACAGAAGTATTAGTACAGCTATTAACTATTTAATTCTTTAGCTGACACTGTGTTTTAGGACAGGGATTTAAATAATTTACTTCTACATTCTACTGTTTAAATTTTGCTGCTAGGAATTAATGCAACAAAGTTGGAGAAGAAACACATGACGCTTGTTGATAGTGATATAAGACAGGATTATTATAAAAACCAATTATATCTTTTCATTCTCTTTTGCTTAATTAAAGCAAGAAGAATCGCTATCTTTCTCAGCAGTAATCATGTGGAAGCTGTATAGCACAGATACAGTAATTAACTTAACCTTATCACTTAACTCTATTGGGTCATTCGAGTGAGGCACAGTATCAGAGCTCAGAATCAATGCTGTAACACCAACATCTTTGAGCAGTTCAGAGATTGAATAATGCCATCTGTAAATGGACAGTCTTTGTTCGTGCTTAGCTATGCTGGATGAATGTTCCTGCGCATAACTTTAATATGGCAGCTTAACCATTTAATCATTGTACATTAATACATTATCAATATTGTGAACATGTAAGTACAAAATTACTTGTCAAAGTAACCAGATATTACCGATTTTTGTGCATAAATACTATACGTGTGGGATTTTGTCTTAATTATATATTTTCATGAAAGAGCCCAGATTTTTTTTTTATTTAAGAGAGATTGAAAAGAAAGATCATTGGTAAATGTAAACTTATTTTTCCTTTGTCAGATTTTTTAAATGAAAAGGAATGTTCTGAATTTGCTTTGTTAAATTAACCAAGTGTGCAAAGTTTAGTGCATTTTAGCTATACAGGGGATACTTGGGCATCTGGGGGATTTTCATAACTGAAGACTCGTGCTGTATCACAACAAATTAAGCGTAATTAAACACTCTGTTCAGTGTCTATTGTTAATTGCAGCAGCTAATTTGATGCTTAGTTAGTGTTACGTTCCGAACTATTTCCGGGCACACAGAATTCTTAACACTGCTTGCTTAGAGCCCTAAATTTATTTTTTCATTCTCATTTGACATATTTTAGCTCATTTATTACTTTTGTTAAATGATCAGAAATTCCCTTGCCAAGACAGTACTTTGAGGTCCTTCACTTTCACCAAGTCAGACACTAAATCATAGGGGACAATTATCAGCAAATGCTCTCCGACAGGCCCTAAGCCTGCTGAGGTAATGCAGCTGACAAACTTTGATGCGCCATGCCCGTGCACATTATGTTCACGTAGTGTGTACATCTGGGCACCCTTTATGGCGATGCAGCAAACAGCCAATCATTTATTCCACTCTAATTAGCACACATGTAAATCCTCACCAATCAAGCCACTCATAGGGTTACCGTTGTGGCAGCCATACAGCAAGCTGGCAGGACATGGGAAGAAAGTACAAGAAGCAACTATTGGGTTTGATTTGAACCTGCCGTCACGCCACGGCAGGTCCCCCCAGTCCTGACTGTAACCAGCTCTCCCCTTCACAACCCATCATCGAGCTACATGCGAAAAAGGTCATCGGGCAGACTGCCGACCAGCCAAGATGCTTTGATTCTTTACAGGCTTTGGGAGCACACCTGAAGCGACACGCGTCTCCGATAGCTCACAGCGCAATAGCTGTCGCAGGCAAAAGTCAGGCATAGCTTTAAAGCATGCGGCACAGCATGGAGTACACGTTACCTCAAAGAAGCACTGTCCACCTCAATATTTTAGACCCTGTTATGTCGCCAGGAAACTATCTGCCAGGTGTCAGCATCCCTTTTCTTCCTCACAAGCCCAGGTGCCTCTGCAGCAACTCTTTTATTTTGAAATAAATAGCAAATGCCTTCAAAAGGACAGATTCAGGAATTCAGGAAAAGTACTGATGCTGGTTTATATTATGCAACTCCAAAGAATACAGTGTGCTTTGAAATACCTAAAGTGGTTAGCTCCCATTTCCTAAAACTGAATCAAGTCAGTATGTAACACCCCACAGTGCTATTCATTACTAAATTACCAAATACTCTACTTCAAAACAGCTTTAAAATGGGCACACATATCGTCAGGGATGCAACAGTCAGCCTAATAAAAGTATTCCTCAAAACAGAGAAGATTTCTTTTTAGAACAAAAATCTACTTAAATCTTGTACCTTCATGCTTTCAGTGCTTACTACAAGAAAAAAAAAAAAAAAAGAAGTAAAATTGAATTTAGCAGTAGGATTTAGTTACATTGATTTACATTTTTATTCAATGGACTTAAAGGATGCAAAGACACATTCATTGAAAGCATCTTCAAACTTTTTATACGTATATGTATTTCTACTCACCATTTACCTACATTTAAACATGTTTATAAATTGATTTGTAATATTATACAAATAATTAAGCAACTAGGTATGAGAAGTTTGGCGTTGGTTCATTTTTTAAACAACTTGTCAATAAAATATCACTAGAAATAATTATTCTTGTAAAATTATATGGACAACCAGAACAGAGGGATAGAAAGAAAAACTAAATTGTAGTGGTTAAACTGGAACAAAAACAGTAGGATGAGAAAAATAGGCTCAAGAATTAAGTTAAGGATCATATTTCTAGTGAAGTTTTACAAAGAAAAGAAAATTTAAAATGATACTATCTTCTTTCAGTGACACAAAACCAGGAAAATAACACAGTGAATACTATATGTCTACCAGAAATCAAGCAAGCATGCATATTTAGCATATTTATCTCAGCCTCCATGAACAGAAAAATATTGGGGGGTGGGGGAGAGAAATTTCTTCTGATATTATGGATGCATTCACCATTGATGCTGCCTCTCCAGTTAGTCTGCCCTTGCTACAGAACTACCACCAAGGGGGAAAGCAGGTTGTATCTCTCAGCCTGGATACAGGCAGTCAGGCAGGATGGTCTCTCCCAGGTTAGCAAGAAATGGCTGTCCATTTAACTTTAAGGAGAGTCCTTAAAAGGAGAGGGGAAATCATCTCACCAGTCTTATAGCTTATGAATCCACTCCTGGCATATCTGTAACTTACCTACTGAAATTAAACGCTCTTATTCTGAATTTACTTCCAAATGAATTGGAACATCTACATTTGCGTGACAGCTGTATGCTCATGCCTTTGCCAAGCCTGAGGTCAGGAAGGGTGACCAGAGCGAAGACCCCACAAGAGATGAGGGAGTGATCCAAGGTCATATAAAACACAGTTCTCCTTTCCAGACCCTGATTTGATGTGCTCTATGGCCAAAAAATTGCCAAATACGAACCAAGCACACCCTAAGACCGTGGGTAAGGAGGGTTCTGGAGCTGCTGGGGGTGTCCAGTCATCACACGAAACACACCTGCCCCAGCGGCTGCACAACCCCCAGCCAGCACCAACCACTGCCTTGCCTCCTGTATGCTTGTCAGGCTTTTGGCACACAGCTACAGAGGGTGGAGAGGTGACTATGAATACCCCTCTTCCAAGTAGGTGACCTTTTTGTGGTTCTTACTTAAGTACATATCTCTACCAGAAGGCTTCCAGTGAAAAATGGCAGGATATTGTTGGCACCACAAACCCAGACACATAAGGCCCTGATAGCTGAAGCCATGCCTTGCAGGTGTGCAGGAGGCAGCAGCCTCTCCTCCCAGGCTCCTGCCAGCCGATCCCTGATTCATACCAGGGAGCAGCAGAGGGAATAGTGGCCCCCATTAAGCCCCAGTGGGCAGGGATGCTTCCAGCACCAGACTGGCTGTCCCCAGGCTAGCTGGCACAGTAGAGGCAGCAACCCCATGAGCCATGTTCAGATGGAGGCACCTACACTGCCCCATAACACCAGTCTCCAGGAATGGGGTAAGGCAGAGAACACTGAAATAAGGTCCTATGGTGATCAACAGCTGAGTATCACACTGTTCTGTACAGCAAGAAACACTGGCTGCTGCCTCCTGGGTCTGGATAAAGTCACCGCAAAGCAGGGTCTGCACTGTCCAGAGTGTCCAAGGG
This sequence comes from Sclerurus mexicanus, assembly GCA_013396755.1. NCBI lineage: Eukaryota > Metazoa > Chordata > Aves > Passeriformes > Furnariidae > Sclerurus > Sclerurus mexicanus. The sequence goes on from VWZF01003010.1 coordinate 735,820, forward strand.
AAAGGTGGGAACTACAGCACATTCCTTCAGCAAAGAAAAAGGCCACAGACAAGACAGACCACCTATACCAGCAACTTGGTAATTCTACACATATAAATGAAAAAAATACATAATGATCTTATATTCTCCCTTTCAGATGTGTCTTTTTTTTATGCTTGATGCAAGAGGGTTTTTTTTCCTTTCCTCATCCCAGAATGAAAGAATATTGTCCATGTACAATGCAATAAAATGTTGAATGCAAATGCTTACAAACTGCTCAAAGCTCATTAAGTATCCCCTTTGATCTGTTAATAAGGTAAATAGAGCAATACATTAAGTAATCTAATACTAAAGAAACTTTTTGTGCTTTTTAACCCTCATATGGTTCTCCTTCTAGATAAACAAAAGTTTATGGCCAGTTACATTTTTCTTTCGCTATGTGTCATTTAATTGGGAAACTAAAACATCTCAGTAGTTTTATTCTGATTCTGAACTGGAGCTGCTTTATCTCTTCCAGCTATACAGAAAATGTTTAAAAGTTATATGTCAGGAGTTTTTAATTAGTTTTAACTACAAGATCCACTTATTTCACTTCATTACATACTGGTGGATGGTCATCAGTTCTCTGACAGCAGAGTAAGAAAAACAAAACAGTGGTTTCATCATCATCGCATCCTCCAAATTTGATAGCTATGCCAGAAAAGGCAGCAATGCCCCTGTGCCATCCGCACATCACTTCAACTGCTCTGCTGTCAGCAAGCTGGGCAGCCCACGACAGTAGCAGGGTCAACATGATTCCCCTGCAGCCTTTGAAAACCTGACCTTTTTGTCACATGTAAGTCAGAGAGCATTATTCTAGCAGTATGCATGGCTCTAGCAGGGCAACGCACTCGAAACAGCATCCCAGCCACCGTAAGGAAGTAGAGAACACATAAAAGAAACCATCTGGAATGATAGATGATCCTAAGACCATATAAAAAGTAAATGTAATGCAGCAGACCTCTGTTTTCTTCAGGGGGAAAAATCCTCAGTGAGGATTAATAAAAATTATGAAGGGAACTGACGCAATCACTGTAGGTGGCTATCTCAGCTCATCTCAAATGCAAAGGCAAAGAAAGCTCACCGTAAGCTATAAAAGGCAAAGGCAATCAGGCAAGAAGGGCAAATATGTAGGAACTCTAATTAACGAACAATAAATGCATAAAATAAACTGCCAAAAGATGAAATCAAAGCAGGTACTTTTTTTTTTTTTAATGAGACAATACAGTGGTCCACAATTAATTTTTGGTAACAATTTAATTATAACAATGAATAGCATTTAATTTTTTTTCCTGTTTCCTATGGGAAATTGTAGAGCAGATTGTTAATGTAGCAAAAATACATATTTTTTGTTCTCTTTTGCTTTAACTGATATTTCCATCAGTTTAATGGCAAAAAAGACTAATGTGCAGTGTAAATTCTTGCCTGTTGAACTCACCTGAACCAACATGTACAGCATTGCAATAACGGTGCCCAAAGAGATCTTACCTGCAGTCTACAGGATCTTCCTGTTTAAATAAAAGGAAAATTCAGAGGTTTATGATATCCAGTGAGTACAAAATTTTGTGATGTACTCAATTCTAGCCCTCATTTCCCCTAGACACTACTTGCTATGTTTCCTGGAATGTACGGTAGTATTTTAGTATTCTACAGAACAACTGGAGCCCTTCTACCAAAATATTTAAGTAAATAAATCCAAATATGAACTAAAATTCCCACTAAGTGAAAAGATCCTAATGTTAATTTATGTTCTAAAACTCTGCAACAGAAAATTAATTTATTTGAAATTATTACTTTTTTTAAAAGTTTTTCTCTGTATAATATGTTTCATAAATTTGAGAACATTTAAGGTGAAACATTTCATATTAAATAAATTGTTTCACCATACACATATCCCAGATGTTTTACCTGCCAAAATGAAGCCCATGGTTTAGCCAAACCACTTACTGACACAAGACAGCAGATGCAGAGAAGTATTTGCAAACAGAGCAAAACATATGGCAAATAGCCCATGTAGGTCATCTAGTACAAAAGAAGAGTGGTTGTTCCAGAGAATGTGAGTAAAGGACTCAGAGATTGCTTTACATAAAGCCATGTTCACTATTTATGAAGAAAAGAACTTTTCTACTCATCACTCTCAGGACTGTACTCAAGTTCACATCCTCTCCCTGGATCACCACGACTGGATTTAATTCTTCTGCCCTCATGCTCACTGTTGGATAATGGCTAAAGAGAACGTGGGTGGTTATCTTAGAGGATCTTAACACTATATTTGCTCCCAAACCTACAGATTCCAGTAAGACACTGGATGCCTGGCAGAACTCTCCCATGCCACATGCCTTTCTTCAGTGGCTAAATACAAAAATGACAGGGAATGGCACTCAAAGGCTTGACATGCTCATGTACCCTGGCCTACGGACTCATCCCTCCTCCCTGCCTTTTCTTTTTTTTTTTTTAATCTGTCACCTCTACTACTCTGGTTTCAACCATTCCTGTAATTTTATTGTCTGTTATAGCCATCTTCTTATTTACAGGGCCTGTAGGCATTAATTTTATTTAATATACTATATGCTTGACACTCCACATGGTGTTAATGAGTTGCCAGCTGCCTGTTGTGATACAAGAAGTAACCATAAACCCAGCGTCGCCTTTACTCCTGCACTGGTTCGGTTTTCTATTGTGACACATAAATGTCAACTGGTATGATCAGAAGTAAACAGTCATGACAGACAGGAAAAAAGGAGCTGACAGTTGAAGGTGATGATATCCATTAGGCTTCTTCAGCTGCCACCTCCTGGGGAGACTGCTGAAGGATTTGAAATGTGGTGCAGAGCTCCTGGCTAACATGGCTCTGTGACAAAGAATATGCTTACCTTCAAAATACCTGGCCTACCACCTAACCATCTGGCTTATTATCATTCAGATAAATCCACTTATACGCATAGGAAGGAGAAAGCCATGATGGAACACCAGAAGTGCATAAAAAGGGCAGAAACATTAGTCAATCAGCCCTATGATTCCCGAACAGTTGTTAAGGGAGCACGTCATTGCCTTGCTCACTTAACCATGGGCATAAAAGAAAAGAGCTTTCCAAAAAGACAAGACTTTAAGATTCCAATTAAATTAAGCTGAATCTTAAGATGTCCATCAAGAGTAGTTAGAAAGATTATATCCAAGTCAATCTTTATTCTCATTTCATTTTTTGTGATAGTAGATTAAACACTTCATTTTGTTGAAGAGAGAACTTTTACCTGATAAACACACAAGTAAGAAAAATCACTTAGGTTAAATACCAAGCCAGTTTTCTTACCACAGCTCGCTCCACTGGACTTTGGGTTGTGCAAACCAACCAAAGCCTGTATTTGATGTGAGAGAGGATGATTGAGGAAATTTGAGACCTCCCAGTGAGTGCAAACCCCAGCAGACACCAGTGCTTTTGCTCTCTCTCTTCCACACCCTTCTGACACATTCACAAAGATGTCAGGGCAGAATGCAATCCTCAGATGGCACATGTACCTCTAGGCTGCTGCAATTTATGCCAGGGCTAACATAGCTCAACCCAGAAAATTAGAGTTGTAACTGCTTCCATGATCTCCTCCTTCCATCCCCCAATACCAAGAGCAGTATTTTTCCTTATAAGCAGCTCAGGTAATTGCCTTTATTATACACAATATTCATTCCTTAGATTTCCATCACCAATAGAGCTACTATAAATTATTTTAGCTGTACTCTTCATGCTTTTATCCCAGTATTGATTTTATTTTTAATGTAAACTTTTAAATTATAGTGCCAGAGAAACAACTACTTATATAGCGACAAAGGCTAAATTAGCAAGACCTGAGAGAAAAGTGCTGAAGATATTTGATATGAAACATTAAAAGCTAATGTTATTTTATGTAATACTAAAACGTAAGAAAATGCAAATGTAAATGTAGTTCCACCTTCCAGTGTACGGTAATAAATAAAGTATTAGATTCAAGCTTCATAATTAACTTAATCAGATGGAGTTTTCTTTAATTCCCTAATTCCTTTCCTTCAGCCATCTAAGCTCTACTCAGCCTGAAGAATACAATCACAAAAAACACCAGCAGCTACTACTAGAAATGTCTCCCTTTGCTTCTGCTACAGTAAAGCATACAGTACTTTGTAGCATGTCTAGTACTCGGCTATTGTAGTATCTTAGATGTATAGGCACACATCCCCACATTTGCTAAGGAAACATCTTCCTGTGCCTCTGACACAGGGACTCATGGAATACCTCCTTTAAACTGTGAAAGTAAACACAGAATTTAAGGGCAAGCTTAGTCTGGTCCTTTACACGTACGCACACATAAATACTGTATGCAGAATGTCAGCATTTGCAATTAGTTGAAAGCAATTCAAGTAAAAAATAAACCTTTTATACCATGGAATTGCAGCAATAGGTTAAAGTGTAATTTTTGTCAACAAGTCCATTTTTACTCTATCGATTTGCACAAGGTGATGCGATGCACTGATTTGAATCTTATGCACAGAAATTATATTGCATTAATTGAAAAATAATTGGATTTGTCCCACTTTATAACAGATTCCTTTATATTATTGAAATTTTAATCTCTGATGAGTTTTGCAAAAGTCAAAAACCTAAAAATCACTGATTTGTATCTTAATTCAGATGTGGCAAATATTTCAAGGTGAGGAGCTCCAAACCAGCAGACTATGCAGACTGCAATGCAAACATGAAACAAAAGTAAAAACGCTAGCATTTTCTTTCCATATATTGTAGTAAATTAATTGTTGGTTTTGGTAACGTAGCTTATTAGCTTTGCATAATTTAAGTTTTAATTCATCGTTTAATTTTTAATTAAGTAGTCTCTTTCATGATGAGCTTTCTGCTCGCATTTTAGTTAGCTGCTAAACATGCAATGCATAAAAGCAATGGCAAGAATGTAATATTTAGTTCATATGATTTCTCTGTGATTTCAGACATGAAAGTAACCAGTTTTTCAGAGAATAAAATAACAGCAATTGTAAAATGTCATATAAATTTTAAATAATTAAAGACCTCTGGAAATATCTGAAAAACTAGTGGGGCAATTAGACAGAGAAGAAGAGCCATATACTATTCTATTAATAGATTTTGCTATGGGTTTTTTGTTTTGATGATTTGGTTTTGTTTCGGGGTTGGGATTTTTTTCAGGGGAGGGAGGCGTTTCCCTCCACAAATCTTACAATTTTGTTAGAGCAATAACACTGGATTTCATAGGTCTAACTCTCTACTAAACATGACAAATTCCATGCAACTCCAAATACAGAGAAGCAAGCTAAGCCCTGAGGAAGGGTTACATTTATTTTTGCACATAAAGAGAAAATTTCAGAACCAAAACTATTTAAAATTGCAATAAAGTAATATTTGGTAGGAATTGTAATTATACATGAAACTAACCTGAATGTTTATCTATGGGTATTAAAAAAAAAAAAAAACGAGAAAAAGTCTTGTTTATCTTAGACTACCTGTGGCTTACTGGAAAATTCACTTAATGAATGTGAATTTGTTAAATGTTTTTGGGTTGATTTTCTTAACATTTATTAAAGGGGGGGGGGAAAGTAAAAAAACAACAAAAACCAAAAACCAAACTTGTTTTAAGAACATATCTGTCAATTCAACTGAATATTGAGAGTGCTCCCAGAATTTCTCAGGCCCAGTAAAACTTGCCTTCAAGTTGCGGGAAGGTTGACATCAACATACCTGAGGCATCTAACAACAAAAACCAAAATTAACTTAACTGCATATGCTTTTTGCAGACATAAGCATAACGACATAAATATAACACCAAGGAGCATTTTCTTTGCAAATCTCTTCCATGTCCTGAAAAAAACGGTAATGGTTTATATACGGGTTTTTATACCAGAACATCTATTGTTGCCACTAAGACCTCTAAATTTAACTCCAAGCACTAAAATCTGTAGTATACAGAAAGCATCCCCAGACAGAAAAGTACCATCCCACTGAGCAAAATACGTAAAAATACACATACACAAACATATACCTTTCCTAAATTAAAGGGCAGCAGCTGGCTATTCAGTTCTGGAAGATTCTATGACTCTATGGTTGAGGGAAGGTTGAGTAACCCCCACATTTTAAGTCTCTAAACCTTGCAGCTTATTTTACAAATGAACACATACTAGCTGGATGAACTGTAGTGAAAGTAAACCTTAGAGAAGAAACATTTCTGCCATCCACTATGTAAATTCCAGTTTCCCTACTTTCTCAAACCCTGTTAACTTTTGAAGTTAACTTGACCTCCTGCCAGGAGCTCAAGATCTCCCAGCATCATTGCTGCCAGGCTCCTGTTTCAGTGGCACAGTAGGCTAGAGGCGCCAGAGGCTACAAACTCAGATAAACTTCCTCAAGCAAGCTGCCATGAACTGCCAGAAAACCTGCCAGGTAAGAAGGCAGGAAACAAGTCAGAAGTTTGCACTTCCTTAGAATGTTTCATTTTGGGCAAGTCCACACTCTTTAACAAAAATGTTAACAAAATATATTTTAACAGCTTACTTGTCGCTCAGCCAGGTTTCTGGAGGAAACAAAGAGTAATGAAACCTTGCTTGGAGGTCCCAGTCTAGAAGCTGGCCTGCCTTAGGGCTGGAGTTGCACTATGTGAACTGGGCAATAGCCTGTTCTTTGAAATCTGACTACCAGGATCAGTTTGGTGATCTAAAATAATGCAGCATCCAGTGGCTGACCCCGAGGTGCACAATAAAGGTCTGTCAGGGGAGATACACATAAAGATGGGCTATGCACAACTTAACAGCAGAGTACAGTTTGTGTTTGCTCCTGCTCAACAGGAAGCAGCAGAAGGAAGCCCTGTTTTTACAGACCTCTGCACTGCTACGATAGTCTGCTGTTCAGCTACAAACAAACATGCATGGCAGAGCAAGAAACTACCGAAATCCTGAAATTTAGATTAATCGCACTGGTTCTTCTGCTTTACTGGGACATTGACGCTGTTTTGGATGGTTTTGATTGTGTTGTGGACTTTTAAAAAAATGGCTAAACTATAAAGTTGGTCAAAACAACCTTACAGAGTTCTCAGAATGTTAGTTCTCTCAGTTTGGCTAGCTTCTTATTTAAGCCAAATGTTTTACAGACATTCAGGAAGGGCTAATGAAGCTGTCTATGTTATTTTAAGACATTTTTTTGCATGAGGGTTGAGATAAAGCCCATGGAAATCCTAATGGAAACCCTCAAACCCACCTTTAATGCAAGGAGCTGACAATATCAAGTAGGAGCTATAGATAGAACATTCAGGTTGAGACCTAGTGGTATCACTTTACCTATGTCCAAAGAATTAAGCTTTGTGACAGGAAGACCTGGATAGATCAACATTCATTGCAGGAAGTAGTCACTTACTAAGGGGATCACAACAGCTTTCTTTTCTAGTGACAAAAATATGAATTGTAGTATTGAGGAACTCTCCAGTAGTTCCCCATCAACAGCATACTAGCACTGCAAGAAGAAATAAACCTTACTGACCAGTTCAACAGAGGTTTTCTTTCCCTAAAGTGCAGCAACATAGTACATCTTCTCTACACACTCAAAAACTGAATAATTGGGTCACTTGGCCTGTGTGAGTAACCTATTTTACTGTCATATTTATATAAACAAACAATTAATAATCATTCATGCTGCTTGACTTACTAATCTTATCAGATAACAGAGCATGCTCCAGCAACATAAAAGAGCCATGACAAAAGTTATCACCCAGCCTTCAGCGGTATACAAAACTATTGAAGAGAATGATGACAAAACAGAGAGATTTCCAAATTCACACACACCTTCCAATACTGAAAGTCAGGCAGAAAGGGACAGAACTGATTCCTGTTTCCCCACCCATAGACCCCAGTGTTAGCAGCCTCTGTCACTAGAAGATTCATCAGAGCGCTATACAGACAGGTCAGTATTCGGGTGCCGGTGACAAGAAGCCACTAAGGGAAGGTGATGCCCTTGTGGTAGAAAATACTTCTTCCATTACTCAATACTGAACATTCATTTTGAATGAAAATTATAGTTATTTTGAGTAACAGCATTGCCGATGTCTCAGTCTACATTATGCCAATACGTAGCTGCAACACAAACGCCATATTTAAACCTGGCACTCCGGTTTGCCTGAATGTGCTGATGACCCAGAAAACACAATGAGGATGTAAGAGCTGGCAAACCAAGCCCAAAACCCCCCCATAATTCTACAAACAGTGGTGTTAGTGAATTCTGTCTTCTCATGACATTACGCCTCATGAGTTATTCAATCCCCAACTGAAGTTCCCACTGTACAAAGTGTTCCCTTTGCTGTGAGGGCTGGCAAACACAACCAACACAAACACACACAAACTGGAGCCTTTCTTTCCATCAGGGCACTTATCAGGTCTTTCTTTTTCCTCCCCAGACACCTATCTCCACAAAACTTTCAGGAACAGAGGCCACAACCTGAAGTACTCTAATAAGGTGTAAATCATGCCTCAAAGACAGATCGATCAAAGTAGGGGAAGGCAGTAGGCTGTTCATCTCTCGAGGATTTAAGACATTACCTTCAAATGAAAAAAAATAAGCATTTTAAAATTTCGTTTTCTTTTCACCTAAGGCCCTAGCAAACAGTATAAATTTTGAGCAGCCATATCTATTTTTCAGTGGCTAAACTGGCAAATGTTTCTGGGCATTGCCGTATTTCACAAACCGTGAGGGGTTTTCTGTTGTAGTTTTGGGACCAGTGAGATTTAGAAAGTACAAAAGGGCACATACGATGCTGTACATTTTACACCCAGTAAACTCTGATCTGCGATTGATTTATACAGTGTGCTAAGTCTTTATTTCTTTTCCTTTAGCTTGGCAACATAATTTCACTTTGATGGTCAGCCTTTCAATTAATCAAAGTGGACACAGCATTTGCAGCTTCTTTTGAAGTCAAAAAGAATTGTGTGCTCAGGACCTCTTAAAATGAGACCACTTATTTAGGTACTTAAAGATGGCTGTCAACACCTAACTCCAGTCTCCGAAGTTTGAAATTGCTGACTTTAGTAATTTGCCCAAGGAAAGTGAACCTGGGGCACAGAAAGACTACACAAAATCTTACCTCTCATGACCAAAAAGTCCTTGGCTCTTAGTTATATGTGCAGACAAATCTCTTTCTTGACTGGTTTGCCAGTACTGAAACACATTCAAGTACGCAGCAGTAAACCATTTCTAATACACTGGTTTGGTCAGAACTGTTTTCTAGGGGGATCTTGTGTCCAACTGCAATTATGTGGTAATGGAATCCAGACATGGATTTACAGAAATCAGAACACAGCAAACTTATAAGGCATTTCTCTGTGTCTGACTGCTCAGAAGAATTGCATCCAGGTCTGCTGAGCACCGGCTGTGCCGTGCTTCATTTCGACACCCAGAGGTAGGCAGCCTGATACAGGCTGACACTGCAGCCCAGCACACAAGCCAGAAGTGCTCCTCCTTTGTGGCATAAAGTGTGAACACATTCACAAGAACTCTTCTCATAAACTAACAAGTGCTAGAGCACTTTAATAAAGTCTTTAATAAAGACTAGAAAAAAAGAATTAGCAGCCGAGTGGAGCTGATACATATTCCAGTTCAATGTCTTTTTTCCTTCAGTTATGTGTCAAACAGCTTGTCTGTACTGACATGCAAGTGTAGCTGGTGCGGATGACGGGAGATGACGTGCGACATGAAGGAAACCACAGAAGTTCATATCAGGGCCTGTAGCAGGCTGGTACCCTGGTCATTAGGCCACAGCAAAGCCCAAGGTACCAGATTACAGTGGCGGCCGCTACCTGCCCTTGTTAAATCAAAGCTAGCAGAAGCATGCCTGAACAAATGCTTTGCTTTGATCCACAGACCTTTTATGAGACATACATGAACTGCAAAGGTCCAGGGAGGAGTTATTGTGCTAGGAGCAGTGAAATGGATTTTACTTTGTAACTTGCAAGACATCACAAAAAGCCATAAGCTCTTTTCCCTTTAGTTTAGAAAATGTGTCTTGCTACTTTACTTCCAACACATAATACATTACACCAGAGTATGGTGGGTAAAATACTTGCTTTGTAAAGTTTTTATTGTGTCCTGATTTCAAATGCTCCTTTCTCCATTAGAGACAGAGTTCAAACTAAACTCAGTAGTTAGGTAACTGCAAGCATGCACTGCCATTCATCTAATACTAGTCCACCTTTCCTTCAGTAAAGCATTTTGCACTTCATATATATTATGAAGCATCTCTCCAGCACAATATTTTTGAATGCCACTACCAATACCACTGGTAGACCAGATTCTTACACCTATTGTCCTTAACAGAAACAACACAAAATAAAAATCCCTCAGCAATTTTCAAAATGAGAAGAGAAGGAAGCAACTCAGGAAATACAGAAATGGCAGCACCTACCCACATCAGAATAAAATCTGGACAACGCTGTGCTTCAGTGTCACAGAGATATAATCAAAAGCTTTGATAGCTGGCATATGTCTCCATCTGTAAAATGTAATACTGTTACACTCAGGTATTTTCAAAACCTGCTGATATCTACTCTAGACTTCATATTTTGAGTTTGAGGTTTATTATTTTTAAAAGTTTAGATTGCATCACTAAGAACAGAGGATGTACTAAAACACTACATGCTGAATTCTGCTTAAAATACTTAGTTCATCTCCCTGTCAGGTCTCAACTTTTCTAACAGCAACGATACAGTAAATCTTCACAATAAACTGGAATTTACAGGTTACTACTGGCTGACAGCTGAGGTTCAAAAAAATTTATACCTACACTACTCACTGCATGAGCAAACAGGCAAAATGTAAAATAAGAATCTCTAAGATAAGTGATCCATCCACTACAACATTTAAAAGAAAGAGATGTCAACCAGCCCATGTTGTAAAAATCTTAAAATTAAAAAACCTGAAATTTTTAAAACAAAAATTCGTGAAATGCAGGTAGTAATAAATTGAAGAATCTGCTCAATGTAACATAGCAGCTTATGATAGCAGCTAGCCTACCACTCAGAGGTTTATCAGGGGAGAGAGATGATGTTTAGTCTTCTACTCTGGAAGGGAGAGAAACAAAATACTGTTTTCCATCAAGAATTTGCTTGGAAAACCTGTATGCCACCTCAGAAAAACACACACATGCCTAAACTATCTGCAAAACCTCATCACAAATACTTAACCACTAAAAATACATATATTAAGGAAGCAAACCACTTCAAAGGCAACTGAACTTGTAGGAACACTGCAAACAAGAGAGTCCCTTACCTGTATTCCATATAAGTTCCTGTGAAAAGACAATCTTAAATGATTCAACGTCCTTAACTGTGTTGCATCCAGCCTAAGTAATGGTGCCTAGACTGAGCAGCAGAGCTGTATTGTGGGTGTATCTTAGAGCCCTTTATTGCCCACTTACACAGATTAAGAAGATGGTCAAAACATATTACACTTTCCATTCTTCACACAAGACTTTCTTTTCTACAGAAAGGAGGTATAAGGAGGAATCAGAAATCTCTGAACCTTAATATAGAATAGAAAGCAAAGGTTGACTGTGATCACAAAGTATTTCTCAGTTCAGCAAATTAAATGTAGCTTGTGGTACATTTAATTCCATTTCCTTCATACAATGTGCTGCACTTAAATGTTGTGTTTTACTAGGTGCTCTGTAAACAATATTATGCAAAAGCAAAAGGGAGCCAATAATATAGCATAAAAGCAAAAAATGTGCTCCAAACAAACATGACTCACCTTCCCTTCTCTCTGCAGGCAGGGAGAATGCCCTGCTCAGTATGTCTCACTATTGGGTCAACAGAAAGAAAAAGTCAGACAACTTTGGCAAATGCAAGGCAGCCAGAATTAAGGGTATCCCTAAACACATGAACATGGAATAGGTGATCAAGTGAGTGCTGCCATGGACGTGGATCCAGTTACTTACATACAAACAACCTGTGGAAATATTTGCATAGCCTATTCAGCTTTGTGAACTGGTCATGATTTGTATCAGATGTGAGCAAATAACTCACAAACAGAGATTTATAAACAAACTGCTTGCTAGAAATCACCTATTCAAGTCTGAGAGGCACATTTAAGCAGGAACAGAGGAGTGGTTCCTCACCAAGCATCTGTGCCTCTAGCTTCTACATTTGTGCAGTCTAACAGAATTCTTGAACATGCATAGCTTGTGGTGAATCAATCTGGCTATGACATGGAAAAATAAACATTTACACAAACAGTTTTATATGCACCACAACTAACCAGTCAGTTTGCCATTACTTGGATGTCTTAAGTTTTGTAAATACACTACTATCTTTGTTTACTCTTTGCTTTAAAACAAGACACACAAACCCCCAGAAATCATAAGAGGGATAATACTAAAAACTGTACTAGAAATAGGAATGTAAGGAAATCCAGATACTTCATCACATCATGCACAAGCCAAGGCACGCAACTTGTATACACATGCAGATTATATGAAGACATATTTTACATCACATGAAAATTAACATGCGTTTTAAAGAGTAAAGATTAAAAGATTATGTAGGAGGTTTTCTATGATTTTTAAATTTGCTGTCAATGACTTAATCTTTTGAGTAATATTTACTATTTGCAACCTTATAACTACCCCTTTCCACCACCTCCCTGCTCCCAATGAAGGCATCTCCTTGGCAGCATATGCTTGCCTCCAGGGAGCTGACCCTCTACTTCAGAAGGCTGAGATTAGACAGAATGCCATGGGTGTCCTGCAGGAACTCTCTGTGCCCAACGATTTTCACTTTTCTTGTGTTTTCTTCTGCTGTCTCTCCTGTTAATACCACTCCTCTGTTCTAAAAGTAGCAATCCTCTTTTCCTCTGAATTCTTTTAATAAGCCTAATCAATTGCACTCCAAGGCAAATGATCTCTTACTTCTGTCAAGCCTGAAGGTTGCAAGTTCTACCTTATATCTGAGGAAGAACTAAAAGTGCCTGAAGCTTATGTGTCTTTTCCAAGTGTATCAGCTCTTTGATTATGAGGTATTAACTCTTCTTACAAATCTAGCCTTTGAATTTTCCAAACTGTATTGCTCATCTAAAAATTGTACTCTGGTTTCCCCTGTGCTCCTATTGCAGTCACATATCAAGAAGCATTGTGAGAAGCTCCATTGCAGAGGTATCTAATTATTTGGGTACAACATTCCCAGGCATGTAACGAAGTACTGGAAAAAAAGAAGAAGCTAAATGGAATTAAAATTTTTCTTACAAACCACAGCTTCCTGTATAAAGAAAATCAGATGCCAGGAGTCAAAAGCGTTAGTTTGCAAGTTCCCCTTGCATCAATACTTGCAGGCAGGCACTCACCCTTCTATGGAGAACAATGACCTTTTTTGATACAATGGTGACCCAGCATAGAACAGAAAATGGGAAAAGCAGGGGAAAAAAGACTTTTTATTATTCCTTGCAATCAAAATGTAAAAATCTAAAAGATCTAAAAGAGCACCTCTTTATTAAAAAGTTGATGAAAGTATGGGTCAGTCCTATTATCCTTTTAAATTAATAAAAAACTCCTGATCTTTTAAAATTCAGAAGAATAATGTATATTTAAAATATTCTGTAATTACTGCAAAAGTATTAATTAGCAGTTCATGGATGCATAAGTAGTGAGATGAAGGAATAGGCCATCTACTCACTATAAATATAAGCTTAAAAAATCATTTTATAGCATTTTTGTAGCTGTATGATGTTAGGCAGGTCATAACACTAGTACTTTCCTCTGAAAACCTAATAATTATTAACCTTTTTAATTTTTAAGCTGAATATTGACTTAGCAATAAATTGGAGTAAGTTCAATCTTACAATCAATTCCAAACATGAAAGAGTTTCTCTCCCAGGCACACTGACCATTAGCACTAATTTACAGATATTTTCTTAGGCTTGACTCAAAGAGAAGTCTGAATTATCTTACTGCAAACGACTTTAAGTAACAGCACAGTAATTCATATATAAAGCACAGAATTACAGATACATAAAATCACTATTTTCTCTCCCAAACTATAAAAGGATATTAGAAGTTATTCCAAATTGCATGGGAAAGTGTTAAAATATACAACACAATCTTCCTTCCACAATAAGACCCTCAGGTACAGAGGAAAACGATGGGACACAATTCTGTTAATTTCAGCCCTTCAGGAAATGCAGCTGTTTTGCTTCTATATTGTAAGACTTCTGTTGTTCAGTGCATTTTGTTACACTTTCAAAACACACAACAACAGAAAAAAAACAGTCTAAAATCTAGTCACATTTGATCACTACTAGTTCTGTATGCCATCCTTTAACTCCCAAAAATATCCCTCTTCTCAGCACAGGAGTCTGAATCACAGTGTAGTTAAGAAGCTCTCTGTTGCTGGGCCTGTGGGAGGCTGGTTGATCAGGCAGGGATTTCCTGCTCCACCATCCCATTTCATCCTCTCCCCTTTGCAATAGTGAGCTGAGACAACCAGATAGGCTGCACCAGCACAGCAGGAAGGATTGCAATTTCTCACCCTGGGAACCCAGAGGGTTTCTAAAAACTACAACTCAGAACTTCTCTATTTCATACTAACTTCTCCATGGACACAGAGCTGCCCCAACAGTGCAGAACATTCCTTCTAATTCCTCTTTAGTAACAGAGAAAAAAATATTAATCATGGAGCCAGTCAAAGCCTTTTTGTGTAACCACACTCCAGCACAGCATCCACATTATTACCAGAATCTGGGCATAAATTGACATCCTCAGCGCAGTATCAGACACCTTTGTACTGTTGTGAAACTCACACCACAGCAGCTTCACACATAGGAAATCTGGAGTATCAGACAACCTATCTATGAGGCTGATATTAACTTCCAACATCAGAAACAATATTGGATTATATCCTATGTTTTTATATGTATGTATAAAGATAGAAACCTCCTCCAAACAAACCCTGAAGCACTGTCAAGAAAATTATTTCAGGATATCCTTTTTATGTGGACAGCAAACACCACAAGGTCCAAAAGATCACTTGTGTCACATAGTGTCACATGTCTGTTTAACTAACTGATGGGATACTTGTTTGATGTTCTCTGGTGTATGCAAAAAATAAATCAATAAAGGAGGAAAACCAAACAAACCTCAAACAAACCTAAATAACTTCCCATGTACTTCCTTCCTCATAATTTTTTTTTTAATTATAAGGATAAAATTCTGTAAAATGGATACTCATCACAAGCATAAAAATAAACCACTACATAGATTTTGTAAAGTTGCTGGCTGAAAGTTCAATTTTTAATAAAATGCCTGTCAGGACTCAGGCATCTAGGTGACTGCCTTCATCAGGAAATAAATAAGGGAAGAGAAAACACATTAAATTAAGGTCTGCAATGGAGGCATTGCTGGAGAAGCAACAACCTGCTGGAGTCCCTCCACCCACCAAGCTTCCAAATGTTATGTGAAAACCTTGCTAGTCTTAAATGACCAGCCTTGCATTCTGATTACATGCCATCCAATTTCTACTACTCTAGATCTCAATATAATGCAATTCCTGTGGCATTCCAACCCTCCAACATACCAACAATGTCCCCCAGTTCTATGCCCTCAGCAGGTTTTCATAACTAAAATTTCACTTTGTGTATGTGTGCAGCTAGGTCAATAATGAAAATATTTAATAAGATCTGTCCTAGTGTAACCTTCAGAGTAATCACCTACTAGACCTCTCATTACTTTTTTTAATGCCCTTTGCCAAATCTGAAAGCCTGATTTTTATCAGTTCTCAGCAGAGCCTTTTACTTCTTGTTCACTAAAAAGAGACAAATTTCCTGCTGATCAATATTTCCCCCATTTTTTTAGGCTGTCTGTTCACACCTATCCTTCTTTTTAAGGTGGTTACTCATCCTCTGAGGTCTACAGCTCTTTCCTTCTGAGGTTTTTAATCTCATGAGCCAGATGCTTAGGCTGTGCTCTGCAGGCCCTTGTTAACCTTCAAAAAGAACACACAGTTCTTTACATGAAGATGTGCTTTCCACAGCAGCCACTAGCAAGAAGCCAAACAAAAAAAGACCTAAAAAAATTCTTGTAGCCATAACAGCTCAAAAATAATTTTAAGAATATTGTTAATCTTGAGAAAATATGGTTCTTTCAAAAAGAAGTGAAAAAAAAAGAGCTCAGTGCATAATAAAAGACCAAAAAGAAAAAAAATAATGTATTCCTCCATCAACAGACCCAATTCTTCACTCAGCTATTCAAATTTAAAAATAACAAAAATGCAGATTTGTAATTGGCTTCTCGTTCAATTTAAATCTGAAACTATTCTGTTTTGGGAGAATTGTTCAATCCACAAAAGGTCCAATCACACAAACCAAACTGTCAATGAATGATGAACTGGCTGCATAGTGCCAGGCAGTTAATAAATGATGCAGGTGGCTGCATAATGCCAATATATGATACTGAACTTTTTGTTAGCTCTAGTAGATTCTACCTGCTTCCCCTACAAGAATATGTGGTTATTTTTAAGTGGTATTCTTAACTAGTTAAAGAATTGGATTATAAAAAAAAATCATTACACTGAACTTAGATGGATACCAATAGAAAGTCAGAGGCTATACTAAGATTAGGTGTCAGTAACTACTAGAAAGTATATCCCTGGAATTGCACTAGTGCTTAAAGAGAATAGTGGCTTACTTTGAGTCTTATAATCCTGACTAGTGGGTGGGAACACAGAGAGCTTGTTTCTATTCTTGGCTCTACCTCTGGCTTACTAGACGTCCATGGCCAAACCTCTTTCCACACCTCAATTTTTCACTGGGATAGAGAAATACTCTTGGAATGAAAACTGATGAAAATGGGTATGTAAATGTTAAAATATTAGTATATCTACTGCAAGATGTTCCTTTCTGTGTTTATACCCATTTCTTCTACACATCTCCTGTCTTCATAGTAGACATGAGTAGTAGAAGCAGGTAACTGACCTTTCCCATACACCCTGTATAGACTGGCCCATATCACGGTTGATAAATATTAAAAAGACCCCTAATGACTTAAAATATGCTTACAAAAAGCTTAACTCAAGCAGTTATGTGCTTTGACCTAAGTGACCGTCCCAAATTAACAAGGAAAAGACAAAGCTTACAGTAAGGTTTGCTTTCCACCATATTTTTTATCATATATAATTGTCCTTATATCCTCCTGTGTGCAAAGTAATTGTCTACCCATGCTTCTCCCCATGGCACAGTTAGGACTGAAAAAGACTTTGTCATACTCAAAATCCAGTTTTGACTGCAAGCATGAAGGTGATGATTAGCTGGCCTGCCTCTGGCTGCCAGTCCCATGCCACAGGATCCTGCCACTTTGGCTCATATTCAGGGCTTGGTCATAAAGCCCTGAACCCTCTGCTGATTCTAGAGGTTACTTCCTTTGCCAGTGCATTAGGGTTTTGGAAAACTTGTCCTGGCTGCTTGCTGAAGTTAACACAATGTGATCTCATACTAGCTATCCTACCTACCCAGCTCTGTTAAGAAAAGATTTTAAAAAAGGTAAATAGGCAGCATGTTCTTTGCAATATTGATGATAATGGTGATGATTATTCATCAGTTAGAATGGAGATTTGAAGTAGTTGTTTTTAAACAACAGGGTTCTCACAAATCTATAGAAAAAAAAAAAAACCTAGAACTACAAAGTACATCAGCTTTTTCCAGGTTGCACTTAAACTTTTAAAGATTAAAGCACATAAGAACACTGTTTTTGTTAAAACAGAATGAAATAACTACAAAGACCAGGACACAAGCAAACAAATAAATGAAAAGTAGGCAAGTGTTTAATAAACTCAAGCAGTCCAAAATTACTCTACATAATTACTGAAATGCAGCAGATTCTGTTTGGGCTTAAAGGAATCAAAATAAAGTTGTGATCCATACAGAATAAAAGATATCAGAAAATACTTTACTAATAACCACCACAGGTGAATTATTTCCCGAACCCAAATATCAAAGGAAAACAGCTGTCAAAAGTGTAAATTAAATCACTTTTAAATTGAACACAAAATTATTTCCTATTTTCCACAGGTTATGATTTAGAGCGATCTTAAACCTCTGGAAAAGAATTTTCCAATTTTCAAAAATTCTGAAGCCCAATTACAAGTAATTATAGCTTTTCATTTTCAACATGATGAAATAATTTGATTCTTTTTACAAGAGGTCTGGTTTAGCTCAAAATAGACAAGTGCTTCTGCAATGAGTTAGTACACAAAGACAATAAAGATCATTCTCAAAAGAAAATCAGGGATATATGTTGGCTATAAATCATAAATGGAGCATTCAGGCAAAAATAGTTTGTGTGTTCTACAAATGCCACTTATTTCCACTGCACATGAGTGAGATAAAGTAAACAGACCACTGACAGTTTGGGTTTTCAAATACAAAATGGGTAAGATTTGAAAGAAGAGAAAGAAAATGTATGGCATAATCGCTACTCTTAGATCCAGTCTTAAAGTATAATTTGGGGAAATAGAGTGCATGAACACAAGTTTTTCTATATTCTCAATACAAAAGAAAAGCACACTGGGACCATACAGCATTAAATTGAAACCAAATATAATTTTAAGTATCTTGTTCCCAGGTCCACTTGCTTCCTCTTCCCCCAAGAATTACCATTTTTTCTTATTCTCTGTTATATTACTATTCACTAAATTAGGAATTTCATTTCAGTAAAGCTCCTAAAACCTTTCACACAAAATCTAAAGCTCAACCAGCTTCAAGTCACTGCAGCAGAGTTCATTCCCATAAGGTCCTACGCGCTTTGCAAAAGGCCCTTTGTAAGTGAAAATACTCCTAAAATAATATATTTGAATAGTTATACCACACTAACATGCACTTGAAGTTGGACTTTTCAAAACCACCTTGTAAATACTTAGTGCTGTAGTAAACATCTACAGGTTGAGGAGAGAGTTTTGCATCACACCTCTAAATTATAACTTAACTTGATATAAAACTCATATCCTGTAGCAAGAGGAAAACTTTCAATGCACTGCAGGGAGTATCATCAAAATGCATTTATAAAAGAAAAGCAAACCCTAGCCTTCTAAGCAGAGAAATATCATCTAATCTGGAGGCAGAAAAATCTGAACACAACAGTTCTCAAACTCCAGCCCAGGACTGGGGAAGCAAGCTTGCCAGCCAGGCTCTGATTTCCAGTGTCCCTACCTTCCTCTGGTTTGTTTGAAAGTTAGCTATTGACAGTGCTGCCCTTTAAAAACATGGAACTTTACAAATGTGTAAGAACACACTTCCACAACATAAGCAGAAACTGACACAAAAAATACTAACAGCGATTATATTTTAAAGAAACCACTATGGCATTTTTGTAATATTAAAAGTGTCAATAGTACTATTAGGTTAAATTCTTTTTCATGATAAATAAAATATACCTTCTTTTTGCCTAGTGCTACAAACTGGTTAACAGTGTGTATATAGTGTGTTATAAAGTGACTAATATAAAATTAAAAGCTATTTCTGCTATATATCAAAGCACCTGGTTACTATTAAGTTTTCACAAAGAAAATTAGTAGATTGAGCACTGACATATTCAATAAACCCAGGTTTCTCCTGTGGTCAAGTCTTCTGGAAGTGAAGCAAATCTTCAAAGACTATTAAAAAAAGAGTCAGCCAGAGGGAAAAAAAAAACCAACAACAAAAAAAACCCCAACCAAACACCAAATAACTGCTTAACCTCTAATAATAATGACTTCTTTTTATATATTGACAACAACAAATTGAGAGCGCTTGAATTTACACACACTCATTTAAGGCTTTTAATCCAACACCAGTCACTGGGGCTAATGTGTGGACACAGCAGTTCAACCAACAGCAGATACAGGGAAGGATAAAGCACAAAAAGCCAGGCACATTAACATCAGAAAACTGACATCTACAGCCTTCCTACACCCTCAGGTAAGTATGTTGCTAAAAGCTAGGCAGGATTTACTCATATGATAGAATACTACAAAATTCCATCATGTATTTTATTTGTATGTACTTTTAATGTCATGCCACAGAACAGCAGACAACAAAGCTCATTCTATATTTGCACAGGCCAGTTATGGGTTGTTGGTTTGGGGTTTTTTTTCATGTTTCTCACCTGTTTCAGAAGACCAGATAGGACACTACATCACAGGAGCTACACATCCTTGTCTGTCTTGGAAGGTTAAAACAGCAGGACGTTTGGCTGAAGGTTAAAGTAGTTCTGAGACTGTACTAGCAACTACTGCCTGCAGACTATGTTGAGTTTTTTTGTTTTGTTTTGTGGGGTTTTTTTCTGTAATAACAACAACACGAGAAGAAATCTAAGCGAAAGGGACTTCATTTTTTTTCCACTTCCTCCTTTTTACTACCAGAAAGTATTTATTTTTATTAACATTTGATTCTTGCCAGGTAGTTGATCCAATTAAAACCTGAAGTAGATTTTGAAATGTGTGCTATTTTCTCCAGCGTCGAACAGCCAAGTGTATGTTTGAACACCCTTGGGTTACCTCATCTAGCAAGACCCAGTCAATGTGAATTGAAAGTGCAAGTAACAAAACAGGAGGCTTTTAGCCTACATACAAAACTAAAATTATTCTTAATTAATTATAAGCAAATCAAGAGAAATTATTAATATTAGGGGATAAATACATGATGTGTTTAAATATGTCAAGTTCTTCTCCAGTATGCAAAGCCCTCCACTGACCACATGACCCTGGGGACAGGCAGTGGATCAGAGGATGGTTGAGGGGTTTGGAAAGATGAGAGTACCCGTAATGGGTTGTGAGCAACAGCAAATCACATGGCAAAGTCATGTTTGGTTCCCAGGCTCTAAAGTGCCTCAAAGGCCCCCTTTTACCCCTTCCCACAACTAAAAGGGAAACATTATAAACCTTCAGTCCAGGTAAGTTCAGATCACAAACTAAATAACACGGCTAGCTGCTGGAGACCATGTAGTCATTGAAATCCATCTTTTATTGACATTAAGGAATATTTAGAATACAAACAAATAAAGGTAATCATAGACTATTACTATCAAGATATCTTTTTCACCAAAGCAAATATGATTGCCTTCAATCTAATTTACTCCATCACAGAGGCACACCTTAGTTCAGAAGTTTATGAATTCACTATCTACCCTCATAAGGTTTTGGACACAGCAACTGAGTAGATATCATCCTTGTAGAAATCCATCCTTGCCACATAACAAGTCAAGGCACAAAAGGTATGTAGGGCCCAAAAGAGCGCTATTTCTATCTCCAGAGAGGATGAAAGGGCATTTGTAATTAGTAAGCAAGAAGTAGACATTCTGTAAAGGAACTTTTACAGCCATCCATGCACTGGGCAGGGATGTGAGAGAAGGGAAAAATTTAAATGTGCTGTGACTTTACAATTATCTTTGCCTTCAACTGACCTAGTTTAAGAAGTGGTTTTACGTAGTTTTATCTTCACTGAGAAGCAGACATAAATAAATTATCTATCTCAATTTTGTTGGCATTTTGTTGACTTATGTATGAGATGATGAGATTTGCAATGATATACTCACTGTTCTCCAGCATCTTGGGACGAGTATTCTTCCAAGTGTCTGAATGTCACATGGAGCACATAGAGGGAGCTACTCTGTGGAAACATGTATGTGTATCTTCTAGGGAGATGGTTCTGAGTTGTCAGTATATAAATAGTACTGTAATATAGATGTTCTTTTTTCAAAGTGCAGTCTCTTTAAGTAGTTTGCGACTAACAGCAGCAGAAAAGTCAACACAAACAAAATATCCTGAAATCAATCCTGATAATGTAGAAGAAATACACCAAGATACAACCAACCACCAAATCTTACAAAAAGTTTAAGAGAACTCTGTTAACAAACTTATTTTTTACAGTCAAATTAGGTCTGTCTAATCGGGGATTGTAGTTTCTTAAAAAATTAAAAAAGCAAAGATTTTGGGATAAATTAATTAGCATTTATATGACCATCCTTTCAGTGAGATGCAGATGCCCAGACTCAGACACATTGCATTGACTTAGGCTGTGACACCACATATCCACTGCACTCTGAAATCCATGTTCAGAAGTCCTCCATTGATTTGTTACTGTTTTTTTCACAGGGATCTATGCAAGTGCAGCATTCCACCCAAATGAAACAACTTGTTTCACTGAACATCATTCTGGAAATAAAATTTAATCTGCTGCTGCCCAAAATCTTAGAACCAAATTCTCCCAAATGTAAAAGATCAATGACAATGGAATCTCAAGACTCATTACAATGGCTTTGTAATTAGCCTGCAAAAACCTCTCAGAAACTCTAAGTTGAGTATTGTGCAGTTGAGTTTCTCTTCTATGAGGCAAATCCCTGAAACAAACAAATTAGTCACAAGGCCCTTAAGGCAGAAAAGTAAGGAAAGCTTCTGTTCTCTCCAACTCTTAACACGAGGGACTTCCAATGAAATTTAAACATTATAAATAGGCAATACTCTATCATACAATTCATAATTAGACAGTGGAACTAACTGCTACAAAATATCATTAAGGCTGAAGACTTAGCAAGCCTGGAAAAAGCACTAGACATTTATATGGTGTAACAAAAATACCCAGAGCTCTAATAATTTTTCAAGATCTGTTAAATATTATGTTTCAGAGTTTAACCCAAACTCTAACCAGTCAAAAAATATGTAGCTTAGATCACAGAATGGCTTGGCTTAGAAAGGACCTTAAAGACCATCTAGTTCCAACCACCCTGCCATGGAGAGGGACACCTTCCACTAGACCAGGTTGCTCAAAGCCCCATCCAGCCTGGTCTTGAATACTTCAGGGATGGAGCAGCCCCAACTTCTTTGGGCAACCTGTTTCAGTGTCTCACCCCCCTCTGAGTAAAGAATTTCTTCCCAACATCTAATCTAAACCTGCTCTCTTGCAGTTCAGAACCAAGCTTCTTGCATCTTCCTCTGAAACTTTCACTGTTCATCAGTGAATACTGAAATAGGGTGGGTGTCTGTCTGTACTGAAACTGGGTGCCAGTCTGTCATGGCAATTCCTTTGCAGTTTTAAACAAAATAAGCAAGTTGATCCACAGTCTTCAGCTCCAAGTGGCTAATGATCATGGTGTGTGCAGTCGTAAGAATCTTAGGAATCAAAGGGAATGGGAAGCAACTTCTCATGGCAGCCAAAGCTATATACAGTGTACTGCAATTACAAGTTTAGGTGTCAATGCTACATTGTTCAATAGGAAGGAAAACAGGAGAAAAAAAATTAAGAGTTTCTTTGAATGTTTTGTGTTATAAACATATTAAAAGAAAAAAAAAAGGAAAAAATCCCAACTCGTTAACAGTCCAACGTGCAAGGCTAAAATACAATTGACCTCAGAACTGAGAAGGCTGTTTGAGTTGAAAAAAATCTTTCTGCCACTACTGCTTTGCTATTTACTCTTCTGCAGCCCTGTCATATCTGTTCCTCTTTCCACTATGTATACTGTCCTTGCTTCTCCCTGTCTCCGAGAATGTTCTAGCCCTCTAAATCATGTGGCCTTCTTTGTGTTTTCCACATCCCTTACCAGCTCCACAAGAGAGGCTGTCAGGGGCCACATGAAGACTGACACCTCATAGAACAGCTGGGGACCTAGTGGCTGCAGAGGGCAAAACCCAACAGTAGAAGTAGGGTGGAAAAACATTAGACAGAATCTCACTGTAGTCCAGATAACATAAAGCATCAGCTCACTCCTAAAAGCACCAGGTCAAAAGGTTTGAAAAGAAGATGTGCAATGAAAAATGCATAATTCCAAACCCATACACACTAATTTCTGTGTGTTAATAAGCCTATCTGTAAAATATGAGGTAAGGGTCTAACAAATGAAAAAACCACCACATTGATAGCTCCTATAAAACATGGGTCAAAAGACTGACTTTCTGTGTAAATATTTGAACTACATACTGTAAGTAACATTTCAGCCTCTGCACGCAATTATTAAATATTAAGTAAATAGCTGTGGATCATATGGACAAAGGTGAATGCAAAATGCAGCAATATTTAAATTAAGATCAAAACAAGAAACAGCCCCTTGGTGTTCTGTTTTTTTCTTCAGAGTGTGGTGGATAATAAATATCCAAGAGCTTTCCAAGGCCTCAGAACAGATTGGATCAGTTTCTTTATGTTTCCTTTTGTAATCCTGTCACAGAAGCAACGTCTCAAAAGATACAACCTGCAATTTGGCGGCAAAGAGAAACACTGCACCTCCCTCAAGTCCTTGAAGACCTTTTTTTTCAACACCCCTCCCCCCCAAAAAAAGGAGAAAGGCAGATCTGACGACTTGCACTGAAGTGTTCAAATCAAGAATTTTATTACCCAATTCACCCTCCTCTACACTGAGAGCTCAAACTAATCCAGCAGGTCAGATACAGCAAGTCACAAACCATGGCATTTTCTCAAAATATTTTATTTTGACAAAACAAAACAAGCAAACCAAAAAAACAACTAAAAACCAACTTGGATAAGCCATTGAAGGCATCATTGAAAAAGAAAAAGCTTTTTTGCATTTTTGGGTAGCTAAAAGTACTTGATTTTGGTTTTCTTGATAAAGTAGAAAGTCAAAAGTCCTTGAATGAACTGGTACAATGTAAGTAACATTTAGAACATTCTTATTTGCCCCATTTTTTTTCCCCACAAGTGATTAATTTCATGAAATAATGCCAACAATTTTTCATAGACTATAATGCAGTCTAAGAATAGGCCTCTGTATAAATTGAACACAGTAGTCACATATTTTGTGGATAGATTAAGGATAAAACTGCTAGTTCCATGCTGTGCCAGATGAAAAGGAACTGTTTGAGTATTTTAGAGCATGCATATTTAGTAGGCTATCCAAATTATTTATAAAACTTTAGGGAAAAAAATTACTATTTAAGGAAAATAGTACCATTCAGTGAATAAGGAACAAGAAGAAATTCAGGTTCCATTCTCAGCTTCCCAGAGAATCACTTCTTCCTGTACAGTTTCCATATCTACAAAATGAAGGTAAAATTTACTAAAATGCTTCAGAACCTGTACTGAAATATCTTGACACAGGAACTGAAACATCTTGACATAGGAACTGCGTATAGAAACTATATAGATTTGGTGAACTTCTGAAAGAATTCAAAATCTCAACAGTACATTGAGCAGCATGGTATATTTATCACATTCCATACATGTGAGCAACACATGCATTCAGCTCAATCTCACCACATTTAGGAAAATCCCAAGGAAATAAGGAGGGGAGCTGAGTAAGTATGCAGAGCCACAGAAGACTGCCCTGCAGTCAAATGCCTATGGTTAACACAAAGCAAACCAATTCTTTACTACCTTCAGCCATACTTTAGACAGTTGGAGACACCCAAATCATTGGAGGATGAAGCAGTGATATGAAAGAGCTAAGTACTGAAGAAAAAGGCTGTAAAATCTACAAAACAAAATGGGCATTTACTTTAGCATCAGAACATAAATAAGTAGTAATGTTTTAATAAATGATGTAGGTGTAGGGAGCCTCAGCAAGCAGCTCAGCAGTTCCATGTAATACCAGTACTGAGGTCTTCAGAGAGACTTGTCTGCATGTTCTTACAGCACTCTGAAATGCAATTCACAATCCCTTTTGACAGCCTCAATTTAGACATACCCACCTTTACAGTAGGGACTATACGCTACAAGTAACTGTCACAACTTATTGAAGAGCTTAGTTACTTCTGGATAACTAAGGAGTCTCTTCTTCTTGAGCACGTACAAAGAGACCTCCTAAGAGAAACACAAAAGATATGCAAAAGAAATGAAGAACAAAGGTTTGCCCTAAAAATGAAACTCATTGCTAACTTTTCTGAAAGTGAGACACTACCTTTCAGTGGAAAGTCGCAATAACTCAAGAAGTTGTCACTCAGTAAAATTTGTATTGTTACTAATAATGAAAAAATACATTCAAAAAAATATTACACAGCCACAGTCCTGTAGCAATCCAGTAACCAAGTACTAAATAACATGGTCAAAACCATGAACTGACATTTCAAGAAAGAATGAATATAAACTGATACACAGTATCAGACTTTAAAATGAAAGAAGGAATATTGCTGCTATTACTTATTAATTCAGAAGTTATTTCCCAGCATTTTCAGTTCTCCAGAAAAGGGCACTGCCCTTACCCTGTATGTCTAAGACAAGGTAGGATTTTACTAAAGAAAGAGCTACAGACCTTTAAACTGGTAAGCGTATAAACATAGAAGATAGTCAGCACTTTTGTTCACTAGAACATTCCTAACCAGCTCTTACCTTTTTCTCCCCTTGAACAATTGTCCATGGGGCTCTTTATTTGCTTCACAATCTGCCCAGAATATCTTTTTCCTCCAACGAGCTGACAACCTGTTCTTCATTCACATGGACAGATGCAACACTTGTTCATTTCTCATTCTGAACATATTAAAAAAGTAGGATTTTTCCCAGTCAGGCTGGGAAGGAGAAACATATGAAAGGAGACTCTTTCTTCTATGAAGTATTACCAAGAAGTCTAGGTAACACAATATCTTCCAAGGAAAACATTATAAAGCAAGTAAAACATTAGGAGACCCAAAGAGAGTAGAAACAGGAGTGGACCGGTCCTCCCATCTTCTGGAGGACAGACGATGAATGCAATTCCAGCCTTACCACCTGGTACTAGCAGGCATGACTAGAACACATGGGAAAGGGAAGGGGATAGATAAGCAACTAGGAAATATCTCTGTGGCCTCAGTGCACTGAGCAAGCACATCTGCAGTCCTATTTTGCAGGGTGTACCTACACACCTTCAAGAAGAGTTCAGCTCTGACTTCTCCATACTCCACATGTGGCGGTTGCAGAGAGTCCTCTCTTCTTCAGACTGAGCGAGTCCAGCTCCCTCAGCTTCTCCTTTCACATCACTCAGGAAGCTTGACGCTTGCTTGAGACTGGCTTGGTGACCCTCTGCCAGGCTCACTACAGTCTACTAAAATCTTCCTTGCACTGTGGACTCCAATACTGAACACAGTATTCCAGATGTGATCTCAAATGCCAGTCAGAGGGTAAGAATCACTTTTCACAACCTGACGACTATGCTCTTGCCAACACAGCCCAGCATGCAAACAGCCTTCTTTGTTACAACGTTCAACTTGCCCTCAATCAGAGGCATGGGGCTTCTTCTGCAAAGCTGATTTCTAGCAAGTCAGGGCCCATACAGTCCTGCTGTGCGAGTTTATTTCACCCTAAACATGGGATTTTGCATTTATGTTTCTTTGAACTTCATGAACTTCCTGTCAGCTCGCTTGTCCACCCTGAGTAGGTCCCACTCAATGGCAGCCCTGCTCTCCACTGCACTGACTGCTCCCACAAAGTTGCTGTCATCCACAGACTTGCTAAGAGTACAGCAAATCCGTCTGCGGAAGAAACAGAGAAATCTAGTGAGCGTGATAATCCAGAACGGTCATCTCCACACTGCTGCAGAGGAAAGAACACACAGTGGCAATTTTTATGAGAATAGGACTGTATCAGTCCCCAGTATTTGCTGCATTCCTATGCTCTATATACCAAACTTGACAGAAGGACTGACTTCATATGGATATGTTCTACATATCCATGTAAAGTGAAATCAGTAGTGGTCTAAGGTAATATGACGGATCATAAACAACTGCAGCCCATGAGTTGGCATAAGTTTGCTTTCACCAATTTACTGTTCGGGGCTACAAACCTCTTAAAATTGCCAGAGCTTTTTTGCCAATACTTCAAGAAAAAAATCACCAACAAGCTGTTCCTGTAAGAAGCATCTTTCAAAATGAATATCCATCTGACAAAATGTACTTCTATTAATGTTCAGTAGAGTTCATTACAATTTCTTGCAGATCTTAACCATCTTTGACTGTCTTTGACTTTTGATTTACCTCAATAAGAGAATAACAAGGTATTTTTGCCCTTAATAGGAACTGAACTGAATCTGAATCCTGAATTTCTCTTTTAGAGCATGATGTGGCCTTAAGAAGTGCAAAGATTTAAAGATGTTATGCCTCTGAGAACTCTGTGTTCATACTGAGACAAGAAACATCACTGAGCTATACAAAATAGATTTTAATGCCAAATCAATCTCACCAAGAGCAATGCAAAGAGAGTTGCATGACCAATGGATTTTCTTTGGAATTATTCCAACAGAGGAAGCAAGAGGAAAGTGAAAAAGCCAATTTCTACCCACAAGATTTTTCCAGCATCTCCTACAAAACATTTTACTCTCTCTCTATAGAAATAAATCCAGACTACGGCACTACGACAGGTGACAGTCAACTGGAATAGCAGAGGGGGCCTTTTTTAACAGGCCAAAGATGAGCTATCAAGCCTAGTAGGCTAGAGATTGACTGAAGAAAAAAATGTCCAAGTCTCCAATCAATACTGCTTGCAAATTCTGTGTTTGATTGACAAGGAGAAAGGGAAGGCAAGGGAGGACAGCCCACAGTCTCAGGTTCCCCAGGGAGGGAAACAACAGCGTAGTTACACATCTGTAATCAGTCACTGCGGAGAAAGAGGAAGGGTGAAGGCCATGGTATCCTGCTTGCCTGCCTTTCAGCACACAATAGCTGTCTCAGTTGGAAAGCTGATTTGTCTGGGATCCCCACAGTCAATGGCAAGAACCAGTTTCTCTGATCCATTTGCTGACTGTGACTAAGACAAGCTCTTGCTCTGTCCTACTTTTGGAAGGGATCCACATCTCTCCACTGAATTCACATTATGCCTTTAGTGCCTAATTGAAATACTTAAAGGATGAGATTAAAGATAACAGCCACAAATAATTTTCTCTTTGCTGCTTCTGCTGGAAACTATATATTGGGCACCTGGGTGGGGAGAAGACAAAAGGATAAAGAGAGGCAGCAATATGATCAAGAAACAAAAGGATCACCAAATACAAGACACATGATTAAAAATCCAACACCCTAAATGGACCTGGAGGCAAGCCACCAGTCCTTCCAAGTGAGAGCGGTGGTGAGTCACTGAAAGGCTTATATTCCTTCTGCCCACATTCTACGTGCACCTCCCTCGACTAATTTCTCACTAAATATCTTCTGCTGCCTGTAATGAGTACAATTTCTGTTCCTATAAAGCACAAACACTTCTCAGACTAGGCTATCAGCAACCCATAACAGGCAGATATCTCAGCGTCTGGAAGACTGTGGTTTTAAAGATCTGACAAGGAATAATATCTGAACTTAGGTGGTAATTAAACTGTCTGAGCAACGCTAAGAACAGATACATTATCTTTTAATATCAGAAATGAAGTACTATTAGAGAACACAAAAGCACCTCTCCACACAGGAAACATACAAAATGGATCCTTCTCTTGCTGCTGGGAGCTCAACAGATATTCGTATGTTTGATCACATATTTGACATCACACTATTGCTCCTACTGACTACTGCCAGCTTTCCTGTGCAATCATGCTTATATAAATTCATATCTCTCATACAACTTTAAATGACCTTCAGAAATAAATATTCCTATTGGCCATTTATTATATAATGACTAATACTAACACTTTTTGAATGCTACACTCTGCTTCTAGTCTGGGGAGAAGACAGGGAAGCAAAACTAAGAGATTTAAATCTGAACTACGTAGACCACTGTGCTAACACAGTGAGAGTGAGGGGCAGGGGCAGGAGGGATAAGAGGGGAAAGAGAAGGTAAAAAAAAGTCCCAAGCAATCCACCAAATTAAAAAGTTATATAATATGTACTGCGGCTTAAGAGATTAAAGGGTTATAGGTTATAACAAAAATCAAAATCATCTGTAAAACCATCATTTTCTGTCACATGCAACATTTTGATGATTAATTTAAAGCATTTAAGAGAGAAATTCAGAAAGGTGTACAAGAAACACAAATGTATTTGAAAAGAACAGAGACCAAAGCATTTAATGCTTTGAAATACCCAGTACTGTCAGAAAAACAGACTGAAGCTGTAAATGCTAGCTCTGTAACTAATGCTCAAATAGTTTCAGTATCTGACAGTACACTGTTTATTTTCTTGCTGCTAATTTACTTCTCAGCTGTTTCTGAATGAGAGATCACACTTTCATATCTGCTGAGGCAAGGAGCTTAGGACTTCCTTTGTGGTACCTTTCCAGATCTCTCATAAATCCGTATAAATCGACCAAAGGCTTTCTAAAAATCACCATTTCCTGTATTTGTCCCTGACTTCATTGTACAGCACAAAGAGCACACCATCATGGGATACAGACAAAATGGATACTCTTTTCTTCCTTCTGGGAAGGCACACTTTTGGTTGTGTATTCAGGATCTCACAGCCCCTTCTGGTCACAAATTCAATGATTCTATACACTCCACCACTATTATGCTTTCATTAGATCACTTACCAACAAACTAATTGAGCATATTGGAAGCATCTTCAGTTCAACAAAATAAATTCTTATCCATATAATAATAATACATTCTGACATATTAACTATGGCCAGAGTAAAATGCCTTTGCCTATAGAACTGTCCCAGAAGATCACCTCCTCCTGCTGTCCATTGTTCTAACTGAACCACCAGCTCAGAAGTGGTAGATAATCACGGTTAAGTTTGAACCCTAATGATGATGCCTGTTTTGTATCCAACAGCATATTCTGTTTCCACTATAAAACACAGCCAGACCCAAAATCTCTGTAAGAACTGACAGAAGTTGAGTATTAAATAGCACATGGACAGTAAATTATACAAATTAGAAAGCACCAAAACCAATACTCTTTGGGTAAATTATACAACCACATCTAAGATGGCTGGCAGGTTAGATTAGATATCACAGTATTTCCTTCAGCTTTGAGTATGAATTTGTGCTTATTCCTGCCTATTCCCATAAACACACTACGACCTTAAGTTACAAATATCATACATTATTTTCCCCATCATCCCTACAGAGGAGACACAGCAATCTAGGAACAAACAAGACTGCCACCAGTGGAATTTCTGCATCATTTACTGCAAAAACTGGAAGCAGTTATTCAAGTTAAAAAAGAAATTTTTAAAAAAGTTGCTGATAATTAACAGCCCTGCCTGTACCTCTCAAGGGCCATCTTCCACCCAACATTTTTTCCTTCATCTTGAAATTATTATAGCCAAAACCAAAATCCTGATCATTCTTTTGAAGTTCTACCTTCTGTTTTACCACCAGACTCTGCTACTTAAGGATTTCATTACCCACAATCAAGTTCCTTCACCAGGAATTAGTTCTTACTCCTTTTTCTTTTTCCCTTAGAGCAGCAGCTAAGAGCTACATATTTTAATTATCGAAAATATCACACCTATACAAATAGTAGAGTAGGAAATAGGTGATTATACTACCATTTTTTAAAGTTGGTTTTCTCTCATTTTAGCCTGTTGCCTTCAATGGGGCTAAGAATCATGTCTTTATATGTGTTGTTGTATCAGTTAACAGGAAAACAATTTTTAATAAGGTCTCTGCTACTGTCATGATGCACCTATTTTATATAAGATTAAGCCTGGAATTAGTAGGAACTATATGAATCAGTAATACTATTATGAGATAGTGTAAGAACTTCCCAGATGCCACTTGTTATCAGATCCTGTTCAGCAGAACTTCGTATTGTAGGCATCTCACAGAGAAAGAAGGGGGGGTCACTGAACAATGCCTGTTTCATCAAGGGTGTTGAAAGCCTGTGGTACCTTCTGTTATCTGAGAAATGTTCTCTTCTTCTTTTGCTATAGGAAGTCAATACACACTAATAAATGTAGGTACCCTAACAAGCAAACTTGAGCAGGAAGCATAGTTAGCTCAATATAAGTCCTCAGTGACAAGCAGAAAACATGCAGAAACCCTGGTTTAAAAGAAAACCATCTGAGTCTCATGGAATAACAACCTACGTTTTCTCCTACGAAGTTAAATCTTGTTTTTTGAGTATTGATCCCTGATATGATCAAGCAAGTAGGAAAAAACCCTCTGGAGCAAGTGGAAATAGATGAAGCTCTTTACAAAATGTTCCAAAATAAACCTTCATGTGTGACCACAAAGAGTTTTTTACCTGTAAACACAGAGAGCATCTGTCTGTCTTCCGCAAACAACACAAGGATGTAGACATTACAGAAATACAGTTGCATTTCACCTGGCAGTTTGATGCAGCGTACTTGCACATGACAACACATTGATTTTACTTCTACCTCCATGCAGACATCTACGTAAAGAAATCCATTAGGCAGACAGTTCTCATCTCTATTGACTGACAGAGTGACAA
This sequence comes from Sclerurus mexicanus, assembly GCA_013396755.1. Lineage (NCBI taxonomy): Eukaryota > Metazoa > Chordata > Aves > Passeriformes > Furnariidae > Sclerurus > Sclerurus mexicanus. The sequence goes on from VWZF01003010.1 coordinate 768,106, forward strand.
TCGAATACTTTTCACCTTCCAAACTGACTGACAGCTAGACACTTAAACAAGCCTTCAAGTTGCAATAATAGTATGAAACACTTTCAATTACCTGAATCAAACAAATCCATGATCCCACTAGTTGAATGTATTTTTCTGTCTGCTGCTATGCCTGGCTTGGTTTACACTGTTGTTTGGGCAATTCAGATCCCTAACAAGAATGCTGCAAAGAAACAGCAGCCCAGGGTTTCTAAACAATGAGTTATACCTCAGGTAGTCTTGCTATATGCATATTTGTGACAAAAAAACCCCCAAAATAAATGCAGCCAGCCTCTCGAATAACTTCCTTTCCAGCCTAGCAACAAAGCATATCTTTTAAACTTAAAAAAAAATGCACGAGAAATAGTTACATCATTACGTAAGTGTCTTTCTAATACTAGCAAATGTTAAATGTCAGCCTGCTTTTAAAAGGTGAACATTTTATTATTTTTTAGTAAAGTAAAATTGCATCAAACAGTGTTTTAACTTTGGGTCTAAACATACGAACAGTTTAGCCAGTTTTCTAATTTAAATTCCAGGTATTTTTCTATGTAATTCAAATTTTAATGAATGAAATTTTTTCCAATTAAAATTGGAATTTATTTAGGGCAAAATAATGAACAACTGAATTTGACAGAGAAACAACAAATTGGGAAATTTGATTTTTCAGATACGACAGTTCATAAGTAATCAAAACCATACATATTTGCATTTTACAATTTCTAGAATGAATAACTAAGGTTGAAAGTATCTAATGTTCTGTAGACATCAATATGTGTTGCTGCAAGACATTCAGCATGATCAGACTGAAATATCTAAATGAACATGCTTATGAGTTAAACATATACACTGCATAACAGGCAAACAAGTAGGATCAGGGTGCGCTCTAATGTACTGTAATTGGGTTGACAGAAATAAAAGGAAAAGTCAGAGTCCATCAAGAACTGTTCAGTAAAAAACACACAAAAAGCAAAAGATTGTCTTTACAATTGAACAGTTGCATCAAAAATGGTCAAAGCATTTTAAAAGACATAGTTTTATGTTCTGAGAAAACAAGAACTGAAAATAAACCACGTTTCCATATATTTCTCTTATAAAAACTGGCTTTTAAGCCATGCTATGTCTGAGGAGGTTGAGTGCAGTTACTTACTTTTCCCCTCCCTCTCTATACACTGCTTGTTTTGTTTGGAATCCAGGCAGGTAACAGATAATCTTTACAAAAATCCAGTGCTGCTCTGCAAGCACCATCACAGTTTAAATGTACACAACCATAACAACTGAAAATACTTCAATTTTTTTTGTAAACAATGACCAGACCTTCAAATAAATTAAAAGATACAAACAAAAACATCAATCCCCAAACAAGCAAACAAAAGAACACAAATCAACCCCCAAAAAACTCACACTCTGAATGCAGCAAATAACCCCATGTTAAATCTACAGTATTTGAACTCACATATGGCATTCTGTTGCTATTATGAAAATAATATTTTAAAAGATTTTGAAAATAATGTCACAACACCAGTTTTACAGTATTAATAATTTAAAGAATATGTAAGAACATGTTTTATCAGTTTGTCTCTTAGAAAGAAATTAAGTAATTAGAAAGAAAGCAATTACTTGAAAATTATAATACTCTTCTAAGGTTACTCTGCTTAGCATTTCTTCCCTTTTTTTAATCAATCAATACTATTTGAAGGCATCAATATAGAATTTACTGTGCACACAACATAAAATGACTCTTTCAGAAGAGACTTGCTGTTGCACACTATACAGCAAATTGATTTTCTGAAAAGGAATGCAGCCTGTACTTAACCTAACAGTGTAACCTTGTTGTACTACATGAAAAGGGATCATGCATATTGATTTCTTTATTACAATTCCTCTTGTGATCAGTAAACATTCGTAAACCCTTCTTATGGGGAAAAAAAAATCTACTTTGAAATTAGCAAATATAAACAGGCTTCAGTTTTGAATTCTGTAAGTGTCCCTTCTTTCCACAGGGAGACAGATGCCAGACCATTCTTGTTTTCTTTGCCCGTATTTTAGGAACACATTTTTTTTCCAAGTTGCAAAAAGCAAGCAAACCAGAATTGAAGCCACTGAAAAATTCCTGGGTCTTCTAAATTTATGAAGTATTTCTTAAAAAAAAAAAAAGTTATAATCTTGATATACATATTCATTCTCCTTTAAAAATAACGGCTTGTGTACGAAAAAGAGCAAAACAGAAAATAGAGAGAGGCACTGTTACGGGGGAAAAAGTGAAAGACCTTGTACAGTATCTATCCTCATAAAACTAAACTAGAATAGTAACAGAACACAAATTTTATATTGCTTTCTTTTGAACACAATTAAACTTCAGAGTCTGTTAACATGTAGTTTCTGGAATCGATGTAAGCAATTAAAAAATTTCAACCAGAATGTTTTGTGAGGCGTAATTACTATAAGGTCACTAGATATTATTTGGAGTCAGTTTAGTTTATCACATTACGACATGACAGGACATGAGGCAAAAATTATAAATTCCTTCCCTAAATCTGTCCTTTTCTGATTTAGATGGATGAAGAATAATTAACTCTTAATTATTCAGATGACTTCAAGGCAGTTTCAGGATTCAGTAAAGAATGCAGTCATTTTAACCAAGGAAAGCAGTCTCCTATCATTTATCAAATCTTGCAACTTGACCAATGATGAATAAAAAAATCTATGTTTACCCATAGCCCTAACTGCTACCTTAGAGGTTGTTAAGCAACAAAATTTCCTTTAAATTCTACCATATGCAAATTATCAGATGCAATTTGCATTTTAAAGTATTTAACTCTACATATTTATTGGATTTTGAGGCCATGCTGATCATTGATTTATGTGCTTCTGGCAATCATATTTCCATATTTGTATGATTTTGATGACAGTAATAATTCAAATATGCAGAAAGTTGTTCTTTGAACAATATCTTTAATTACGTCCTCAAAGCATCATTGTTTTGCCTGGTGTCCTGACAAAAATGGTTTGAAATGAGAAATGGCATTATGATCCGAAATGCACAGAAGTACATTTGTCCTTTGCTGTCGAGTACCAAATGCACAGAAATGACTTTTCATGTTAACCAATCCTCACCCCTAACCAGTCTGCAAAGCCCAGCAACCTTGCACGTAAATACTTTATTAATTCTGACACACTTTCACGACAAATTCAATCACAGTTCATAAGATTTCTGTTCAAAATGCAAAACCTGCCCCATTTACTTTGCCGCTAACTCAGAAAGTTTTGCTGCCACATTTTTTTATTAGAGTTGTCACAAATTATGTGCACTCTTATGAAAGCTATCAAGAACTGTAATCATTAAAAGATCCACAAATATTTTGCCCATTTACTTCTCAGACACAACCATCAACCATGTCTTCTGTCACCACTATCAGAACAGTTTGTTTTAATACAAGTTTGGTCACTGGAACACATGTATAAACTTTTTAGAATAATTGTTCACTCATGTACAAATATACAAGAGTAATGCATTAGCCTACACGATGAACTTGTGTTTTAGTTAAGCATTCCTATTTATACTAATGTTCATTTAAATATTGTGCAAAAGTCAAATATTATCAGAATAATATAACATTTTACTTTAGTGCAGCATAGATTTACCAGTTTGCTGTTTCCATAAGTAGTTTTCTACATAATACTCTTTCTGCCTTGTTCAGGGACAATCTAATATTTAAAATAAAATAAACAACAGACCCTTTTTCAAGTTATATATAATTTAAGAAGACTCTGTTTCTTTTAAAAAATGCATAAGTAGTTCCATAAATAGAGTAGAAATTAACCTAAATTTATCAACATTTTTCCATCTGTAAAACACACAATATTAAATTCTTATGAAATCATTAGGCATACAGTTTGCTTACTCAGAACCAAAACATACTGCAGCATAAATGAGTGGTTTGCTCTCTAAATTTTTTGAAAATATGATTCACAAAAGGAACCTCCTTTGTATATTCCATCCTGCCAGACAAGCAAAAGCAATAATAAAGGTATGTAACAACTACGATGATCATTAAAAAACAAAAGCAAAACCAAAGGAGAAACCCTCTACTCTCCACAATAGTGGTATATTTTTTGGTCTGAAAATATCCCAAAACAATACTTTTTCTTCAGAAAGACTTGAATATTTTATTTATGGATGTTGAACATGAATTTAGTGCACACTATAAGTGTATAAAGCTCTGCTTTATTTTTTATGAGAGCACCCCAAGGCAAGCAAACATATAATGTAGACCTGATGTCAGCCTCCCCAGTATACTTGTTATGATTTTTCTGTTAACTTCCCAGGTGGAAGGAAAGAATTCACAAGCTTGTTATATCTCTTACTTATGTCATTTAAATATAAGTTCCTCAGAGCAGTAAATAAAAGGAAATGGGTGCAATTTTGTTTGTGTCATGCTTTAAAGAGACTTTGCTATTTTGTTAAATATCATGACATGCCACCTTACTGAATCTAAACTCACAAAACTACCAAAATGCATTTTGAAGACAATAGAATTTGTACTGTGATTCTTGATGCACTGTAATGTAAATATCTCGTCTTGTTCCAGGCAAGCACACTGTTGGTGAAATACATGACATTTGCTGACCAACCTTTAAGGAAACAATTAGATAACGACAAGCTGCTGTTTTTCAGCCCCAATCAGATTAAAAATGTTTCCCTCTTTACTAGACAGGCATGCGGCGCTTACTATCCAAATTATACAAATAAGTTTACGATTAACTAGATGCGTTAGCAATATTACAAGTAAACACAAAATCTCCGCAAAAATAATTCATGTCTATTTCTAAAGAGTTCCACGCCTTATCTTTAAACCCTTCTAAAGATCATAAAGATAAACGCCTTTGTGATGTTTGCGTCTATTTATAACCCGCAAGTGCTGCTGGCTGGAGGTGAAGTTGAACCAGCTTTTCCACAGGGAAAGGGGGGGAATTAATTGTCGCCTCTCCGTGCGGCACTCCCTAGCGGCCGAGCGCGGCGGGGCAGGTCGGGAGGCGGCCGCGGGTGCCCCGGCTCTGCGCGCCCGGCTCCGCGCGTCCCGCGGGGGCTCTGAGCCTCGCCGCGCTCCCTGCGACTTCGCGCAGCCCCGCACACGCGTGTCTGCGTGCGATTAGAGCACCCAAAGGCTTCCGAAGAGACACACAACAATTCAGATGGAATTAAGTTCCCGAAAGGACGGGGTGGGGGGGGAGGGAATAATGTCCAATTCACTGCGACCAGTGAATCGTTTGTGGAAATGCTTAACCTAGGAAGCATATTGCACAAAAACAACACGGAACACACTTAATAAATGTCTAAATTCTTCCTAAATAATTAGGTAAAATAGATTCTGAAGGGGTTTCCAAGAAGTTCAGGTATGTGATGAGACCCAAGTTTACATGACTAGAAATAGATTCTAGCAAACACTGTGTAGCATCTAACAGTCCATTCCTAGAAACAGAACTGTTACCTTACTAATTTTTCTCCTTTTTTCTCCCCCTTTCTTTCCTTCTTATAGCCCATTAAAGTGCTCCAGGGACTTAGTATTGTCCATTCCTTGTCCTGACCGTAATTGCCCTCCAGGTATAATCCTCAGGACTGAGATGTCCTAAACACAGCCAGGAGCTCTCTAGGGCAGCCAACATCTTTCCACAGTGTCAAGATCGAATACTGGCCGTGCCCCAGTTCCACAAACACTGGAGGGGCAAGAACTAATGCTGTTTACCTTATTAAAATCTGTGATTCTTGATGAACTTCTTGTATATGCTCTCGAGAAGGGGTCAAATACATTTTCCTCTCAGAAGATGAACTCATTTAATGAATCATGTAGCTACAATAAAAATCTAAACATAGACGAAAGCTCAGATTTAACACACATAATCCAAAACACTCAATTTAAAAACTTAAGAATAACACAGCATTCATTTATTTTCTAGAATATTCAACCCAGTATTAAACTGTAAAACTATTTTGTAAACATTAAATTTTGGCCCCTAAGACTACAACATTGTAACTAAATGGGTAAATGAAAAATATTTTAGTTACAGCTAAGGCCTCTCAATATATTTCAAGGATAATGAATGAATCCTTAAATCAATACTATAAAATATAAAGAATTTATAAATAATTAAGACATTTATCTTCATGGTAGAGAATAAAGTTATTGTATGTAGTTTAGATATGAAAATGAAATTCCTGTATAAAACTGGTACCATTTTTATCATCTGTAGAGCTCAGTAGCACTGCTTATTAATAATAGATTAAGCAGTTGTAGCCAGCTATATAAATTGGCAGTTGATTGCAAAGGGACCTAAAATTGCAATAGCACAGCATAGCAGTTAATGCAAAAAATGGCCCTTTCATTTGTAAAATAACAAAAACCCTGCACCTTAAATTGCTGTGCTCAGCTTGTAGCTGTTGTAAGGCAAAAATGAAAGTATTAGGATAAAATTAAAGCGATATGGTAGTAGCATTTACCAGTAAATATGAGTACAAATAAAAGTCAGTTTCAACACTTCCTTCTCATTGAAAATAAAAGCAAAATATTCACTACTTTACATGAGAAATTCAGAATCACTCAATCTGAGAAAGTCAAAAGGCATAACTAATATTTCAGTGTTGTACTATGAGCTACTTCATACAGTACAAACGAGTAATGTACCTTTGAAAGAATTCCACTCTGCAAACTGCTAATGAGTAGCTTTTCAGAAGCAAGCTGCTTTTCCAGGGGCTTAAAAGAAATTCCTTTGTATCAACTTAGTTGTATGCAAATTAGGTTTAAAAAAGGAAAGACCTGGATGGGAATTGAGAGTAATGAAAAATTGCGGTTCACAACACAGGGTAAACATACTTTTGTATGTGTTAAAGTCACTACTTCATGCTAACCGCTGAAAAGTCGTACTAGAAAACATCTGCTTCTACAAAAGCTAAAGACAACTTGGCAAAAAGCAAGTGCTAAAAGGACAGTTTCCATTGAAAACGCCTAAACCCAGGAACAAAATTAAAAGAATGCTGAGACCTGGAAGCATCCACTTTTATAAAAGTAACACACAGCTTTTCAGCAATTCAGTTGCCTCAGTGTTTGGATCATATAAGCATTCTTCCAATCAGGCACAATTAAAAATATAGAAAATTGCAAAAGATATGAGAGACACATAATAAAACATGACCAACATGCAAAAAAAATATTAAAACATTTTCCTGTAGTTTGAAAAAGGTGTACATAGAAAAATAGTGAATAGTGCATGACTAAGCACATGAAATAAGAAAAATGTATGGGTCAACTCATTTATAGTAATTCAACCTTCATCTTCTGATTTACTTACTGTAAAAAATCTATTATAGCCACAATTTGGTAGTGAACTATAGCCATCTACTGGAATGAACAGATAAAGCAAATGTTTAAGACAATGTTCCTCCCCAGGAATTCGGTTTGCTTTAAATGCTCTAGTATACGCCAGAAAAATGAACAGCGTTTGATGCTATTAATACTGGAAAAGGAATACCTCTCCAAGCCAGTGCAGGATAAACAATGTCAAAAATACACTAACTCATTCGGCAAGCGCATTTAGAAAAAATGCAATGCTTCTTACAATAGCAATGCAAATATTGTTCACTATAAATGTTGAAATTTTATCTTACAATCACTGAATTTACATTTTCAAAAGCATTTAATAGCAAGTCTTTCAGGTGAAACAAAATACTACTTGCTGAATATTAATTTTAAAACAAATCAAATTAAATAATTTCAGCACTTTATTATAGGACAGTGTATTTCATTAATTGCCATCAACATGTAAAATAGTTCTAATGAGCTTAACTTTATTTAAAAAAAAAAAAAAAGAGAGAAAAGATCAACCCATGCCAAAGTCTGCTGCTGTTCTGAAACAAGAGCTTATCTCAATACTTATGGCAATATTCTGTATCTTTTATTAGAGGAGATGCTAGCTCTTGGAAGAGTGAGCAAAGTTTCCCATTGGGCTCAGAGGAAGGGACTGAGTGGGAAAGTATGCCTGTTTCTTCCAGAGGTAGTTTCATTGGCAAGTATCACTTCCTTGTATGTCCAAGACCCATCATCATGGCTGCAATAACATTACTACTTATAGTATGTTCTCAAAGACACTACTAGTAGTGCAGTGCCAAAGGACAGTAATTCAGTCCCAGGCTGCACGTATTCAGGTATGTCATCAGATGTAAAGGCGCTGATAAAATTGTTGAATGGGGAAAGGGGAGACCAGTCACAGAAAAACCCTCGTCCCACTCTTAATGCGGTTTTTGGCCAATTTAATTAATTTATCAGTACACATTCCCCTCTGTCCTCAGGCATTTTAGTCCTCCAAAAGCAACATCAGAGTCTCTTCCAAGCATTTCAGGGTTAGACCTTAGATGGAACTAAGTTCACGTTATACATAAATGCAGTTAAACATGTTTTCTGTTGCATTTGGACCCTAAAACAGATACAGGAGATTTCTCAAGATTTAATGTCTGCCTTGAGTAACACTAGCCCATCAGAGTAAGGTACAATGTTTATTCACTATAGAAGAAGGGCAATCCAAGAAGATGGGAAACAAAATGGTCTGCATTTTTAACCTTATGAGTTGCTTCTGGAACTGTTTCCTGAAAAAGGGGTCAAATACAGCTGGGAAGAGAAGTGGAGGATACTGATAGCATTCAGAGAACAACACAGAACGTAGACACGCACACAATCACATACACAGAGTATGGCCTACAAAATGGGAGAGTGACTAGAAAATCTTTATGCCATGGTTAACCCCTGTATAACTCAGTTTCTATGGCTCAGAGGAGACCAGCACAGTATTAAGCAAAATCACGCAGAACAACTCAGCAGATCTCTGCAGTCAGAAAGTTGTTAACGTCTCCTCAACTGCACTGAAATTTCACAAGTACTTTTGAAGATCCGCTCCAATGTATCTATTGAGAGACTAGCAATGTGAAAATCAACTGTTCTCAAAATAAATCCATTATTTAAGCTTTGTGGCCTGAGATGATCAGCAGAATTAAATAATTTAAAAAAAAAAAAATCACAACTCACTGTCTAATAAAATAAAATGTAATTAAACGATTTTAAATGGGAAACAACATCTTTGCAAGTCACTTATAAAAGCCTATAAATGAAATTAATTGTTAAGGTATAAACAGTAAAACTTATACTCAACAAATTCAGACAGATTAAACTCTTTGCATTGATGAGGTCTCATTGATGAAACTATTTTTCTACAGCAAATGGGAAGGAATTTGTAAGAACTATCCCACCAAGAAGACTGGGTAGTGAGCAGATGGGGTAGTAACATTCTTAACCATCACCATTAAGTCTCAAAACGGATAAATATACTCAGAGTTCAAAGCATAAAGCAACCATGCATTGTCATCAGAAGTTGGGAAAAAAGAAACAAACCAGAAAAACTCAGCCCTCCACCCCTCACTATTAGGGAGGTTTGCTCAGTTACTGTTCATTACTACTCTTCTTACAGCTCTCCTGAAATAGCTGGTACATCAAGAGCTGAAGGTTTTAGTAATTATAATAAAATTAAATGCACTGATTGCTGGATTCAACCCTGTGTTGATAAAACCTATTCTGAATCTGTTGATGATATAAATTCAAAATCTCTTAAAACATATTCTACTGTTCATTGAATTGTTAAAAATAAATAAATAAAAAAAACCAACCCAAAAAACCTATCAAAAGCATCAAACAAAATCCCCAAATCAGGTCAATGCCAGGTATATGTTTAAATAGAGGAATGATAAATAACTGCAGCTCTGCACAGACATGAAGGTTTCCCAGTACTTCTGATACTATACTACTAGGTAGAACAGCTCTTTTTATTATTTTTTCCCTTCCTTTCTCCCAAATCACTATCAGCAGTTTTTATAAAAGACATCTCAGTGAGATAACTGGTTATGGAATCAATACATGATATGACAGTTCATCCAGTCTGTGTAGCACTATGTGGGAAATAGTGCCCTTCTTGTTAAGGTTCAATATTAAAAGATATGCCTGAAATACAAAAGGCTGCTGAACAAACAACATTGAATGTCAAACAATAGACCATTTCTCACAAATTTTCAAAACCTTCTGCAGAAAATAACTGTGTATGGACAGCAACAACATTTAAAATTGCCTTTATCTTTTACAGACCATCATAAATTCAGAGGTTGAAAACCTGGTGCTACCCAAGTCAATTGCACCATGTCATTTGATGAAACCAAAATACTGCCAAAGCATTTTGCAGTAGCTGGCATTTTAAAAACATCTGCTTTTTCTACATAACTCTTGAAGACAAGTTTGTGCCATGTTACAGCCACTTAACTGTCATTTTTATGTGTAATACAGAAATCCATAAACCCTGGGTTTGATTGATTAAATTACACTGAATTAGCTTGTGACAATTACTGCTCGCACAACACCTAGACACTATCAAAAAAGAGGAGGATGGTCAGATATAGGACCACAAGTCCTACAGAAACTACAGAGCCATTCCCTATATAGGGCTTTCCACTTTTAATGGTCTATTTCACAGAACAGTCTCTCGGAAATAAACTCAACCTGTCACTATGAGGCAGACCAACATGCTGATTATACTAAAATTATGAATCTCTTTTTGAACTGCAATGTTATTCAAATCCCTTCCTCAATCCCCTTCCCGCTCTATAAGGCTCAACAAGCTGGAACAATAATGTGCTGAGCCACCGCAGCGAGGTCGCTTGCTCGAGATTCTATTCATCTTTTATACAACTATGTGTACAGGCTTCTCAACAAACGAAGCCCAATAAAACCTGATCCTCTGCAGTATCAGCTACATCTCACACTTTAAAAGGGAGGCCAGTTGCCTTATCTTTTCTCCCCCAAATCCTTCCAAGATTTTTGTTTCTCCATCCTAATCACTCCTGACGCTTTGAGCTAACTACTTTTGTTTTCAGCGATTATTCTCACTCCAGTGCTTGGAGGACTGATTTGGAAAACAAGCACAAATTGATTCCAAACACTCTAATTATCAGTAATGAACACCTATCATATTCTATAAGTGAAGAACCGATGAGTTGCAAGGAAAGCGCACGACTGAAGAGCGAGGCGCTGGAAACGCACCACGGCGGTCGCTGCTTTTGCTTTCCGAAAAGTACAGAGGGTTCTCGGGCCCCGTTTTCCATCCCAGTTCGACGGGCAGGGTCAGACGGTGGAAGCAGGCCCGGGAAGGGTGGGAAGGACGGGCAGGCAGCCGGGGGAGCCGCGACCCGAGGCTCCTGCGCCCGCCCGGGCCGCCGCTGCCCTCTGCCGGCAGCACCGGCAGCACCGCGCTCCTTCATCCCTGCACACCGGCAGCACCGCGCTCCTTCATCCCTGCACACCGGCAGCACCGCGCTCCTTCATCCCTGCACACCGGCAGCACCGCGCTCCTTCATCCCTGCACACCGGCAGCACCGCGCTGCCCTATCCCAT
>VWZF01003010.1:784603-825636 GCA_013396755.1 Sclerurus mexicanus
AGTGATTTTAATTTATTCCTGCTGCCTACAATTACCCACAACCATGTATTTTTAAATATTTCCAGACTATAAAAATTACTAATTTTTGCCACTTGTGTTTATCTGCATTTAGACTTTGATTTGGATAAATTAAGCTCTCAAGTGTTCCTTGCTTTATGAAACTCTGCATGTTGTACACTTCAACACAAATAAATGACTTCTACCATTAGAGGTTTAAATAATGTAATGTATTTCATGCTCAGCCTGAAGCTGGATTCCAATGAAGTTGCTAATGCACGTAATGATTAAGTGTAACTCAAATACTAACTGTGTTGTTGAAAACATGACAGGCAATAATTTGGTCTATTATATTCTGCCATTTAATTCCCTAGTACAGACATTCTCTGACACGTTATGAAGCAATGATTTACAATTATTCAAGCTGCAAAGGTCAGAAAGTGACATTATAATCATCTACACAGAGATCCCTTCTAATGCACAGAAAAACTAGGTAATGCCACACAAAAATAGTTTTACTAGAGTAGCAACTTTCTATTTAAGATTTTCCAAACTGCATAAATATAAATAATTAATTTACATTACAGTACATTAAGGCATCCTTGAAAATATAATGTTTTTCCTGCTCCCACCAATAAACTTATGAATAAGTCTTTTTTGCTGGCTAAAAGCAATGTTAAGAGTAGGCTTTCACTAAAAGTAGCCTGCAATTAAGAGTAATCAGTTAAAAAATCTGAAAATCTAGATTTTCTTAGAACACAGCACACAGGAGTACAGCCAAATTTTTTTTAATGCAGCTGATCAAAGCACATCCTCATCTATAAAGAACAAAGATCTATTAGCCACTGTGCTCGATATAGGTAAATATTTTTCTTTAGACATTGTCAAAGCAACCCGTGTCATTAAAATACTAAACTTTATACAAATCTCCAAACTACTCTTTAACATTAACAGCAGCAGCAGAAGTGAAGTTATTTCCATGCTTGGGACACTAACTGTCCTCAAAGCTTATTTATATTAGGCTTTAAGAAATTACTGAATTTAGCTAAACACGTATTTAGCAGAACATCATAAGATATCTCGAGCCTTAATTGTGAAAAGGAGATTCAAAGAAAATGAAGAACTAAGAAACAGAAAGTAAAACAAGACTAATACCTCCATCCACCAAAAGACCAAAACGAAGTAAACACCCCCACAACAAAATACTACAAGAAAGAACTACTGCAGCAAAATACAGAAAAAAAATCCAATATTTCCACGCCTCTCCAAATTCCTTTGTGTCTGTAATACTTACTTTTGTTCTAAAAGCACTTGACTGCTATATATGAAATATTGTATGTGTAATAAACATAATAGAGACATTGCTACAAATGTCCTTTCAATTTGTAGGAAGGTAGCAAAAAATGTTTATGTGTATGTTTTAAATACTGAAATTTTTCCTAGAAATCCAAACCTACCTTATACCCATCTTCCTCAGTCGATTTTTAAGAAGTCATAAAGGAAGAAAAAAAAAGAAAGAAGCAGCCCCCCTCTTACTTGAAACATGTAACTACATCCCCAAAAATCCTGTTTCTGAAAGCAAAGGCAACAAAAAGGCAAAGGAATAGTAGACACATTTTTAAATCAAACATTGCCTATAAATTCTGTTCAAAATCTCAATTGCAGAACGATACATTTTTCATGTTCTACCTAAGGCATAAAATTTGAAAAGTGCATGATAAGCCTTTTCACTGCATTTCACCAGGCAAATGAAACAAAAAAATTAAATGCTGGGCAACCAAGATTTGCTCATCTAACCCAGGTTATCAGCCAATTTCAGAGCCAGACTTTCAAAAATTCAATTCAAACATGCAGCAGTTTGCTACCCACTGAAAACAGACACTACCCCTGAATTAATGGGATATATTTTACAGCCATGGGTATGGAAAAGAAAACAATTAACACACATCTGCAATAAGGAAATGAGTAGCAGACAGTTTATTCCAAATGTTAAAACATTAGTAGTGTCCAATTTCTGTGTCATGTAGTTTCTGCTGTGCAGCTGAAGAAAAACAAACCCTGAACTTCAATTAAAAAAAAAAACCAACACAGCAAAATTACTGCCTTTTTCAACACTAAGTGAATTATATATTGTGTACTTTGTAGCATGTAAATATGAGGATCATTTGGAAAACTGAGACATAGCAAACAACACAAAAAATACAGCTTTTTGCCGTTTTTTTAAGGACAAAAATTTCCAAATAATTTGTCTTTTAAAAAAGTGGTATTTTGAGATCAGACTACATCATGATGCTGCACTGACATTTCACCTTTAAAAAGTGCCCAAGCAGATTCAAAAGCTTTTGAAACACAATTTATCCTCACAACGAGCAGAGGGCTTATTACTATGAATCTAAAAGTCAGAGGATAGAATATTAACTACTGTAGAAAAGAAAACATAGTGCAGGACCTTCTGTTTGTGACAAAATTACAGAGTTAATGTTCCTGAAAGATCACTTCACCTTTTAAAGCATGATTTTTAAAAAGGTAAAATTTATAGCAATTAAAGCTAATGAAGAAATGCAGCATGAGCTGCTTATGTTCAGGAACTAATAGGTCCACTGAGCATTTCTAAGATTATTTAGCCATCAATGATAATGAATTGACATTGTCAGTGGTGTTAATGTACCAATGCTCTATAGTGCCACTAATCCGATAGCCAATCCCTGCAATTTTATTTTTTTTATGTTGCTACTTTATTTTTTTAACCAACACACTACCCAATCCTTTCAATTAAAAGAGCAGAAATACAGCATAAGCTATTAACGCTTTTTTCTCCTCTTCCACATATAGAGATGGCATATTCATTACATGGACTACGGTTCAAACTACACTGGTCATTCCTCCTTCAAATCCTGCTCAATTCTTCAGGACGGTTAGCTACAGTACACAAATGTCTTTTCCAAATAAATCAGTGTTAGTATATAACTGTTAAAATACCTTTTTGGTGCACATTAAGTGAAATGTAATGATTATTTAAAGAGGGATATAAATCATATTTTTGTGAACACAGGGTATTGTGGTGTATGGTACTTCAGCCGATTGTTTTGCCATATCTAAATAGCACAGCTTCATGTTGTTGATGAAAACTAGCAATACAATAGTAGAAAAAAATGGAAAATGAATACCTGCTTGGCTGCCAGGTGTGACATGTCAGCGACAAACAGTAAGCAGTCTGCTTAGGAAAGTGACTAATATTCCAATCCAAAGTTTAAATCATGCATACATGTTTTTCTCTCTCTCTTGAATAACCATTGTGAATCGCAACTGAGAGTTGTGTCATTTCTGAGACAGGTTCTGTCAGACATGTCAATCCTGAAGTGATGGAATGAGTTTTTGAAAAAATGAGGTACTATGCCAAATCCTAATAATTTTAATTCGCTTTTTTATAAAAGATACCTATTAGCTATTTTGAGACTTATTTTACTTTTTCTCTCATAAAGAATTAGTTAACTAATAGGATGATCTTTCAGTTTAAGTTAAAAGGGAATTGAATAAAGAACCAATGTCAAGTTTGTGGACAACTTCTAAAGAACAGAGCTGAGCCTTAGCTAAACACTTCTGCAGATCTGTAGTTGTTAACTATCTTCCATGTCAAATTCTTGGCAATTCATACATAAGCAACAGTAAGTAAGATTTTTAAAACAATATAAAATAGCCTACCATGTTCATTTTAACCATGCTGCAAAATAAGTTATTCTACTACTGATATACAGCGGACTTAGGAATTGGGCTTATACATTTTTATTTCTTGTTTCAAGAAGTCAGCAATTAATTTTCTTAAGTGACTAAACCCATCCAAAGTATCTCATAATGCTGCATGCAAAATCATTTGAAAAATAGAGAGATGAATCAGTGAAAATCACTCGGCTGCATCTTCAGCTGAAGATGCACTTGTCCTTTAAAATGTGTAACTCACTTTGTTCTGCAGGAGATTGGTACACTAAGGCTAAAAAAAATCCCTCTTGCTGAATATTGTCCCTAACATCACACCACACCATTCATGTGTGCACTGCATCATCTAATTGAACCTGTGCTCTTCTACACATTAGCCATAAGACTGCTATAGCAGATTACATAGGTTTGAGTAAAATATTTTTATATGATGCATATATTAGTTCATTTCTTCAGCATAATAACATTAAAATATATTTTTAATCAGAACTAGGGTATTAAAATCCAACTTCGAATGTCCTATGATGTACCATATATGCCATGGCATTTTAAAACCTTTTAAACATTTCTGCTAAATTAATTAGTTTTGCATTAAGCAGTCTCAATGCCTCCTATTAAATGCAACACATTTGAAGGACAATTAAACATTATGAACGATCCTTCTGAGGAAATAACGATTGGAAAAAGAAAAACAAGATTTTTTGGGTAACAAACAGGAACACAAGCATACATAAAAGACTTCAACTTATTTTAGAAGTCTTATGCCTGCAATATTTTAGATCCGTTTGTTTGAAAAACCTGTCTTCTGTTTTGTTTTCGTAAAGAATGAAAACCCTAATGGAGTCCAGAAATCTGTTAATGGTACTAAAATTATAACAGTATAGCAAAAGAAAAAACCCCACACAGTAAAGTCTATATTATATATTTTTTATGTCTTTAAATGGAATTTACAGTTCTCCCTGGCAATGTGAATGAACATCCTATAATTTAGTCAATTTACAGATTACAGGTTCAAATTGACCTTGTAGCCCATAAAATTGCTCATCTTCAGTGCAGGATTAGAAGTGGGAAAAGAATGTCATAACTGTATTTAAGGAATTTACCATAACAATGGAAAGGAGGATATGCATGCATAATTTTAGCCACTCTTGCTCACATCACAGTTTTCAATTCTGAAACAATGCATATCCTGCGCTCTTCTCCTGGTTAACCATGGTGGAGACTGTTTCAATTTACTCACCCACAGACATGACACTTGTATTCCCTCATCCCAAGGTGCCTCTTGACATGGTTTCTGGCATCTCCAAGCTGAGCTGTTGCAAAGTGGCATATCTTGCACTTGAATGGCTTTGATCCTAAGTAAAATTTAGCATAAGATATGAGTTGAATTAGAATAAAATATCACCCACGGTTAAAGAAATAAAAAATCCTGAGAAAAAATAACCTTTTAAAAATCCTATCCTACATTTAACCTGTTTGAGATTTTTGCCTAATAAAAAAAGTATCTTGTACATAAATTTATAAGTCCCAGGACACAGACAGTATATAATATACATCACTCACTGAAGTTTCCTCAAGTTCAAGATCACAGAAAATACTCTCAAATTTTATTTTGTTCTTTTTTCTTATCATTAAAACCCCCACAAAATATATTAAAATGAGGACAATATACTAGGTAGATAACATTTCAACGAGACGGCAAAAGTTGTTCTGCCCCTTTCCCCATTTCCAAATGCTGAAACTCAGGTAGGTAATGGTCTTAAAGAGGCTTGGTACTGGTGTAAACTGCAAAATGTACTTGTTTTTTAAGCAAATATTTTTAAAGTAAAGCAATTTTACAAGTCTTCTGGCTTTGAATAGATTTCATATTAGCATTGGTATTTCAGATTTGTTCTGTCACACACAGAAAATGATTCATCACCTAGCTATTGTAATGGCATGCAATGTATGAATATACAGTGGATAAAATATTATGCCTTTATGACTGTTTTATGGTCAAGAATTTATGATTATTCTGCAAACCAGAAGTATTGACATTTTGGCTATTATTTATTTCAAGAACAAACTTTAATATTAAATGTCTGCTGCAGACCAAAGAACTCTGAAAATATTTCTTCAAGGAAGAAGTATCAGCCTATTTCTTTTATCACATCAGTTCAGCAAAAAATCAAATTATTTGCCTATCTTAATTAACAGTGATCCTCTCTCAAGATGGAAAAACTATTTTTTTTTACTGACATAATTAAATTGGGCACATGTCAGTCCCCATGTTATTATGCAGCAGCACCATTCTAGTAGCACTTTACAATGTTCTGACCACTAAATCCTTAAATCAATAAATCAAAATCATAGAATTGCAGTTAAAAGTAAGTACAATATGGTCAAAGAGTCTTCATATTATGTTTAGTATATGTTTTGTGAAGTACTTCTTCCAATACTGTTAAGCATAATATGAAATATGTGATCTTTAATAAATATACATAAAGAGCTCTGATAAGAAAAATGTTGCACTATATCATACTTGATCAATGAACCTTTTTCCTTTGCCCTTGAAAATAGAACATCCTCCAAGAACCCACTGGTGAAATTGAGGATCTTAGTAAAAAATTTTAGAGTCTTAAATTTCAATTTAATTCCCAAAAGCTAACGAAAAATGAAGCATTTAATTTTAATCTTCTAACTGAAATAAAAAAGTCAACAGTACTAAGCACGGGCAGACAAGG
The DNA here is from genome assembly GCA_013396755.1 of Sclerurus mexicanus. Taxonomy (NCBI): domain Eukaryota; kingdom Metazoa; phylum Chordata; class Aves; order Passeriformes; family Furnariidae; genus Sclerurus; species Sclerurus mexicanus. The sequence goes on from VWZF01003010.1 coordinate 791,038, forward strand.
TTGAATATTTCACAGTTCAATGACAATGAAGCCAGATCTCTTAATACTTCCATTTCTACTGTTGGAAGTAGATGTAAAATATATTTAGCACCTCAATGGTTATATCTAGTCAGCTTTATATGTTTAAATGTCAAAAGCAGGTTCAGACTGCAGCTCACAGCAATCACATTCTATCCATCACACTGAAAAACTCCAGTTTATTTAAATGATCCTGATAAAACTAAATTAATCATTAATTTGGTGACATTTCAAATCAACACTGCATTCTACAAAGAGACTCATGCAAATAAAAAAAAAACCCCTCTTTGCATTAAAAGAATATTAAAAGTTGATATTTTAACTTAGGATTTTTAATTGCACAATTAATAACATCAAGGCCACAGTTGGAGATGATTTTTTTAAAGTCTATTGGTATTTATACTCCTCTTTTTCTCATAGAATTCAAATACCATGGGTATTCAATCCTGTGTTCCCTTAGTTTCTCTCCTACTGATTAAATTGTAAATTCGTTCCTCATTCTGTTACTGCAGGTGTCCCACAGGGCTTCCATAGAAGACCTTTGCTGTTTTCCATTTACATGACTTCTTTGTGTAGAACTCGAGTTCAGACCAATAGTGTGCTAACAATACAGAAATGTATTATTCTGTTGACTGCTCTCATACAAAAATCACTGAGGCCTTGAGGGTTTTTCATTTTTTTTCTCAGATACAGAGCTGAGTATCTGTTAACATCTCCATTTAAACTACGTGAAAATTCATGAGGTGGCAAACTCATCAGTACTTATCACCTGAAACAAAAGCAGTATTTCCCTTTTAGGTTGCTGGTGCCTAATTTGTTCCAGTTTGTTCTTGAATGGAACAACTCAAAATTTTGTACTGAAAATGAAGACAGTAGACTAAGAGTTAAACTAATGGGGGAAAAATATATCTGTATCTGCCATAAAGCTATCTGAAACAATGCTGAAGCAATTAATCATTTCTTAGCCATACTTATCACAAACTTTAATAGTTCTCTTATGCTGTGTTATATGTGATACTATTATATTCACATTTAGCTTTTAGTTCTCAGAAAAATGAGAAAAATACTTTCAATATAGCATCTTTTCAACAAAATTACTTTAAAAAACCATAAATAAACAAACAAACAAAAACCAGGATTACTTTACCCACAAGTAATGGCATAGAAAACAAGTGTACACGTTCTGATAGCAAGAGAATTGGAGGAAAACCAAACCAACCAACTAACCAACCAACAACTAACAAAACAAAAAAAAAACCACAACAGCAACAAAAAACAAAACCAAAGAAACTAAAAAAACACCACCACACCAAACTGAAAATAAGGCTAAATTTAAGGGTTCTGGTCAGGCAGAGACAAACCATGCTACTATTTTATGAAATAAAGACTCAAGTTCATAGTCCTTACTTTACATTAGGACAATACAGACCCAGAGCTGTAAGAAAAAATTCACTGTTTCTGCTTTAAGCCAGCCAAGCCAACACCACTGCACCTGCTGTGTTCCTAGCTCTGGCCCAATACAAAGTGAGCAGAGCCACATGAAATATCATCATACCATTTCCTCCTATGTTTATGACATGGAAAGTAAGATACCACATTTACATCAGGCAAAACTGACATGAACTGAGAAATTTGACAAGAAAAGAAACAAAGATGATGTGGTTGCAGGTGATTTTTCCTCAGATGTTGATTGTTAATTAAGTTTACGGGACCTCCATCAATTGCGAACTAAAAAGTCTTCCACCTCTACTACTCCTTTTATTTTTCTTTACACTTCCTCATTTTCACTTGTCAGCATGTGATGGACTTATTTGTTATGTCCTCTCTAGCAAAGCTTTCCTTTCATTTGCAATGTGAAAATCTCTTACATTACTTAATGGTATTTTGAAACATTATTTTTCTATTAATGGAAATCATTAGTTGTATCTTTCTAAAACTTTCCCTTCCCCCGTCAACCAAAACCATCACTAATTACTCAACTGAACATACATACATATATAAACATATTTATACACATCCAGATGCTGAAGAAATTTTTTTTTTGAAGCACATAATCAGAACAATAAAGGGGAAAATGTGCAGCCATGCTCCTATTAGGTACCTGTTGTTACCCTGGAACAGATCAGAAACTGGAGATGCTGTACTTTGCCTCACCAATGTTATAAGCCAGTGTATATACAGTTGGTGGAGTAGGTCATTTCCCTCTGCCACCACTCCCAATAACGTAAAAACATTTGTTTCTTATTAAACTGCACCCATTGAGATACAGATTGGAAGAAAAGGTTCTATAAGACTCAAAGAAAATCACAAATATGAAAATACATATTGGAAGAGAAAGACTTCTTCCCATTAACTATTAATAAAAGTCTCCACATTACTATTTATGTGAATAAGCAAAGCATAAGAAAAACATTTCATTTAAGGGTGCAGTGAGAAAGAGGGCAGATAAAACTCCATTCTGTAACCTTATACCCCTCTGCAAGCACCACCAAAAAATGACTTGCAAAATTAAATGTATTCTTTTACTGCTTTGCATATTTAGTGCTATCCAAAGGCACAATAAAAATATACTCCATGATAAGTCCTACACCCAAGATGTTAAAAAGTACACTAACTTTTACTAAATGTTACAATCAATGATGTAACTTATGTAAGTAGGGTTGCTTTGTCATATATTGATAGTTACCTCACTTTCACATCCACATTAACTTGATTTTAAATGCAATTAATACATATAGTCAAGGAAGACTAATGGACTACATTCTGCACTTAACCTGGTGGACATTTTCAAATGGCACAAGTGACCAGTGCAAACCTATTTTGCATTGTAAACGACTAAATAAATCTTAATGGATTAAGAATGATCAGCTATCAACACACAAGGGAAATTAAGTGCTGAAATGCCTACATTGATTATTTTAAATTATTAGCCTTACTCTGTTCTTGAATTTGTATGCTTTTAGTGAGCTTTAACACATTTACAAGACTTATTGACTATAATTACAAGAGAATTCAAGTAATGGACACATCAATTATAAGCAACATGTCTTGACCAGACAGTTGCATAAAGAATTCTAAAGAGAGCTCCATTAGCATCCACCCCCTTAGTTTTATTCAGTTTTATCTGCCGTAAGAGGGCATATTAAGGGCTTATACAGCTGTTCTGACCATGTGAACACGAGTATCCCTCTAAAGACTTATCACCGCATTCAAAGTTGGATATTAGCCGGAGCAATACAGGTAACTATGTTATTGACAAGACAGAAGTAATGCTGAAAGTATTAAGTATGTGAGTTATTGGTATATATGAATATGGCAGTTATAGTAAAATACTTTGAAAGGTTTGAAATACAATGTCCATGTTCCCCAAGATTAATTTTTGGATTTGTTGTCCAGTCACGCCCTTGCCTTTTCATAAAAAACCCTTATAAAACTATTTTAGGATTATGCCAGGAATTACCATTCTTTTATATTTCTTTTTTCTTACCTTTTTGTTCTCTTTCTTGTAACCATGCACTAAGTTTCAAATACTGCATGAATTTAAACTATAGCTTCCATAATAAGCCATTATTTAAAAGTACAGTAAAATAAACCTTACAGTTTTAATGAAAATATGTTCATTGAAATGTGAATTTATTATTCAAATCCACTCATAAATTCAGCCATGGAGACACCACTTGTCTAAGCAGAGCTCAGTGATTTAGAAAAGCTGTCTATTTAAAATAAAGAATGTATGGCAGGTTTATAGAAACATCGCAGTGAATTTTTACATAAATTTAGAACTGCAGCTTATGCATTTTTCTACAGAAATGTTTTTAAATTTTCCACTTAAAATTAAACATAAAAATGAATTGAAAGTGTGATCAGCACAGAAACTAAATCAGATGCTACATCCCTGTGCACAACTGCACACCACTTTCCAAAGACTGACCAATTCAAATCCCTGTAACTCATTCCTACAAAAACCTCTTGTTGCTTCTTTTTGGCATTTATTTAGGAATTATGTAATATCAAATGTCTGTCCTGAAACATTATGTAATGCTCCAAGTTTCACTGAATTGAAATGAAATAAACAATTCAGATATTAAAAAAGAGCAAGGAAGAGAAAGTTAGAAAGAACAGTCAATTGTTCTCTCAAACCATCACTGCATCATTATATAAATTTAAGAACCAATAAATGGTTACAATTTAGATTAAAAGAAAGGAAATCTCTCTATAAGAAACAAAAAGCAGAAGGATGACTGCGCTTAAAATGTTCTTACATTTTCTGACCTTTGATCACTGTATTTTCATGCCCCTTTAGGTAATTTTGAATTGCATCACAGGCTGATCAGGCAATACGAATGCCAGTTCATAAGAAGTGTTGAAGAAATTAACAATCAGGAAAAGACCAATGGTATAATTCAGAGTTTGAAAGCGACCACTTGCAAAGAGAGCATTTCCATACCTGTATGGGTACGGATATGAGCTAGGAAGGCCATGGAATTGCTACTTCTACACATCTTCCCACAATACTTGCAGACATTGCCTTGGTTCTCTTCCCTCTCTCTGTTTATTTGCTCAGTGTCTTCCACGATATACTTATTCACTTCCCGTAGCAGCTCTTCATGTTGCTCTTTAATGTGGAGAAACAAGCTCTGCTCTGAATCAAAGGGCTCTGTGCACTTCAAACACTTAAAGGTTGCGCCTCCTTCAGGCAGCTCCTCCACGCTCGCCTGCTCATTTCGCATGTGCCCAGCACTGGCCAAGTGCTGGTGAAGGTTGCTCTCTGTGTAAAATGATTTTCCACAGAGTAAGCAATGAAAATGTTTTTCTTTTGAAGGATGTTTCATGGCTATGTGAACATTTAGTCCGCTCAAACCATCTGCTAGAAAACCACAGTCATCACAGCGAATACGTGTTGATTCCCCAGGGGAAATTCCTTCTGACTTCTTCTTTTTCCCACCACTTGGTGAAGAGTCTGCTTTCATTGTGAGCTCACTAGCTTTCACTGCACCTGACATCTGTCCTGCAGAATGGTCAATGGCCTCCCCATCTTGATGACTTTTTAACCTCACTATAGAAGAATCAAACTTGCCAAAATTTTGCATTGCCTTTCCTTTATCATCAGCACTGGTAACTGTTCCTAAAGCCTCATTACTACTTTCTTGCATGCCCTCAGCTGTTGAGCCATCTGCCTCCCAAACGTTGTTATTTATAGTTACTTCAGCTTCATGTTGTGCTTCCATAAGGGCTTCTTCCTCCTCCCCAGTAGGATCCTCTCTAAAACTTCTGTCACCATCTAAACTATGTATATTTTGTACCATTTCTCCAACGTTTCCAGAAAAATTTGATTGCTCTACTGCACTACTTGTTTCTGGGAGACTTAGCGTAAGTGGGTTATTTTTCTTCAGTGATTGTTTTTTGAGACTGCCTTTGTTTCCACACTCTGCTTTGGGGTTTTTGCTATTTTCTTCCAAGATTTCCTTGCCTTTTCCTGAGTTCAAGTTTGTGTTGCTTGATCTATTTTGATTTTTTGCAGTGCAATCATCATCTGAGTTGAGCAGCTCCTGACCATGCTTACTTTTCTGCACCTCACAAGTACCTGTTTCTTTAACTGATACGTCCTTGGCAAGTGCAACTTTATCTTTCTGAGACGTTTGCTGCAATCCTTCACAAAAAAGATTTTTTCCTCCATTTTTAGACTCCTCATCAAGTTCATCTCCTACTGCAGTTTGGGAACTGACATCTTTAGGGGTTCCTTGAGATGCATTTTCATCTAAGTCAGTACACTCAGTTAAGTTTTCACTCATGTCATCAGTTTGTGTTGCATCATTGGCACATTTTGTTTCACCTAAACCAGTTTTTGATTGTCCTGCACTGTGATGGTGCTCCTCTTGAGGCAAAGCAGTGCCTTCTTTAGCAACATTTGCTGTATTTGCTTCCTCCCCAGAAGAAGAATAAACATAAGATTCTCTTCTTATTTTATGTTTCTCTGTTGCTGCATGCCTAATCATCTCTCTGCGAGTAACAGCATAGTAGTCACAAGCCATGCAGTAGAATTCAAATTGTTTTGTATGTTTCCGCTTCACATGCAGCTCTAAAGAAGCAGCAGAATGAGCGACGAAGCTGCAGTGTACACACTTGTTGTTCGCACCCATTGCTCTTCTCTGGAATCTTAGGTCACTGTCTTGAGCAACCTCTGCTGGTTCCAGAAGCACACGCTGGTTTAGATTTAATGGATTGCTAGCAGGCTGCAAATCTGGCAGTCTACCAGTATTTATAACTTTTAGCTCAGCATCTGCTCGCTCAACTTCCTGATTGTCTAAGACAGAATTTTCCAAATCTGATGACTGGCCACCGACCTCAACATGTTCACACAAGGCAGTCATGGGGCTGTTAACCTTCTTGCTCATGGACTCAAAATTACCTCCTTCAGGGCTAACAATGATCTCTGAGTTCTGTTTTCCACATCCTTCTATTTCAACACGACTTTTGTGTTTTTTGGTTGCGCAGTGGCGTTCCATATCTCCTTTGGTTACAGTGTAATAATTGCAAACCTTACACAAATAGCTGTACTGATGACTGTGCTTTCGCCTGATGTGGACAGTCAAATTCGTGACACTGGAAGCCAAAAGACCACAATGGGTACAGGTCCTAGAAATAGTGCCTTTGGGTTTCCCTCTTTTGGGTGCATTAGCTAAAACCAATTCATTGCCACCAATTCTTTGATCAAGTGGAACAAATTCCTTATTTCTCGATATTTCTGTTGCTACAGAAGAGGGTGAAACATGTATAATTTCTTTATCTAACTCAGTATTTCCACTCCCAGAAACAGAAGTATCCACCACTGGTTTAATACCACCAACACCAACACAAACCTTTACAATACATTCTTCAAAACGTAGTCCAATGTTGTTTTTCCTGGCATTTTCAAGATGCTTGCTTCTTTTGATATGCTTCTCCATTCCTTCCTTACTCAGTGAATAGAGATTACATGCTTTGCAAAGGAAGTGATACTCTTGTGCATGTCGCAGTTTTATGTGCCTTGTAAGAACTGTGGAAGATCTTGTCTTATAAAAACACTTTTTACATTGAAATTGGGTTTTATTCAGAACAGAATGTTTTAGTTCATTTCGATGATTTATGAAGGAGGAGTCTGAAGTTTTTGCTTGCATTGATACTTCCATTTCCTTTGCAAGTCCTTGGCTATTGTGTGATACTGAGTCAGCGTAAGTTACCACTTGCAAGGTCTGATCACTGTTACTCAATGGAGTAGCTTGCTGAAATAATGAACCATCATGTTTCTCATTTTTTTGATGATTTACCAGCTCTTCTTCCAACTGAAAAAAAAGAAAGCAAGTTGGACAACTATGGGACATATTATGGACTTGACTCATATGGCTTTGAAGGTTAATCACATTTAAGGTGGTAAAAGAACAGAGTTGACAATTAAAGCTACAATCACCCATCTGGTGTTTACTGTCCTGACAGTGTTGCTTTGTGTCTTTCTTGACGTCAGAGGAATAACTACACATCTGACAATGAAACTGGATCCTTTTTGTATGAAGCTTCGCAACATGAGTTTCCAAACTTCCTTTGTTCTGAAAAACATGACCACAATCCGTGCAAGTATGAAGAGCACCATGGTCAGCAATAAGTTTAACACCAGAATCTTTAGCATCTGCAGTGCTAGAAGAAGGGGTATTTGGCTTAACTTCAGTAAGATCTTGAATTTCTGCAGCAGTATAACAATTACTTTTAGCATCTGTTTCTAATTCTCTATGTGACATCGGGCTTGAATCGCCAGGTTTAAGCTGTGTGCTGGAAATATCTGTCATGTCTACTGTCAGAGTTTCAGACTTGTCTCTCTTACTATTACCCAACAAGTTGTACCTTCTTTTAACCTGCCTTTTTAATCTAGAAGACCTACTCTGTCCAAATGAAGACCTTAACAAAAGAACGTTTCTTTTATGTTTCAGTCTATTGAATCTCATCCTGTGTAAACTGTTAAGTAGCTTTTTGGTAGTTAGATGGAGTTCTGTTTTCTGCAAGATATTTTCTGATGGTCCTGGTATTTCTAGTTTTTTAGTATGGTCTTCATCATTTCTTTCTACACCAGAAGAAAGCAATGTGTCTTCTGCCACAGTATCTGTTTTTTCAGTGGGCATATTTGAAGATGGTATAATTTCAACAAGGTCACTGCTGTCCTTTTGTTTAGGCAAGCTTACTTTTGAGCCTTTCAGTGTAGTGCAAACACTTAATTCTTTTGCATCAGCAGTTCTTGTCCTTAATTTATTGGTCCCAGGTTTTGCTTTCACTTTCCTGTCTTTGGTTGCAGTAGATTGTTGTTTTTTAAAGGATTTTTTTGTCAATATCTGTACAAATCCTCCCCGTGCAGCAAGATTTTGGCGTCGAAGATGAGTCTTGCCAAGGAAATGAGAATTCAGGAGATTCTCTTCAGCACTCTGAAAACCACAAAGTTCACAACAAAATAACTTGGACTTCTCATGATCTTGCTTAACATGTGTGTGCAATGTTGAACTACATTCATCTGTGCAACTACAGTGAGGGCATGTTTGCTCTTTGGATGATTTAGAGAGGCCTTCTTGTGTATGTTTTTCACTATCAGAGTAGGCAGGTAAACACTGATCACTCATTTTGCCTTTAAGATCTTTGTCTGTATTTCCAACTGTACAGACAACACTAATTTCTTCTGAAGAAGGTATCTTATCAGGAAGAACAGATGACACCTCTTGTGAATGTTTATTTTCCTTGTGAATTTTCAATATGGAATTGTCATCAGCACATCTGAAATCATAATGCATGCACAGGATATCTGAATTAAATATGTCACTACCAGGACAACTGGCCACTCCTTCCTTTTTCACAGCTCCAGCTATCATACTACCTGCTTCACCAACTAAAACTTTTTGCAATTTCCTTCCACTATCTTTCATGTCTTCTAAAGAACTCTGCTTTCTTTTTCTGGAGACATTTTCAGGTTTATCTGTTTCAACAACATCCAGGTTTGGTGATCCTGACAGTGGTCTTTTGTTTGTGCCATTCTCTTTTCCTTTGTTTTCAAGTTCGCTGAACACTTCATCTGATAGAAGCCCTGTTTTCTGCTGAGATGAAGAGTCACATCCAGCAGTCTCTCTTGATGTACTTCTTGAGGATTCTTCCGTCAACTCAACTTGTAAATTCTCATCAACATCATCTCTCTTCTTCTTTTCCTCCCCATCCATCCTTAATATTGATATTATCAATTGTAGATCATTTGGCTTTGCACCTACAAAACAAAAGAGTTATTATTAGTCTTTTATGAACAATCAAATGTTTTAAAAACTCCTGCAATATAGAAAATTAAAATCATGGCAGGAAGATGGACACATTGTGACATATAAGGCTACATTTTCAGCATGGTATTTAAACCACCTTCTAGGCACTTGGTTACAGAATTCACACTGTGATGAGCACCATGTGAACAAGCATTAGATTCAATAGCTTTTGTGTAATCAAGTAATCTACTACATGCTTACATTTAGGCAGACAAGCCCAATCTTTGCTTCTGGAAGCATATTTACGGGACAACATACTAAAAGCTTTCAGGTCATGGAATGTATAACTTTCTGAACTAGAGATGCAGGTTCCTACATTTAAAAGCTCCAAGGAGGAAATAATCATGACTACAATAACAAGCAAAACAAAGCCAACATAAATATTAAACATTGTAAGTATGTAACTTGCTTCTCTTCCTCTGTTTAGGTTACCTGCTAAAGAAAAAGAGGAAAAACAAATAGAGCCAGGTTTTAAAAGAATATGCCACAAGTGTAGTTTCCCATCATTCCTAAAATATCCTCTAAAACTTCATTTCCCAACTGAAGAGGAGAGAGGAGAAAAAAGAGTCATTAAATATCCATGCAGAGAAGGGCAGCATCTTTGAAAACCAGAACTCCAACCATCCAAATCCAGCTACCAAAAGCTTTTTCTCAACTGCTCAGTGTGACCTTCCTGTTCCCAAAAAGATGTCACCACTAGAAAACTGATGCTACCAAGATAGTTTATAAGAGGGATAGGGGTGGGAAATCAAATCTTGACATTTATTACCTTCTCATTTTGATACAAAGCAACTGAGAATTGAAAATGCATTTCATTTTAACAGATGATTAAATACTAAATGTTTATCTATGTGCTTTACACTATGATTTAAACATCAATTTGCTGCAGATCCAAGTATTCAGTTTTTTGTTCAGTTACTCATTGAATGAGGCCATGACCACAATTGTAAGTACTTCCTGACAAGATTAAGTAATTGCAGTGTTGCTACAGATAACATAGGGTACAAAAAACTATTCAAGTACATGCTCAAAAAAAATAATTATGCTTAATTTTTAGGACAAAGTAAGAAAGTATCAAACTGATAAAATACATTCAAATCAGTTGGACTACGGACGTAGAAAAGTATTTTCCTGCTTAAGAATAATTTGTGGAAGGCCCCTAGGGAATTGAGCGAACATTAGTTGTGTACATTGAACAGTTTTTCAACTGTAGGTCGCTCACTGAGCTAAAGCACTGACCAAACCTATACCGAGCTAGTTATACCTAAATAACAAGAAAATAAACACCCTCAGATCACAATACCCCTTTGGAGGATCACAGTATTTCTCCTCTAACTGATTCTTATGCATTATTATTTTTCTTTTTTCACTAAACTACAAGAGAAACTATCACAATTAGTCAGAATTAAAAGTCAGGACTATATTCTCAGCTGATATAACTCAGCATATTGTCAGTATGTTCAGGACTAGATGAAGACTTTGAAGTGCAAGCTTACCCCAAAAAGGTTTATGAGCACTGTTTGTGATACAGAAAAAAAAGATCAGATTAAAATTACGTTGTTTAACTGCAGTACAGGTTTTTTTATATAACTTGCAAAATTTCAAGTTACTTCAGTGATGAGTGTCACAAGTCCATCCTTAAATGTTTGCACACAGCAGCCATGGGTTCTTTGCCTTGCTGCACCTCCACAGCAGGTTCCCAGCCCCCCACTGAGACCTGATCATTCTTCCCTTGCATGGCCTGGGGAAGAAGAGCAGTTTTTCCTCTGTTGTACATGATAATTTGCAATCTCAAACCAATTCTCCATCTTCTTTATAGGATACTTTCCTCTCAGACCATAAGATTTATCAGAAAACTTGTCCAGCGGTGAACTAATACTGGCACTGAACATTTCCACTATCAAAGGTTGTATCGGGATAATTAGAGGTTTCTCCATCAACAAAAATGTGGCCTTCTCTGCCACTGCCATGCAAATTCAGCTCATCTCCACCAGCCACTCATGCACCTAAAAAAGATGGTTGATTATCTGCACAGAGTCTCTGCAGGTTTAGCATGGTTTTTTGGCATTTGTTCGCAAACTCTCCAATAGAAGTTCATCCTGCTCTGTGCTCAGATTGCAATCCCAGTTCTGGTGTCCAGCCTTGTCTTCCACTCAACTGTATTGCATCAATTATGAATTTTTCAAGTGTTTATGAAAAAAAGTAATTATTTTCTCTATTTTATCTTTGCAAATTGTTTATAGTCAGAACTACGATCTAGTTGCTAGACAAATGAAAAATGCAAAACATAAATCTCATAGGTGATGCCAATAGCCTCAGTATGAAATTAAAATCATCACATATGTAATTCAAATAGGCTAAGCAGCCTTACACCCCAGACTTCTTGCCTAATTCCCCCAGTTCTCCAAGTCAGTAAAAAATGGAGGCACTTATCTCTGCCTTCATTTCATTACAAACTTCTAGCAGGGAAACCAGGGATCACTCTGTTCCATTTATAGGCAGTACTCCCAATGAAGTCAACAGCCTCACATCTAGCCCAACTAGTAAGCATTATCAAGGCAATTGCTCCTCAGCGGCACAGCAGGCGAGGTGTGGCAACAATTAATGATACACCTTTACCAATTCCATCACTGCCTCACATCTGAGTTTCCATGAAAATAGTCTCTCCCTGCACACACTTCCCAGAGGTAGATTTGCCTCTGTCCCACCCCCATATAATCTGTGTCATAATATCACTACATGGAAGTCTGCACCTGCATGAAACCATAATCCAGAAAGAATTCTCTATGAAAGAAAACAACTATAAGGTGGTTGCTGCTGTTTCTCTAAAATTACCCATATATTAATTATGCTAAGAAATTAAATAGCTTCCAATTTCTTTTAGCTCTCTCTTCAAGTTGCCTGTAGGACAAGAGCACATCTGAGATAGACACTTAATGACTACACTTAATGACTACTGTCACTACTTTTTTCCTGGGACCATAGTTAACAATTTGCTGAGCTCTGGTCAGTTCTCCACATCTCATGTAAGACCTAGACCATAGCACTGAGCCATGTCTCCATTTCTTCCCGCTACAATCTTTGTTTAGATAACACTGCTGTGCCTCTAACACAATTTCAGTAGAACATACCTCAGCTTCCTTGATGGCAGAACAGTGCCTCACACCCAAAGGGAGCTGTGGGCTCCTTCCTGCATGAATTTATTGCCCAAATGGTTATCACTACTTGAAGAAGGCATTTCAACATACCATAAGCCTCCTTTAGGCGAAAGGAGCCTATAGTGTTTCCTCTGCTGTAAGCTTCTCTTCTGAAAGCCTCTTCACAGATTTGCCACAGGGCAGGAGGACAATGGCAAAGACCAAACTGGTCATAAATCTGGGTGGTAATCCTCTGCTTGCCTAAGCCAACTCACCTCTGCTCTCATCAAAGCCACCACAATAATTAAGGGCTAGCCTGCAGCTGATACTATAATATCAAGGAACCAATACACTACAGAAGGCATCAACAGCACTCAAAGTCTGGACAGTCCCAGTGACCACATAGGGCTAAATGGGTTTCTTTTTGCAAAGTTGATCTTGGACTAAACCTTAGTCTGGCACAGGGATCATCATCGTGAGCAAAGAATCAGCATCTGGAATATCTCTAAATTTATTTAAAAACACACTCTACATGTAACGAGTCACCCTCTGCAGCCATGGCAGCTTAAGCACATGCTTAAAAGTCTAACTCCTGTTTATTAGTGTGACTGAGTAAGCCTTTTGATAGCAATGTAATGCTGGCAAACTTGTACAGTAGAAGGGGTAGAGAAGAACAGCTCTTCAACTACCTTATTCATGGACCAACAAGACTAAAAACAATGCAAGGTGCATACTCTCATCTTTTAAAACATCATCTGGTTACATATTTACAAGTAACAAGTAATTAAAGCACAGCAATATATAACCACTTAATGTATTGCATAAATAAACCAGGAAGGATTTAAACAGGGTCCAAGACTGTGACAATGGTATTGCCAGGTACAACACTGCAGAACATCAGAGCACAGGCTCAAATCCAGGCTAAGCAGTCAAATCTTCAGTATTTCCATAGTTCAGAAGCCAATTCTGTCAAACAGAGCTCTCTTAACATGGTATTTGATGTTCAAAATGAAGCTGTTCTAACTCAAAAGTGGGTTGACTTTTTGTAACATAAATCTTTTGTTAATGTTCATATAAATCAAGTATAGCTGAACAGATTCTTAAAGGATATGACCAAAAATTAATTTGCCACATTAGCTTCAGGTTAACAAATTCTTCTGCTTGAAGACAGTCATACATTACCTAATGCATTTTAAGGTTCTTTGCAGCACACTGCTGTTTCTGAGTTTTGGAAAGAAACCTGTTGTGACTTCAAAATTTTTGTGCAGAAAAAGCTGAGCTTAGTAATTCTATTGGTAATAAGTGCTATAACATAATGCTTTTCTTCAATAAATTTCTAAATATCAGAAAGAAGTGAAGCATGACCTTCAAAAGCAAAATGTTTGTTACATATGTTACATCTGCATAGGTCAAATATCCAAATCTTTATAGAATATATTAAGTGATACACACTTTTAAAATGCAAGTACGTAATACACAGTATTTTGGCTATGCCACATAAACCAATATAGCTAAAGATTCTTCTCTTTCATCCACTGGGATTTCCAAATTATCAGAATTGTGGAGTTTTTGCTTCAATATTTAAACTAATTTAAAAGACATCCCACAGTCAAAATTCTGCACCATCTTACTACCTGTAAAGAAGAAAATTAATATAAAAAAAATTAGAAAAATAGCACTTCTTGAGTTGCTACCACCATTTTTTACCTGATAACAACGCAGATTTTTGTATTCTTCATACAAAGCTTTTTTGTATATTGATATAGTGCCTGCTACAGTTCTGTACACAAGCATCAGTCATTTGTGGACAGAAGCTGTTTTCTGTGATGGAAATAGAGCATTTTAGTCGAGTGTTCTAATATTTTTCCAGTGGTCACAAAAAACAGTATATAATGTCTCTATGCCAAGAGGTGGAGACAGTGCAGTCCAGCTTTTCAATGTAAGATGTGCTCTGCCCAAATCCTCAGATGAAATTTAGAAAGTAGTAATCTTAAATTAAGATCAAAAGGACAAGCAATTTAGTGATGATCCATAAACCTGTAATAAACTGCAAAGTTCCTTAACTTGATGCTCAATACAATTTTATTTACTTCTCGTTTTGGTCATATGCCAAGGGAAGGGGTAGGGATGTGTAAAGAAGAACTCAAAGAAAGTATATTTACAAATAGTAAACTCTACTTTTTTTATTTTAGGTTTTTTTATGTTAATCCTGGCATTAGAATTTCCAGAGCACTTCTCAGTCACAGTGCTATTGCCTCCAAGTGCCCAATCTGCAGTGTTTGTAAAGGATGTGACATATGGAAAAGAGTGTTGTATTTTTTTCCAGTAAAAATTCCCCTTTTCAGACAATTAATTCTTTCAATGAAATCATGGATACAATGAAGCAAAATCATTTTAATGAGCTCCTTAAATAGCCTGCACAAAACTGAATATGAACTACTCATCTCAACATATGACCTCTGTGTCAAATAAGCATCTTCTCAGGGGCATAACATCCTTCCTAAATCAAATCATACATCTGTCTCGTGGCCTTACAAAGTTACCTCACTTCCTTCAGAGAGACTAATCCAAGCTAACAGTCTCCTCAATAATGGAATACAGGAGACAACATGGTTGTTGGTTCAAATGGAACAAGATCACAATTTTCTGAGGAGTATTGGATGCTATCCATTACCAACATTTGTTTTCCCTTGCAGCTCAAAAAACCTGTTCTCCATGTAAAGCCACTCCCTTTCCTAGGACAGCAAAATCTCCACAGGAGACTTCCAAACAAGCTGCAGACTTCCAAGACTGGAGACCTTGAAATTTCCAGATGGATCTATCCACAACAGTTCAAATACCGAAATAAAAAGCCCCCTGATAGTCATCACCTGTGTACCACTGAAAATGGCAAATTATCAAATTATCTGCACCCGTTAACTTCATTTTCTCAGACCCATCACAAAGAACTGTAATAACATCATGGCAAAATGCATCCTGCAATACTATTCACACCCTGCTTGCTTCTGCTTCCAAACTACTCAAAGTCCTTCCAGGTGGGCAGAAATTGGCAACATAAAGGAAGTTCTTGTGAATTCCTGACATAAGGAACATATTCTTTAATTCATACTAACAACAACAACAAAAATTAAAAGAGAAGGCTCCCTAGTTCATCATCCACTCATTTCAGGAGGAAAATGCTGCTAAATGCAGCAGTCACTGATGATCAGATCAGCTTTGAAGAGGAAGTCAAAAAAGACAGACATGGATATACACTCATTTCAAGTGCTGTCAGAATCAATAGGCCAGTATATCCAAGACAGAAAAAAAGAGGAAATGCACTAGTATCTCCTAAAAATTGTTAAGTATCCTCCAGATTTTCAAATTTTGAAAATTTAAAAAGGTCCACGTATTTTTAAATTCAAAGAATTCTGCCTGTTTCCAGAGCAAGGCATGCATATAACAATAGCAATAAAAAATTTCAATAGAAACTTCTGAGGATTCAAGAAAGATCTCGTTCATATAGCACTGTGATATTTAGGTACAAAAAGAACTTTTTAAGTATTCTCAAAAAACTTCAGAGAGTTCCTAAGGTCCACGAAAGAAACTTCCAGGAAAGAAATGTTCATTTTTCACATACAGTAGTAAGTCCTGCAGTTTGTGGGAATCCTTCAAATGACATGGTTTCATGCAAGATGCAATTCTCACCAACTACACCAATTAAAACTAGAGAGAAGCCAAAAGTAAAATGTAATTTGAATCCCTTTCTACTGTTGGCTGTAGTACCCTCCTATGTACAGTGGATCACATTAAAATTCATCAGAGAAAATACACAGGCACTATCACTGCCATCTGAAAAAAAAAATGTTGGAACTCCTAACTTCTTCCTGCACTTCAGCAGCAAAAGATAAAAGTAAGCTGAAATTGCTGCTACTTGCACACTAGCCCTTGTAAATTTTACCCTAGAAACCCGGTCCTAGAAGCTCTGACTATTTTCTCATTTAAAAAATAAGGAGTATGAATTTCCTATGAGGCTATTCTGGAGTTTAATATTTGTGAAGACTTACTGCATTTCCATCAACCTTTGCTCAAAATGAAACCCAAAAAGACAAAAAAGGATGGCTTTGTCGGCTGCTTGCTTAATACTAACTCATCATACAGAAAGTAACACGAGGCCTTCATCATCACAGCTTGGGACACATTTTTCTACTAACTCAGCTTGAGCAGGCTGAAAAGGGTGAAAAGGCCAACACAGGTGGCCAGCTCTGCTGGCTGAGAACCAAGAACCGATGTTTTAACAAGCAGAAGGGAAGTACAAACTGGAAGAAACTGCAAGTTGTTTTTTTTTTTTTCAGGGAAGAAGGAAAAAAAATAAATTAAAGGTAAGCTGGTAATAGTTGGAATGTATTAAATAATTAATGTATGTATGCCAAAAATTCACAGCCAAATAAAATAAATATTGTATTAAACAAAATTTTGAAAAATAACAAAACCAATCACATTCAGTGTGAAGTCAGGACACCAAAACTGTACAAAAAGGCATAAAGGAGAGAAGATGGCAGAAAGTAGAAAGTGAAATTTAACATGTTTTAAATACTTGTATTTTGTGTCTAATCATTTTAATTGCCTTGCCAGTAGCTCTTTAATAACATTCTACTAAGGTAAATCTTGCCAACATGGTTTAGCTTACTATATTTATCTCCATTTAAATTACTGGGGAAAGAATGCATATAGTAATCTGTGTATATATGCACATGCTTCTCAGTGTTGTGCATCCTATATTCCTCATCTGCTGCCTATTCAAGAAGTGTGGCTGAAAAGAGCTGCATGAGTTATGGGATGAACAGCTAACATAAAGACTTTGGACTTTTTGTGTGATAGGTTAACAAAGTTTCCAGGAAAGAATACAAAGTGTACATACCCTTCTAAAGAAAAGACGTTAATAAAAATAAAAGCATTCTGATGACACCTGGTGGCCACTTCACACAAGGAAGTAATTGCGTTTTATCTGAGAAAAGCAGATCAAACAGAAACGTGTTACATCTTGTATTGGTAAGCATATCTATAGAAATGACAGCTGATATTATCAACTAGAATAGATATTCATTTGAATATACACATTTACATGTCTGTCTGTATCAGATTATTAATAGCAGACACATACTCAAAAATTTAATTATTAGAAACAAACTCTGTTTTTCTCTTAAATAGAAGTGAGCACACTAGAAGTATTTCAGTTCAATCCTACAAAACACAGGAAAAAAACTTTTTTCAGTTTTGATTTTCCACCTTGGTTGCTTACATAAGGCAGGGGGTGATGGGGGAGAAGCACAGTGGAAGCAGAGAGAGGGCTGCCTCACACCAGGATGCACTGGGAAGGGGTCTGTAAAATAGATGCTGTCCCAAATCCCTCCAGCACAGTCAGTCCTCCAGCACACTTAAGCAAAGTGAACAAAACAGCCTTCTTGTCTTTGTATTACTGGATCTCTAACAGAAATAAATTAATATCCATCATTAGAAATTAGTACAAAAAGGTGATAGCTGTACACCGACATCAGCTATGGAGAGGGTAAACCCTTAAAATGCAGAAGAAAAGCTCCATGTCGAATCACAACTTTTCTCCTTTGTAATACATGCAAGCAATCACAACAGTGCTGCCATGTCCTCTGCAACACATAGGGGAACTTTTTTTTCCCCCCAATAACCTTGGATGATTGCCACTAAGACTTAACCTGTGCACAACTGTGCAAAGCCTGGCTTCCTTCATAAATGTTATTTGTTTTCAGGTGAACAAACCTATGCTTCAGCTGTAGACACTGCAGACCTTTTAAATACTTCTGTACTCTGCATAGTTCAGGGGTTACAACTGAATTTTATTCTAATATTCATCACTGCCTGTGTCAACAGAGAGAAACCAACATAAGACTTCACTGAGAGACATACCAGTGTGACAGAGTCCAAGTTATTGGTCATATGAGATGATACAAAAATTATTAATGACTTCTGTGGTGCCTGTGATACCAGTCAAGAGATACTACTATGGCAAATTATGGAGCCTCTTCCTCATCCTCAAGCCCCTCATTAGAACTATGCCATGCAGCTACAAAAGCCTCCTTCACTCCAGCTGAGGACCAAAAAGAGGCTGAAGGCCAAGCAGGCTCCCACTTCTCCCCAGCAAAACACACTCTTGCTCAGCAGATGGAGAGAGGAGGTGAATGAGGACGGAGGCAGTGCTGCCTGGGAGAAAGGAACCAGGGGATGCCACAGCAGCATCCACCTTGTACTGAGGTCCATATAACAAAACCACATCTTCTCAGGATGGGTCCCAGGCAGGTAGAACTGAAGGAGAGAAGGAACTGGAGAGAACGAACTGCAGAGAAGCAACAGCCCCTTGCTGACACCATCATCGCCATTTACTGGTCCAAAGCATTCACAGTACTGATATTTTGGGAACAAATACCATGAAGGTTTCAAATGCCACTGCTTGCCAACAGTATTCATTACCCTCCATGTCTATTTCTTTCAATGCAACAAATTTGTTGCCTACCTAAATGAGTCCCTGAAATTCAGCAGTCTTCCAGAACCAGCAATATGCCTAAACATTGCATGGTAGCAGCAGGATTCACATGAGGCACATGTGTTCAAGTGCATTTCCATGCATGGGGTGTAAGAACAGGAACATTTGCACCAGGGACCACTACCCTAATACCTACAAAAATTATCAAGCTTCACTCTGTTCTAAGAGCTGCACCTTGCTTACCAGATTTCTGTTACTTGAGTATTGAGTGTGCAAAACCCTCTCTCTATTTTGAAGAACATAGTTTAACAGCTACACAGGACTACAATGCATTTCCTTCAGTTGGTGGTTTATCATAAACTCGAATATCTGGTCAGCACCCACAATATCAAGCAGCTCCCCGGGAATATATCAGCAATAGAGCCCAATGTGAGAGGAGTCTCTTCTTCCCACCACAGCCTGGCAACCACACAGAGATAGTGGTAAGCTGGCCATCGGCTGGCACGATCAGGGTGACACCGCAGCCCTCCTCATCTGCAGGCTGGGAAGACAAGTGCCAGGTCAACTTCATAGTCCCAGGTGTGGCCTTCTGCTCCCCAAAGCCCTTCTGAGTAGGGAGTATGGCATGTTGCTGGACCCTTCCCAGACAGTTCCTGGCTTCACAGGAGGTCACAGCAGGACCATGAAGTGCTTCCCTGGGCAGAGGACCTTGGGAGTTGAGTCAGAGCTGCAACCTGGTTGTGTGGTCTCTGTATTTCCTCAATACATCATCACTCTCTCTCAGGAATGCTTTAGGAGAGTGTTATTACTAAAAATACTACTAATTCTCTGAAACATACCAAGTTGAAATCAATCCCATGAACTTTCCTGAGATCAATAGGTTTTAATGAATACAGAAAACATACTCTGTAGCAACCACAGGCAAGTACCCAGAGACCACGCTAGTGTAAGAAATTGCACCTGCTCCAACGCTCTCCTGGCAGGAAAAAATTGACATATCACTAAGCAGGCTATTGCTCAGCACAGACATGCCCAGGATCTGAGGGACCACAGGCTTACCCTTATGGGTGACCTGCATGGTGACTTACCACAGCAAAGCACAGCCAGGACACAAAGTCAGATCTCCACATCACAAACAGGGCAGGGTTTTGGCACTGCACTCTCAGTTGAATGAGCAGCTCACATCAGAGAGCCAGCCCGCTCCTCTAACAGAGCAATGCAGGCACAGAAAGTGGACTGCAAGTCAATTGGGCTGCTTCCTTTAGCAAAGGGTCCCAGTTTTGCCTGTTTTTCTCTCGGAGAATGAAAAGAATATTTAGTCATGTATATCAGTCATCAACAGTAATTTTCCTAGTGTTCACCCTGGGAAAAACATTACCAAGTGCTATAGGACTTCTTTTCCTAGCTCTTATAATCAATGGAAAAGAAACAGCAGTGTAAAAATTAAAACTTACAGATAATGGGAGCAAAAATGTCTGTTTATGTCTCTTACAGCAAAACCTAATATTAACCGTGCTGTTCCATCATGCATTTTCCAGAAGACTTGAGCATTACAACCTATTTTCCCCCAAGAACTCTAATTCAGATTTTCACTTTCTGGTAAATTACATAAATATTTGATAATTAAATGCAACTTCTCTTTTGTCAGCTGTGAAGCCTTCCTCATTCTGAAGCACCAAATTTTTTAGCTTTTTACAAAAAACAGGAAAGGAATTCACTTCTAACGGTGACTCAGCAATTTAATTTTACAATTTAAAATACAATTACAATTTTCCTTTTTTTACAATTTAAAATTTTGCAGCAAATGCACCATTTTTACAGGATTTAATATCTGATATTATTTCTATATACTAAAAAACACAGAAGATTTTACTGGTTAAACTCTTGGAACAGTACAAATCATGGCAATATAAATACACAGAAGATCTTATTACAACCATTAAACCTTTCTCATCAATTTCATTCTGTGCTACTGCACTAAGGAGATCTAAGTATTCTTAGAAGCATGTACAGTGGAAAAAATAAATACTACATTAGTCAATGCTTGCAAAATTCTCCCTCTCCCCAAATCACAGAATTGTTTAGCTTGGAAAAGACCATTAAGATCATAGAGTCCAACCAGCACTGCCAAGTTCACCTTTAAAACATGTCCCTAAGCGCCACATCCACACATCTTTTAAATTCCTCCAGGGATGATGACTCCACTTCCCTGGGCAGCCTGTTTCAGGGCTTGACAACCCTTTCAGTAAAGGAATTTTTCCTAATATCCAACATAAATCTCCCCTGGTGCAACCTGAGGCCATTTCCTCTTGTCCTATCGCTACCAGGGAGAAGAGACTGACCCTCACGTGGCCATATCCTCCTTTCACATAGTTGTAGAGAGCAATAAGGTCTCCCCTGAGGCTTTTTTCTCCAGGCTAAACAATTCCAGCTCCCTCAGCTGCTCCTCATCAGACTTGCAATCCACAACTTTCATCAGCTCCACTGTCCTTCTCTGGAGATGCTCCAGTACCTCCATGTCTTTCTTGCAGTGACTGCACCAAAACTGGTCACAGGATTCAAGGTGTGGCCTCACCAGTGCCAAGTATATGGGTACAATCACTGCCCTGGTCCTGCTGGCCACACTGTTTTTTATACAAGCCGGGATGCCATTGCCCTTCTTGGCCACCTGGGCACACTGCTGGATCATGTCTAGCGACTGTCAAACAGCAGCCCCATGTTCTTTTCTGCTGGGCAGCTTTTCACTGCTGAGCCCTCAGCTCATAGCACTGCATGGCGTTGATGTGACGAACTGCAGGACTTGGCACTCCACACTGCTGAACCTCATACAATTGTCCTCAGCTCATCGATCCAGCCTGTCAAGATCCTTCTGCAGAGCCTTCTTGCCCTCCAGCAGATCAACACTCCTGTCCAACGTGGTGTCCTCTGCAAACTG
This sequence comes from Sclerurus mexicanus, assembly GCA_013396755.1. Classification (NCBI taxonomy): domain Eukaryota; kingdom Metazoa; phylum Chordata; class Aves; order Passeriformes; family Furnariidae; genus Sclerurus; species Sclerurus mexicanus. Next base: position 812,944 of record VWZF01003010.1, read on the forward strand.
ACAGAGGGTGCACTAGATCCCCTTGTCCAGATCATTGATAAAGATATTTAACAGGCCCCAAGTGGTGAGTCCTGGGGAACACCCACTGTGACTGGCTGCCAGCTGGATGTAACTCCATTCACCACCACTCTCTGGGCCTGGCCATCCAGCCAGCTTTTTAACCCAAGCATCCTAAATCCGCTACCTATATTTTAAATTAGTCAAATACATACGAACATCTAAATCCAACTGAATTCATTGGGACTAGGGCCTTTGAAAATCAAGATATTTCTTTAGGTGCTTAAAAAGGATTTGAAAAGTAATGCCATATATCCAGATTTCACTATTTTCTCTACAAAACTTGGTATTCAGAACTGAATAAACCTGTATTTTTTAATTAAAATTAGTTTATATTTTGAAAACTCAACAATTAAGAATGCTTAGATGTATTAACTCCTTCTCCAGAATGCTTCAAAAGAAAAATTAAGTTATAGTATTTTTAATAACTTGTAGATTTTGAAGGTGCCCAGTTATAAATGAAAAGCTACAGAATAAAGGTAGCAAATGCACAAATCCAATGCTATTAAAAGGCAGACACATGAGATCTCATGTATCTTGTGCCATTTGTAAAAAGGTTGTTTTATTATCAGTGTAACTAATCACAATGAAGCCATCTCTTACAATCAAAGTCATTATAATGAATTTTCTTTACAGCTACAGAGAAATGGGATTTGCTGTTCCATATCAAACTAGAACAGGCTGTATAAATTCTTCTTCATATTTATTGTTAAATGTAACTTTTATCTATAAAATCAGCCATGAAATATTAAAAACTGAAACAACAGAATTTATATCCTTTACTTAATTTAGTTTAAATGGTCTATTCACTAAAGAGAGGGGAAAAAAGGTTACATACGTATTATAGCATGCCCTCCCCTCTCCCCCCTAAGCATTTCCATTATAAACCACCGAGTTTTTGGAATTTATAACACAGCTGTAAAAATCCACTTCATACTTAAAGTTGGTATACTTTTACAAATTTTTTAAAAAATAAATCTGTTCCATACAGCAGGCAAGAAAGGAGATGAGAGAAGGGGAAAAGCAATCAGACTAAAAATTTTAATGCATGGGCATTTAAATCAATCATCAAGAGCAATCTACTGTAATTCAGGCCCATCTTGGCCCCTGCCCGAGGAACCATTGGGAGATGGTCAGCTGGCTGCACCAGAGCCCCTGGGTGGATGGACGCCCGGTACTGACCTCCAGCTGCTACTGACCTGCCAGGTTCAGGCTGGCAGACTGGGAAGGAAAGCCTCCCTATCCTACTGCTATCTTCTAAAGTCATCTGTACAACTGGAAATCGGACAAATGGAAAATGAGAACAGCAAAAACCATTAAAATCAGCTGTGTTGGAGAAGAGACAGACAAAACACATCAGCACATCTTAAAAATGAAAAACAGACAGGACAGCATGTAAAAAAAAGCTTCTCCCAGCTAAAAGATATAAGACTTAGGAATTCAGGAACTGAAGATTGGACAACATACAGTGCAATGAAAACTACAACAAAAAGATAAAGGCAGACAAAAACCAGCAGAAGTTCATGGAGGCCAAAGTATTAAAGGGTATAAAAGACAGCGTGGAAAACAATTAATACATAAGAAGCTAGACTCCAAAATTAAGCATGAAATAAAGCAACACGAGACAAGTAACCTATGACCTTAATGTGCAGGCTACAACCTAGCCTATTGCCTACTAGCAGCATCTTATTTTCAGCTTTTTCCTAGAGCACAACAAAAAGCACAAAAGCAAAAATGTACCTTCATTTTCAGTGTCCCCATTTTACAGTCTGAAAGGAATAGAAAGAAAGCAAATGAGCAAAACCCTGCTTTGGTCCTCACAGTGCAGCCAGTGAATTGGACAGGCTGGTGGGAGCAATGACCAAGCTACACCAGGCAGCTGCCTGCAGACTCTGTCTCAGGGGCACCCGGGAAGCTGGCAAAAACCTGAAGTCAGAGATGTTCCCATATGCCCCAGGTGATGCTGCACTCTTTTGATGAGAGGAAACCATCATGGCCATGGGTTCAAATGTAGCCTTTATTTAGTCTTCAACTAAGTTTATTCATCAGAAAAACCTGTCTGAGCCATTCTTTAACTACAGTCCATGAGGCCTATGTACATATATTGCAACTCATTCCCAGAACAACACAAATAAGGTTTATAAATTCATTAGTTCTCTACAGTGATTTGGGCTTGGAGGTAGTCACAAGTTGAAAAAAAAATAAACTTCACATAAAGATCTTTTGGTGGACTAGATTAATCTGGCATACACAGGCAGCAGATGTGTAAAAAACCAAACACAGTAGAAAGATATTACCTACACAACCTCCCACTACATACTCAAAAAAGGTACATGAGCAAAAAGAACTACAAAGTATGATTTTTAAGGATCTATTCAACATTGATATCATTATTTTTATATAATTTGATTTGCAATAAAGATGAACAATGAGGAACAAGACAAAGAATGAGAAAGTTGGTGCTCTAAGACAACATATCCTTAAAACAACCACATTCAAAGAGCAAAGGCTGCAATTGTAAAATCAGTTACCAGTTTATGGAATTTATGTCAAATCACCAATAGAAAAAAAAGATGCAGGAAAAGAGAAGGCTGAACCAGGCAGCAAGGATGCTTTAAGGGATTGGGCGGTCCTATAGCACAAAAATCTGCACTCAATTCCCAAAATTCAACAGTCCAAAATCACTCAAGTACTCAAGTCTGTATCCACCTAGTATGCTGGCCACCACTGTACTGGTCAATGTCAAGATTTTAAATGTCTGGATCAGAAAGTGAGACCTGGAGTCCCATTTAGGTACTGGTATCTCACATACAACAGAGCGAGATAAATAAAAAATCCATCTCCTTCTCAACCAGCATGGGACAGCCTCCTCAGTTAGAGAAAGACAGCAAGCAACCTGGACAAAAGAAAGAGGATACTGACTCTACAGAGCTATTACCACATTATGTACCTCTCACGAATCTGAGAAGTCTTGTTCTTGTACCTACAGCCTGCCTGATGTACGAGCACTTTGAAGTAGGCACTTAAGCAAAGCCTCCTCCAAACCCACTGCAGTCACTCTATGGTGTCCCCTACTTCTGAAAACAGCCTGCATATCTGCAGGATTTGTAAGCTTTCGTCATGATTCAGTAAAATCTACATCAGCTCCAGGAGTACTTCTATATTTTATGTCAAAAAATGCATAGACAATGAGACTATTTCATTTGAATTCACTGTATTTATTAGCATTTATGGTCAGAAAGTATTCATTACAGAAACACGTATTGAACAAACATGAGCAAGCATTTATTAATTGTTCTACCTGGCAGCTCTTATTTAGTGGAAGGACACTGAAAGAGTATTAGGAGCAACTTGCAGAACTATTCACAAACATTTTTAAAGCAAAATCTCAACAATACTACATTTAATAATACAGCATATTTTACAAAGTACTGGTATTTTAGGGAGTACTAGTCTTTAAAATGTGCCTTTAAATTACCCCTATTTGGAATGACTGGCATGACTGTATTAGCTATACATTTTTACATTGCTTTATCCAGTCAGCTCACTAAATCATTAAAAATATACACAACTGAGCTTCAATTTGACCTGCAGTGACTCCTATATGTACTTTCAAAATTAACACAAGCAGTGAGTGCTACTAATCTTCAGCTTGTAATAACTGATCAAAGAATACTGCCCTGTAATTCACTACAAGCTAAAATCATAGCGCTGAACTATGCATTTTCAAACAAGTGGTTTATAGCTCTAGATTTAAAATGCAAAGTTCCCATTATATTTAATAATTAAAATGCATGCTGTGTTATGGTTACATTTGGTGACTGGATTAGTAGTACCCCAACTGAGTTAAACAATGCCTTTTTCCTATTAAGAGTCCATATTACCATATTGTCTATTTGTTTAAGAAAAGGAAGAAAAAAAGCACAGCAAGGAAGAAGGAATAAAAAAGAAATATGAATATCAAATGTACTGAAAGACAGTGAAGACCAAGACAGCAAGAAGACCTGGTATCAGCAAAATCTACACTAACTGAAAGCAGAAAAGCTGAAATATCTGTGCATTTAAAGTATGAAAACTTTTTTAATAAAAGGAATATTCTCCCTTTGTCAATAAGTGTTCTCATTCAAAGTAAAAGGTTTAAAGCTCAGTTTGTTTTCCTAGATGCAGGCTCTACAAATTGAGGGAATACAGACATCACTGTCAAAGAGCGGACTCTTTCAGGCTGTCAACTTCTTAATCAGGGTCTGACTTCACTGGAAAGTGTGAAATTATGTAATTATTTATGCTTGGCAATTCTGATGGTTTAGACAAATCCAGCACTATGAACATCATCTTTTATAACATCAAATTCCTACCACGTTTTTGTTTTAGGAATTATATACCTTTTTTTTTTTTTAATGTGCTTTCTAGGTGGTTTATTCAAACAAAATTTAAACATTATGTGAAGTATTTCTGCTCTCCCAGAAGAGATCCTATTGAGATCAGAAACACAACTTACAAGGATGAAAAATAATTGAAAAATAAAATAAAAATAAACCATGGCCACAGTGACATCAACTGAAGTTTTCTCAGCACTGTCAGCCCAAAACTCTGTAATTGCAAATCTAAAGACCTTAGAGTACTTACAGTAAATGTATAAATAAAATATTTGACAATTATTTTGACAAAAAAGACATACTTTTTACATGCCTGCACTTCCATGCAACATTTAAATGTAAACCTAAGAGATTAAATTTGTTTTCATTTCAAGTATATTTTAATAATCCTGGTACCAATAGCAGATACGAAGATAAGCCTGTGTGCCTGAAAGTTTGCCTACTTCTCCATCTACAATAGCTGGCATAATAAATCACCTCTGCCTGTATGCCACCTCCTCAAAAATCTGTCCCCTAATGGGCTTATATACCCTTTTCATATAAAATACAAAGGCACAGATTCTCAGGGGGGGAAAAAAAAAAGTTTACTCAACACTCTCCTTCTAAATACACTTTATTGATACAAGCAATATCTAAAATCGTGATGATGTGAATGAAGTAAAAAAGAAAGCATTCCTGCAAGTCAACCTCTACCAGCAAAGCTCAGCATGTTTTTTACCTGGAAGTGGAACCTAAGTAGCCTGAACAGAGCTAGCAAAACACACTGTCAGGTTTTCACTTGGTCTCTCTGAACAACTACCTACTGTACCTAATAACCTTGTGCCCAAGGAGGGTTCTTGGGTTTTGAGAGAAGGAGCTCCTTATGTCTCATCAGATGTCTGCTCTGGAGAAGCCAGAGACACCTCCAACGTCAGACCTATATCACCTTACTCTTCAGTCTCTTCCTCCCCCTTCCTTCTCAGGTTGTCATCCCTACAGCAAACTCCTTGGGTGACAATCAGACAGGGAACAAAGCCTACATACAATACTTGTCAAGAATTTTCGAGCTACCTGGATTTAGAATGGCACTCAAATCCACAAGTCTGTAGCTTTGACACTTAATCAGAAACAACTGAAGAATAAGAAAGGTGGATTTTTTTTCATACAATGTATCTGCCAACTTTCTGGTACCAACAAGAAACAACACTGTATAATAAAAACTGCTCATGAACCAACCTATTTTTTGGGGTAAGATTTGCACAAAAAAAAAATCCAATTTTACGTCTTTGGTTTTGTATGCACATATTATAAAATGGAAAGCTTGTGTCAGGTTCTGATTTTGATCATTTTGACACAAATTGAAAAAATTCTGTTAAACTAAATGAAAATATTTCGATTTATAGTCAGGTAAATGACATCAAATTCTAGTCCCAGGTTTTCTTTCCTTCCTGATTACATTACATTAATGTACACTCAAAACAGCTACTGCTATTCCTGCTATTTTTTTCAGAAGAATAACTTAACTGTTAACAAAATACTACTACATGCACATGTACATGAAGCCATAAGAGTTTTTTCCTGTCTGCCATCTATCTGAAGCCTGGCAACAATGAGGCTTATAGTAATACCATACCATGTGGGCACAAACGTATCACCCTAAATGCAGGACAGAAGTGAATCCATTTCTGTGAGGACCCACAGGCCACAGTTTTTCCCTAGAATATTTTTTATTAACCCAATATGTATGAAATAGCAAAAACCACAACACTCTGTATGTTTACATGGAATGCACCAGAAAAAGGCTCGAAAACTAAATATCGCATCTTCACACTCTTAAAAGGTTTGACATAATATTTATTGCTATATTACTCCTAATTAGCAGTTTAGGCTTGTTAACAAGAACAGTTCATTTAAGGTAAACAGGAATTATCTTTCCATTGCATAGGTAAAACTTGTAAATAGGACAGCTCATAAATTCTAAGATGAGAGTAACTAGGAAACTATTCATTAAGGCTTGGGTTATAAATTCAAAACATGAAGCATAACATGCTTAAAAAAGGTTTTATTTTTTTAAAGCATTCATTAGGCTCTCATCTCCAAGCCTCAGACTTGTAAATAATTTAAAATGAAAATGGGAACAACAGGGAAGGAAAAAAAACAAATGCAATTCAAATCAGTCCATTGTTGTACCAATAAAACTTAGAACAATAGAAAGGAAGTTGGCAGATTTTGAAGACAACATCCAGAAAACATTTTTATGTACTGTATCTTTGAACTTAGATCTTATGCTAGCACTGGATCCAATCAAAAAAAAAAAACCCAAAAAAAACACAAACTATTAGCTCTGACTTAGAACAATCAGGCTTTGCCCAAGAAAGGATATACAGGCTAAATTAGCAATTTTTATCCCTATTGTACTTCATTCTGGAGCTGCCAAAGCAAACAAACAAACAAGCTGCAGTTTATCGATTTCTTTATATATTTTATTTATTCATTCTGACTTTCCAGAAACATATATCCTATTAACAATTTATATGACACAAAGCAAGCAAGTACCCCCTTCCCTTTAAAGAGTAAGGTAAGCCTCGGTTTGCCTTACATGGGGAGCATAAAAAGAAACACACTTCACTGGCATTAAAAATGGAAAGAGGACAAAAGTAACAAATCAAACAAACAAAAAAAACCCAAAACACAAGGATCATTGCTGTCTTTGTTGCTTATTCAGTGTCTCAAACCCAATGTCAATACAACCCTGCAGAAAGTATGTTACACAGCAAGGAACTAGGAAAGTGCAACATTCTGCCTTTATTGCCTTTCTGGAGTTTGCAATCCTGTTCTCAAGAACTTTGAACAATCCAACTTAAATATAATGTATGATTTTGTTTAAATGTTCAGTGAAAGTCAAGTATGCAACCGGAATTTTTTCTCTGTGTTAACAGATCACATGGCATTGCAAAATGCAAAAGTGCTGTATTCCTACATCATGGTTTTTGGGGACAAAAGATGTGCATGTGTGCTGGCCATCCTATGAATGTTGGGATGTGCTTCTCAGAAGCCTTGCACTTGCTATCTGCATCCCACACACCAGGAAATCTGACACTTTTCAGCAATGCAGGATTTCCTGCACAGATGCAGAACCCCAGCACTTGCGGTGAACAATGGGCATACAGCAGGCATGACTCGGCTACAGTACACACACGTTCCAACCAGCGCAGTGATTCCCAGAGGTACCAGTCCCCTCGACACAACAGAAGTAGTGAGCTTGATGCTTCAGCATGAGAATTGAGAAGGAAAGATCACCCCAGTTCATGCTTCTCTCTCAAACACTCAAGTGATGCCAACATACTACACACCACCAGTCCAGGTAAAGTAAGCCTCTCTTGATAAGCCAGCTCTGCATGGATTATCTCACGTTTATAGCAAATGTTTACAGCAAATCCAAATGTTTAAGTATATCCAACTACTAACCCACTGAATGGAAAACTGGCATTGGCCATAGACTCTTCCAGATCGAGATCAAGCTTGAAAACCTGACTGAAGAGAGAACTCACATGTACGTAAGTAAAAGAGCATACTAGACCTCCTTAGGCCATCCAAATGGCACCACAACAACCTGTTTCTGTCTTTGCTGAAATCAGAAATCTTCTCAGGATATCCACATTTTTCAAACTTCTTGCTGGAATGTTTCCTATGGCAATGCCTGTATACCATGTAACTGTACGGATTCCATTAAATGATTTCCATATAAAATGATGATTTAGTATTACTGTTTGGATGTGTATTGTTACACCTTGTAATTGCAATGGATTTTAACATTTGTATGTATTTCTTATTTCCTTCTACCTATATTTCAAGAAGAACTTTTGAAATAACAAAGATGGGGTTAAGGACAACAAGAAACTTTCTTTATAACTACAATGAGACAAAGAAATACCAGACAGAAAAGCATCTATGCATACATTTGCAGCAAATCAGTAATCTACAGATATGTATACGTTCAGATGTATAAACTCAGATACTCCACACCCTAACTACTCTGCATGCCTCCTCCTTGGCCACTGCATACACCACACACATATAAAAATGTGTATTTTTAGACTTAGAAGGGCAGAGGCAATTAAAATTCATGCCTGTACCACCAAGGACCAAAAAAATCTAAGAATATTCACAGCCTCCCAACCCAGTCAAATACAACCCGTACTGTTAGAGATGTAGTTCAGTAGTAGGCCAGCTCAGTAGGGCAGAAAAAACTGTCATACAGTTGCTGTAGAGAAATTGAAACTAAGTATGAAAACTTCCACGTATATTTAACATAAACACTTTGAATGGGCTACATTTTTCTGTAACTAGTTGCAGAGCAGGAACTATGATTCCCCTATTTTAAACTTATAGCTTCTTTCTGCAAAGCAAAACATCACCTTTAGAATTTCTGCAAGTGAGAAATTAAGAGATTACAAGAACACCTTACATTTTTTGCTTCTTCACTAGTTTTACACACACAGGCAAATAAACACTCTATGTATTGGCACAGCCCAAAATGACAAAAAAAAAAGGTAGGGAGTTTAGAATAGTAGGTATAGGTGTATTTAAATTTTCATACATTTTTTGTGTAGCGATGCAAGAGTGTTCACTGCAAAGATAATCAGACCAAAGATTAAACCACTCCAATGTTATTGGAGAGATCTCATGTGAACTTTGACACCCTCGGCCAGGCAAGATTTAAGTGGTTTGCAATGCCACCTCCCCTGTGACCCTACTTCTAATTCATTCTCTTCAAGACATCCACAGTTCATCCTATGCCTGTTAGTACTAAGTATCATACTTACCTGGAAGAAGTCAGCCCCTTCTCCCAGGCAACTAGCGATAGGACAAGAGGACATTGTCTAAAGCTGTACCAGGGAAGGTTTAGGCTGGGCATTTGGAAGAGTTTCTTCACAGAAAGCATGATTAGGCATTGGAGTGGACTGGCCAGGGAGGTGGTGGAGTCACTGTCCCTGAAGGGGTTTAAGGGAAGACTGGGCATGACACTGAGAGCCATGGTCTAGTTGACACAGTGGTGTTCAGTCACAGGTTGAACTCAGTCTCAGAGATCTTTCCCAACCTAGTTGATTCTGTGACCACCAGTGAGGCATACTGCTCATTTCCTTCATGCATCTGCATCCACCAAGAACCACTGTCATTTATTCTGCTCCTTCCACTCATGTTGCTTCCACACTTAGCCTGCTGTCGGCCAGGTGCCGTATGCAGCTGTGCCTTAGGCAGCGGTGGCAGCACTGGGTGCCTGTGCTGCCCCAAATTAGCAGGCCAACACAAAACAAAGTGTTGGTGGGGTAGAATAACCACAAATGCTCTGCTGGCCAGCTGATGACAACATATCAAAATGAAAGCACTGTTTCTTTTTGACTCCTTATATAATACAGAGCACAGAAAGAGACCACTGGGCCTCATGGCTGGCTTTGTGAACAACAGAGCTGATCTTCTTTCCCCATCACCACAAAACTCAAAAAAGTCACTGAAGGAACCACAGCCACTACATCTGTTCAATCACATCATCTTGTCTTACCCCCAAGCTTTCAGAGGAGTAACTTATATTCCAGATGTGCAATCTAAAAAGTGAACTCTTTAATAGCTTTAACATGCACTATAATACCACGGCATTAATTTGAATGAACGAGTAGACCAGATGTACCTTAAACCAATGTTTTTATTTGAGTGGTGGGGTCATTCATCCTATGAAGCCTTTTGGTTTTCCCAAGAAAGAGAACATTTAAATTCTAAACCATGTCAGGAAATTCAAACGTAGGGGCTGCTCAACAATTCCAGTTCAGCCACATTTAATAGGCCATTTCTGACTGTAAATTTTAGCTCATGCACAAAACCACAAATCTGTACACATTTAAAAGATTAAAAAAACAACTAGGCAAAGCAAAGCCACATTATTCTTAATGTTGTGCACACTAAGACAAAAATGCTGTTCTTCACTACAAAAGGTTGGTTTTAATGGAGTATTGTGACTGACATCTGCTTCACACTCATTCTATCTCCAAGTCATGTTTTTCTATAAAAAGAGGCAACGCAGCTTAAGTTTTAGAAGCGTCTCTAACAAAGAAAACATTCATGCAAATAAATTAGAAATCTTTGATGTTGTTACTATACAATAGTTCCTACAGGAGAATGATAGTAAAGGATTTAACTCAGGTCGCTTGAATTATATTTCCCAAAATGCTAATAAAACTGACATGTTTGAACATACTGAAAAAGTCACAGTCCATCATCATGCTGTCACATCAGTGCATTTGACTTTTTTTAAAATGTATGGATTATACAATTACTGCCAGGCTCCATATTTTATACATAAAAGCTACAATCTGATTATATGTCCATGCTGAAATAATTTATGAAATAAGGGTGGAATGACTGCAATGTTACTGCTATGATGAATGTAACTTGCTGTGAATAGTGTAGGAGATTGCAAGAGAGACCAAACTGAAGCCTGTAATTGTCTTCATCTTTCATGAAGAGGTGTGACTTGGGAAAAATATAGATCCCAGCATCCAAAGCTTTAGCCTCACGCAAACATCTTGATTACTCATGTGCTGATAGAGGAATGGAAAATTTGTAGTCTTCACAAGCCACACCTTTGGATTATTAAGAATCACGCGGAATTACATCCAGTGTTTAAATTATATGTTAGTCTGTTATTGTTTTGCACCATCATCAAATCACTTCTGCCACTATTACCCTCGGACTTTTGGATTTCCATTATTTACTACCTCCTAAGTGTTACCATCACACTTAGTATGACACAGATGAACAAAAGCACATGACAAACCCAAGGTCTTGCAAGTCTGCATCAGTAGATCTACACAAAGAAGGAAAGAGAGCACAGGAAAAGAAGAAACAAAACTATAAATATGCAAATTCTAAGATCACCACTACCTACAGCATTCAGATCACAAACTACGAGGTGTTTTTTTTTCTTTCTCATTAACTAACACTACATTTAAGATTAACATTGTGGTTCACAGGCCACATTAATTATTTGACAGAACAACAGGGAACCAGTTGTAAAAAGTCAAATGAAACAAGATAGAATCATAGAATGGTTTGGATAGGAAGGGCCCTTAAAGACCATCTAGTTCCAACCCCCCAGCCATGAGCATGGACACCTTCCACTAGACCAGGTTGCTCAGAGCTCCATCCAACCTGGCCTTGGAACATTTCCAGGTATGGGGCATCCACAACTTCTCTCAGCAACCTGTTCCAGTACCTCACATTTTCATAGTAAAAAACTTCGTCCTGAGACAATAGATCACAACCTATCCCTCAAAGGCCTTTTCTACTGAAGATGTACACTCCTTTATAAATGTATTAATAAATTGCTATGCTATTTACAGGAACTTGCTTTTCCTGTCACAATCTGACAGGTCCCCTCAGTGTCTAACTCCCTAGGTCGGACAAAACCATGTTGACAATCACAAGACTGTGACAGCACAGAGGGAGCGCATGACTCAAGTGACCAAGTCCAGAGAAGGGCAACAGCACTGACAAAGGGTATGGAGCACAAGTCCTATGAGGAGGAGCAGCAGCTGAGGGAGCTGGGGCTGGCTAGCATGGAGGAGGCTCAGGGGTGACTTCAGTGCTCTCCACAATAACCTGAAAGAAGGCTGTAGCCATGTGGGGGTCAGTCTCTTCTCCCAGGCAACTAGCAACAGGAGTGGACATAGTCTAAGTTGGGCAAGCAGAAGATTGAACCTGCCATTTAGGAAGAAGCCCTTCACAAAAAGTGCAATTAGACATTGGAATGGGCTGTCCAAGGAGGTGGTGGAGTCACCGTCTCTGGAGGTGTTTAAGGAAAGCCTGGACGTGGCACTGAGTGCCATGGTCTAGTTAACGTAGTGGTGTTTGCTCATAGCTTGGACTCGATGATTTCAGACATCTTTTCCAATCTAACTGATTCTGTAACTGCTCTGTTTAGTGATGGAAGCAGAATAAAAGGAAAGCGGCTACAACCCTTCCTTTATCACTTAAGAGCCGCGTACAGAGCTCCTGAAGTCACGTGTGTCATCCGTCACCGCCAATCGCGCGACTCCTCAAAGCTCATCCCCGCTTACGCTACACCCACATTCGGGAAAAGCGGCGGCGGGGTGGGAAGCAAGAGGAAGAGGGGTTCGCGCAGCAAAAACCCCCCCGGCCAGCGCCGAACCACTCACGCCGAAACTCCACCCCCCTCCCGGCAGCGCCGGGCTGCAGCCCCGGGCCCGCCCCGCCCGCCGCCCCT
>VWZF01003010.1:826004-883310 GCA_013396755.1 Sclerurus mexicanus
GCCCAGCGGCCTCCGCCACGCGCGCGCACGCGGCCTCCGTGCCGCCATGTTGCCGTGGTGGGACATCGGCCCCGGGAGACGGGCCCGAGGGAGAAGGGATCCCCCGGGATGTGCGGGCCGGGGAGGCCGCAGCTCCGAGCCCCGGCCCCGAAACCGCGCCCGCCTCGGTGCCTGTCGTCACTGCATCGCCCGGCGCTGGGTTGCCGGGTGTAACCTTGGGCCGCGCGTAAAGTAAAGCTGTGGTTCCCGGGGTCTCACCCCTGCGTGGGCACTGCGGCGAGACTTGGCTCTGGCCCCTGGGAAAGGTGCTCTGGAAAAGTGGGAATCAAGGCGGTGACAACGCAGCACCGCAGCCGTTCGCAGGGATTGTCATTCGAACGTGATACAGACTGTCCAAGCTGTCCTTAAAAATATCTCGGGGGATGTAGCTTCAGAACAGAAACAGCTGAAAAAGGCGAGGGGGAGGTAATTTATAAAGTATTCAGTGTTTTGTAAGCTCATGAAGAAACTGATGAGGAAGACCCTAAATGTTCTTTCCCTCTTTCCTAACCTAAGTCACATGATAAAGTATAATAACCAAGTAAAGAAGCATGGTCTAAAGCATCTTGGGGCATCTGCGGTGGCATGCAGTTGCTTTTTCACTGTTGCTTCTGATTTTTAAAATGCAGGCTTCCCATTTATGTTCTGATCACACAGCAATTTTTGGTGGAGCGTCTTAGTTAAACAGCATTTAGCATTCTTCAAGGCCATGGCGGAACGCTTCATCTTGAATATGCTTGGAGGTCACTGACTTTTTCCAGTCCTACAGCATGCATGAGCTTTCTAATTAGAACGGACAACTTAGGGTTCTCCTCAGCCGATTATTCACTGGCTAATCTCATAGGTTTGTGGCACAGCAGTGCCAATTCTGTCACAAGTTGTAAAGACTATAAGAAAGGATTGGGAACGCAGCAGTTCCTATGGCCTGAGCCCTTCATCGAATGAAAGTGGAGGACCCAAGGCTTCACCCTTTACCAGAGTCTTGGGAAAGATTGACATGAATGGACAGAGTTTAAAACAGTAAAATACCACACAGAACATCAGTGAGAGAAGGCTATCTCCTTGTCCTGTACCTGAGGGTTGCAGTACAGAATTTAATTATCCTGTGTATAAAAGGAAATTACACAAAATATTGCTTAATTTGTAGTCAAGATATCTGGGACTTTATACATACATATCTTTAATAATTTAAGAAACCATTGGCAGTTTTAAGAACAATGTAGTTAAGAATAGTCTAATTTTTCTTGATACTTTTCAGCATGGGGGAAACAGGTAAAAATCTTTATGTCCCGCAAGCTCAGTTCATCTGCAGTTTACAAATTCATATGCCTAAAAAGATTTGTAGGTCTCAATTCAGGTAACACCAAGATAACCTGCCTGGTCCGTCGGTTATTTCATCATCTGCTTACTGAGAGAAGCATACTGGAGAAGAAGGCACGATCATGAAAGCTGGAGTTTATATTATAAATTGACATATTTCTAACAGATGAAGAGAGGGAACATATTTTAGGAATAGCCTGAAGAGGGAGCCATTGGTATAGGAGAAGCAACAATTAAGGCAGAATCACTATTAACAAAATAAAAAAATTTGCCTCTACCAAAAATAATATTTTTTTTTTTGTAATTTTAAGCTCTATTTCTTAAGTTTTTGCAGACATCCCTACATTTAATGTTCTGGCCTAAGTATATACATAAAGTGGTGCTGAAAATTTAAGTGCTTGTTCTGTGTTCTGAAATACTTACACTGATATATTAAAATGCAAGCCAAATAAGTCAGTGATTAATTAGTAAAGATTTAATTAGTTAATAGACTAGTTTATCGATGGATTGTAAACACAGAATATATTGATTTTCTAACAAAATGTGACATTAGGAATGATCCTGCAGTGCTATATTTCTGCCACACCAAAATACTGATTTCACTAGAATTGTTGCTTGTTTGTAAGCTCTTTACTTACCTGTGCAACTTAAAACTCTACCTTTCCTACTTAATATCCCATGTTTGTTTATGGATCGGAAATACACAGCTTTGTGTGTTTTTACTTTTACCAGAAACCAGACATCCAGCAGGATAAAAGCAGTCACACTAATAAGACTTACCGACTCTGGATTACAGGTTTTCACACCAAATTAGAAGAAATAAGGCCATGACTCACTGATGGTTATGTAGGTAGAATGACGCTGACAGGCTCTCCAAAGAACACTGTGAGGTGTCGGGGGATAGTCAAGAGTGGACAATATCATGTGTAAGTGTTTCTTAACTACCATGGTTTTGTCGTAGAATAGCAAGTTTTTGAAGAGAAACTGCATGTATCTTTATTCTGACAATGCAGTTGCACCTATAAGGACAAATGAAATAGAACAATTAAAATGTAAACACCAAAAACCTTTTTAATGCCAATTACCTATGTATATGTGTACACATATATACCTTCCCTTTTTTAATGCAAATTATTTTGCCAGTAGAAAAGACAATTAACCTTTGAAGAGCCTTATGAAGGTGACGACTTTTCTTTCCATTGAAAAGTGGGGCTAAATGTTTTCCTCAATTCTTTTTAATTCAGTGCATGAATTATTAGGTGTATACTGGTGACTGAACAGAAATGCCCTGCCATTCCCTTCTGATTCCTGTAAGTGAACGCTCCCAATATATCAGTGAGATAAATGTATGGATTCTTAGATAATCAAACTGAAAGACATGCCAATCAGAGTCATATACTATTGTGTGGCAAAAAAAGTATCACAGATAGGCTTTGAAAAATAGAACACTGTGCTTAGGCTTTTTTTACAGTGCTTGGGCAGTGAGTGCTAGAAGTGTCAAGGTGTGTGATTCAGGGAGCAAAGTGCAGTATTCCAGTTTGACTGATGTGCTGTTCAAACTGATCAACTTGGTTGAGCCATCATCCCTGGAGATATTTAAAAGACGTGTAGGTTGGCACTTTGGGACTTGATTTAATGGTGGACTTGACAGTGCTAGGTTAATGGTTGAAGTCGATGATCTTAAAGATCTTTTCCTGAACAATTCGATGAATCTGCCACAGTCCCTTGCATAGTGCCAGTGCAGCACTGCTGTGATTCATGGCTGAGCCAATTCTGGGCACTGCCTCAGCAGAACCGCAGCCTGGGGAAGGACACAAGTGGCTTTGTGGCTGGCTTGGCAAGTCCACAAAGGTGTCAGGCCACTTCCAGCACCACACTTCAGCAAGGTTTGACTAAGGCAGGGTGGCAGCAGTTCTGATAATGGGTTTGTAGGGAAGTGCTCTGGAGGGCTGCCCATGTGGAGGGTACCGAGCTGGCATTTCAGTCCCGATAGCCCCTTGTGTAGAAAGGGATGGAGAGTGAGCCTGTACACCTCCACTCTCCCTGCTTCGTGACCTGGTGGCCACGCTGGCTCTGGAAACCAGAGGAGGGGTGGCTGCATCAGGGCATGGCTGCACCTGCCAGCAAGGGCACACTGCCAGTGCCACCCACATACGCTCTTTCATTAAAGGCTGCACCTTCTGACTCACTTCATGGTACCCTCTGGGTTTGCAGCTCAGTTCTGCCAAGTAACTTGTTTGAAGTACAAATAGTTATCCAATTTCACCTAAACAAAATGCTCACCTGCTGGTAAGTACCTTTTGATATTTTTTTTTCTCTTGTGATACAGAGAACGTTATTCAAGCAGGTAAAAATGTGATAAAAATTATATGTTTTCCCAATTTTCCTATTATTGTAACTGCAATGTAAGTATTTGAGAAAAATGAGAAGGAATGCATACAGGCTTTAATGGAATGCTTAGAAGGGGTCTGAGCTTCTTATAATTTCATAAAATTTACAAAAATATTTTTGAGCTGTTAAAAGAGAATAAAAGAGGTTTTTTTCAATTTAAATACTATTTATAGGAGTTTAAGTTTACATGCAGATGTTACAAGAATTTGAAAAAAATCCAAGATAGTGCTTGAAGTTCTCCCACTTAGCGAAAGAGAATAACAGTGCCTGCAAATCCTTTTGTTTGGCCCATGAGATGCATCGTCATGGCCTACTTTTGCCAGTAACATTTCAGGCTTTCTATTCAGCTCTTGAAGAAATGAAACTGAACTTGTTCCACCTTTTTTCCTAGTGCAAGGAACACAGTTTGTGGCTTAGGTGAATTTCTACAGGCTGAGCATTTATCTTTTCGGCTTTTGTATTTGGATAACTAAAGATGTAATTGTAGCAAATCTCCATCCCCATCGCCTTCCTGTTGGAAAGCAAAGTCAATATTTATGTGGAGTTTTCACGGTCATTTTTTCCTAACAAAAACATGATCTGTTGTTAAACAGATTAGACTGTCAGCTAAGAAGTTATACATTCTAGTGGTAAAGTGCTGATCCTGCAAATGGCTGCATAGCAGGTCCCTGAAGCCTGCAACACATGGGAGACATGGGTGTCTACATGTGCACTGGGAGGTATTTTCAGAAGCACTTTAGGAGTCAGAAGTGATCTTTCATCAGATCCTATAAATCTGAGTTACATTTCTCTAAAGCCAAATTACAGTCCAGCCAACAGTCAGCTGTCTATCTACTCAGTGTCACAGTAGCTAATATCACAAAAATAAATAGTTATAAATGGTCATAGAAAGCAATTGTATATAAGCACAAACAAAATATTTTGCATGCACAGTACAAAGCATGCAGACAGGAGACATCACTTAGGTCTCTGTGCATATGGCTTTCTGGATGCAAACATCATTATGAGTGTACCAGTACAAGGGATCTGTTTATTTTGTTTTCCATGCTGCCAAATACTGAGGTTACTTGAAGCAGAGAGCCAGAATTTTTACCCGTGGACACCATCTTTTCAGTCTTCGGGCTCTTCCATCCAGAAAATTTCATGTTAAGATACACCACCACATATAGAGAACTGCAGGTAAAGATTATATTCCTTGGGCCCATACGCTTTTCAATGCACTTTATAGGGCCGACTTGGCAAAGGCACCACAGACTGTCACTGCTAGCTTGTTCACCAGGAATGAAGCTAGAACAGCTTCTCTTCATCATCATTATGTTATCATTTGAAGTAGTCACTGGAATATCAGGTTGCTGCAAAATTGAGGATGTTATCCCTGTCTGTGGAATGTGATGCCTTGTCATGAAGGCAATAATGCATAGGAGATGAGTAAAGCAGTATTAACTCTTGAATTTCTAAGTACAAAAAAGAGTGATGTAAACTTACATGAAATTCACATGAGGACTCTGCAACCAGTTGTTTCTTCACACAGAAGGGTATGTGTCAGGAGTGTGTCATGTTGAGTATTTTCCAGTTTCTATTATAGAGATTACAGTTTCAATTCTAAGTTGAGGAAAAAAAAATCCCCTTCCACAAATAAAAAGAAGTGGCTAGCATGATCTTTGAATTATTCTTACAGATATTAAAAAAAAATTAAAGAAAATTGTAACTGTGTCTGAAGGATGGAAAACATGCAATTGACTGGCACTTCATGTTATTTCACAGTGAGAGATCATCAGAAGGATTTTGAGACAGGAAGCAACATCAGCATTATCCACACATATGTGCACGACATCTTGTTTCTTTTAACTAGGGCTATGTATAAGTCTGTCTGGAGACCCACATTGCCAAACCTCCAAGGATTTGATTTTGTTGTACTGTGTTTTTTTAATAAGAATTCATTTAATTTTAATAATAATTCATTGCAGTAAAATGAGTCATTTATTACCCTATACTATCTGTTATGTGTGAAGATGTCCAACATGCCAGTATTTACAGCTCTGCCACTGTATAATTAATCTTTTGCAAACTCACAAAACAAGTTTCTCAAATAGACAAATGTCTCAAATATAAACATCAAGTCTGGTACATTATGCATCAATACATTAAGAATTAATGTGATGTCAGATCAAAAAGAACATGCAAAAAAAAAGTCATGCTATATGAAATATAGATTTAATCTTTATTTTTCATCTTCACTAAGTCAGCATATTATCCACCTGGCACATGCATCCAAGTCCTGTTAGAGCTATCTCCACTAAAGTAAGAATGTGTGAGAAATGTTAATGTGTGAAAAATGTTAACTTTAGTGGAAGAATTTCCTAGTTCTCAAATGCTCATCAAGTGAGGAACATGACCTTTGCTGTCAGGATGCACCTTGTGCAGTGTGGACTTTGTAGCTCAAGCAAGGTTTTGTGGGGATTTTTTTCTCCTCCCAAGGCTAAAGTTTCCTAGCAAATAGAATCCAAATTCCACACCTAGTTATGTGTTTGCACTTTCATGCGTTTGTTTAAGTCCACAGAAAAAACACAGTTGTCATTCCTGCCTTGAGCAGTAAGTGAATATGGCAAGTTTCACTCAAAGAACCTGGCTGAAATTACATAACAAAGTGCAAGCATGCTTTCAGATAGTATTTACAATTATGAAAACTCTGAGAGCAGATAAAGTAACTCGGCACTGTCTCCATTTCTCTCCATCTAAACAACACATTGCAGGTGAGAACCAGCTGAAGAGCTTTGCAGGAACTGCTGATCCTCATGCCTGGAAAACCCTGTTACAATAGGCAGTGACTCTTTCACTTACCTTCTTAGAAAACAGTGGAAATGTCAAAATGACTTCTAAGTGACTTTAGAAAGAAGACTTACACTCTTCAAGTTCATAGCTGAAAAAAAATCTGCAAAGAGCTTCCAAAATTGTATACCACCGTACTTGCATCGTTAGCAGGTCAGTTTTGACTTCCTGGTCTATTTTTATGTAATGTAATTACAGAATCACAGAATATGCTGAGTCGCTAGGACCCACAAGGGTCATTGAGACCAACCCTTAGCCATGCACAGGACCATCCCCAAGAGTCACACCATGTGCCTGAGAGTATTGTCCAAACACTTCCTGAATTCTGTCAGTCTTGGTGCTGTGACCACTGCCCTGGGGAGCCTTTTGCAATATCCAGCCACCCCCTCTGGGTGAAAAACATTTTCCTAATATCCAACCTAAACCTCTCTGACACAACTTCATGCCATTCCCTTGGGTTCTGCCACTGGTCACCACAGAGTGTGTGCTTCTCCTCTTCCCCTCACAAGGAAGTTGTACCTATAATGAGGTCTTCCCTCAGTCTCCTCCAGGCTGAACACACCAAGTGACCTCACCGCTCCTCATATGGCTTCTCCTCAAGGCCCTTCACCATCCTCGTTGCCCTCCTTTGGATAATCTCTAATAGCTTAATATCTTTCCTATATTGTGGAGCCCAAAACAGCACACAGTATTCAAGGTGAGGCTGCCTCAGTGCAGAGCAGAGCGGGACAATCCCTTCCCTCAACTGGTTGACGATGCCCCCCAGGACGTGGTTGGCCCTCCTGGCTGCCAAGGCACTGCTGACTCTGATTCAACTTGCCATCGACCAGGACCCCCAGGTCCCTTTCCCTGGCGCTGCTTTCCAGTATCTCATTCCCCAGTCTGTACATCTGGGGTTGTCCCATCCCAGGTGCAGAATCCAGCACTATTCTTTGTTGAACTTCATATGGTTGGTGATTGCCCAGCCCTCTAATTTGTCGAGGTCTCTCTGCAGGGCCTCCCTGCCTTCAAGGTAGTCAACAGCTCCTCCCAGTTTTGTGTCATCTGCAAACTTGCTCCATATCCGCTCCAGTCCTGCATCCAAGTCATTTATGAAGTTGCTGATGAGCATGGGGCATAAGATGGAGCCCTGCAGAACCCCACATGTAGCAGCATTACAGGAAATTACATATTTGTTAAAATTACCTGCAGCATGAAGGTGCTATATATATATGATTCTGAAGAATGAGAGTGAGAAGGTCACTGAAATATTTGGCAGTAGTGCTAAGTAGGCAAATGTGCACTCTGTTAACATGTAATTGTTCAGGTTTTTCTATTCTATTTGTTTAAAATATTTGTCTAGTGACATACCTCTTAAAAGGCATGTTTCTGCATCTCAAAATACAGACATACAGGGAATTGGACTTCATGATCCGTATGGTCACTTCCAATTCTAGATACTCTATGAAACAAGCTATACATTTGAAAATCAATTAAGCTTCACCTTAGAACAATAAGTATAGGCGAAATACCACTTTTGTTTAGTTCTGACCAATTCCAGAGTCACTACATTCCTAGAAAAGATGTCTTCTAAAAACAGATGTATTTGAGAAAGCAAGTCAAAAGGAGAGTGAGAAACTGCAAACATTTTTTTAGTATCTTAGAAAATCCCATGGTGGAAAATAATTGGCAGGGAGCGTTGTGGTTAGCATAGAGAACAGTCCCTGGAGGAAGGTGAGAATAAGGGGGCGCAGTTACACATGCTTACCGATATGTGAGTTTTGCACACACAGACACCCCATGCACCCAGTGGTGAGCCACACAGAGATGAGTCAGAGAGACCAAACAGGATCTTTGAAATGAGAAGATTTTGCTCAGGACTTTTTTATGAATCAGTATTTAACTGTACGTGTTACTTGCCAGTGGAATTTTCCAGCCAAAGCAAGGGAACTCATGGGTCCTCACCAGCCACTGTGGCATGGGCTCCTGTGTCACTGGTAAAGGCACAGTTGCACAATCTTCCCTGTCTAAACATGAACTGTGAACATCCTTAACTGGCAAGGTGTTTTATTACATTTGGGGAAATGAGCGAAATGCCATATTCTGAAAGGAATAACTAGCAAGAGTCAAAGTCAAACTTCTTGGGAGTAATGTTACTGAAAAGGAAAACTATAACTGCATGAATAAGCCTAATCTTCCACTTTCACAGGCTATGGAGATGATGACCTGATTAGTTCTCAGTCTCAGGAGGCTGCTCAACTCTCTATGCCTCCAGCTCCTATTGTCAGCATTTTATTCTCCATTTTAGCTGACACATTTTTTAGTCTTCTCTTTTGAAACGTTACTTAAGAATTATAAGCTGTATTTATCTAATATGAAAAAAGCAACTTTCACACATAAATCTACTAATTTTAAATGGAGATGAAAATGTTCTAATTTATTCTTTCACATTAATAATCAGTAGGGAAATGTGATCCCCCTCTTGAGCATTCAATTCACTACAACATGGATATATAGCCTAAAAAAGAGGAGACGTGGGGCAATGTACCAGGGAGACGGAAAGACCTTGAAGAGTTATGTATAGGCACCTAGTACTCTTAGAAGTGCTCTGGCGTGCTGCATTTCGCCGACTGCCACTTCACTGGAGTGTCTGCCATCCCAGTGTCATTAGACTTGCTAATAATCATAATTCATTAAGAGCAACCCTGCAGAGAAGAACTCGGGGGTTTCTGTTGAATGCAAGGCTGGACATGAGCCAACAGTGTACACTTGCAACCCAGAACAGCAACTGCATCAAAACCAGCATGGCCAGCAGATTGGGGAACATGATGCTCCCCCTGTATTCTGCCCTTGTAAAACCCCACCTGGAGGTCTATCCAGCTCTGTGGCCCTCATCACAAGGAAGACTTGGACCTCTTAGAATGAGTCCAGAGGAGGATCAAGAAGCTGATCAGAGGGATGGGGCACCTCTCCTACAAAGACAGGTAAAGTTTGGGCCATTCATCCTGGAGAAGGCTCTGGAGAAACTTTGTATCAGCTTTCCAGTACTTAAAGGGGACTTATTAGAAAGACGGGGCAAACTTATTAGAAAGATGGGACAAACTTTTTAGCGGGGTCTGTTGCAATAGGACACAAGGGATAATGGTTTTAAACTGAAAGAGTGTAGATTTAGACTGGATATATGGAGGAAATTTTTTACAATGAGGACAGTGAAACACTGGCACAGGTTGCCCCATCCCTGGAAACCTTTAAGGTCAGCTTGGATAGGGCTCTGAACAACCTGATCTAGTTGATCCTGCTCATTGCAGGGGGCTTGGATTAGATGGCCTCCAAAGGTTTCTTACTGCCCAAACTATTCTATGACTCTATGATCTTTAAGGTCCCTTCCAACTCAAACCCAAACCCTTTCATGATTCTGTGATCCAAGTCTTGATATCTCTATCAACCTGTCAGTGCTGCTACTGTTGTTTTCCCATTATTCGATCCTTAGTAAGAAAAAACCTAAATCAGACTGAATAAAATTTTCTTCTTTTTTTTTTTTTTTTAAGTCAATGACTGAATTGGATCTTGCAAGTGTACATGTATATATATATATATAGCTACATAGGTGCACGTGTACACACACTAGTGTACATACGATTTCTGTCATTAGGTGGTCAGGACTTGAGACTATCTAATATGCTCTGAGATGCGATATGGCATGTCTGGAATAAGGTTAACAAATAAAACAAACTTTAATCCTATTTCTAACACTATTATTGAAGAGTTATCTTTAACTTACTGTGGCAACAAATAGCTGTTAATGCAACCAAGAAGTAACATTGCCAGAAATGTATAACAGTACAGATCTTAGAAAAGACAGGGTGGATACTCGTTCTTAATCTAAGAGGGAAATAGTAGCTCTGGATATCCCTGTGGGTGAGACTGGCTTCCCTGGTGCTTTCTTTCATGGCCAGGAGAATCTGAAATTGAAGTTTTCTGCTATTTATCTCTTCTGAGACTGAAGGAGGAATGGAAATCATCTGCATAATTCATTGGTCCCACTGTTTCACACACATGGTTTTAATTTGACAATAAGTGGCTATTTTAGAACACAACCTTATTTCAGTGTGCTCTTCTGATAGTGTCTGTGCTTATAAAATTTTCCTGTCTTTGTTGACTCTATTCTATTTGGCATTCCAAAGAGCAGCAGTAGGAAATACATAATCCCATCTTCAGCTGCACTTCGTAGTGCTGTAGAACACACAGACAGCATGTATTATAGTGATATTTCAGAGAAGCTATATTCCTAGAAACACAGCCTGCATACCTTTTCATGGGGAAATCTGCCACCTCCATCTCATCAAGCTTTCTGCTCTTCTGCCCAAAGTGTTGCATTTATGAGCTGCAGTTTCTTTCAATGATACTTGAAGCTAATTTTTAAAGCCTCTGCAAATCCAGAGATTGCAGTGTTTTATGTCAATAATATGTCTTCAAATACTTCAGCAAAATTCACTCATGTACCTCTATGGTGTGATAGCTTTTAAGCATGGACCAATCTGCCCTCAGCCCTGTGCAGACAGTGGAGTACTCACCCCTGCAACATTCCGTGCTGGTTCCTGAAAGGTTTTAATAGGTGAAGGGAAAGGAGAGACTGAAGAGGATTTGTTCTGCAAGTTGATGAAGTGCAAAACAGAGTCTTCTGATCTTTGGGCTTTTGATCCTTGGAGTCTTCTCTCTTAATATGGGCACCAAAAGTTACACTGCAGTTATGCATCTGCAGTGCCAACACAAGTAAGAGACTGAGCTGAGTCCTTCTCTTCCCCTTGAACACTGCCAGCAGCCAGCAGCCATAATCAGCTCTTACAGCTGAACTGTGAGCCTCACAACCCCTAGTAGGTCTAAAAATTGATGTTTATTGAGAATGTGATTTGAAAGCTAAGTATCTTGGGTTATTACTGTTCCCAGATCTCTTAAAAGGCCAGCTACTTTTATGCACAGCTCCTAGGCATTTCATGGAAGCTTGTTTATTTAAGTTTTTTAATTCAGCCGAGGCTTTTGTCCTAGCAACTTCCCACATCATCTATTCATATCAGTTATCTGCAGTACAATATTCCCTTCTATAGACTCCACATCCACATCTTAATTCTTGCAAGTTTTTTGCAAGGAGGTAGCAGGAGAGAAAGATCCCAACTACTTTCTGTAATTTAATTAATATCATTTGTTTTAACAGTAGGAATAACACTACTGTTTCAGTTGATTTGGTTGTATGTGAATTAATTACATTAGAGTTAAAAAACATATTTTAAGATTAAAAAAATCTAGACTTGATTTGGGTGCGTTGTGCTGGATGTTTTGCCTAAACAGCAAACAGAGCTCTCAACTAGTGTCTTCATTTCAAAATGTATCATTTGCATTTGATTTAATTATCAATATAAACTGATGCTTTAAACGTAATTAACAACAACCTGTTGCTAATTGGGTGGAAAAACACCCTTCTGATGACAGAACAGATGTTTACAAAAACTTTTTTGTATTGTACAAAAAGAAAGTCCATGAAGGAAACATACTATCCAGTGATTCTTAAAACTGCTCACAGCACACTAAGAGGATATTTGGATGAGAGGAAGGGGAGAATCCAGACCTCGAAGTGTTTATTACTCTTGCAGTTCTATTGACCTCAGTGATTATACCCATAAATAGATATTAATAGGCAAGTCTTCACATCAAATTCAACAAGTTAATTGCATTGCCTTTCCTATTTAAAGCAGTCTGTGAAGGATGGGGAAGAGATTAATTGGATAGTGGATATTTCTTCAAATAATCACATAAATGAATTTTTTTATGTCGTTAGGAGGAAACTACAGTGTTGTGTATTGCTCATATTCAGAAACTGAAATATGAGGTAGGCAGCATCAACATGGTGATACTACAAAACAGAAATAAAGTAATTTTAATAAAAGAGATGTAAAAATTCCTTTTGTCCTGAATTCTGAAAGTAAAATGTGACATGTTCCATTCAGCAATAATTGATTATCCCTAACCCTAATTTATAGCATTAGGGATAAGATCACGTGATTGACCATATCATAAATGCACACCATTTAGTAGTATGCTGAGTAATAGCATGGCATTTCTTTTTTCCCCACCAACTCATACCCACTGAATATGTGATTTATGTTTTTCCAGATCAGGAAGTTACAAAGTTTAAGACTAAAAAAGTGCTTTGCTGGTTTTCTTGTGATGGTCTATCAGTTGATGGTCTCTGTGTGGGAACTTTCATCTAAGTGTTGATGTAGTTTTGATATCTCCAGGAAAAAGGCTGCAAACAATTTGGTTCCTTCAATATAGTTGTGCCTGTGAAGAAGGAAAGAAAGGCAATTGAGCCCTATCAGGCTGTTTTGCTCTTAAAATTAGCAACATAGTCAAGTAAAGTTTTCAGAATCTTCAAAGGAATTTGCAAGATTGGTAACCCCAAAATAGGACCCAGTGCACAGAAATGCTGGACATCCTTCAATTTGGTACTTCTCTGTAGGATTCACTTCCGAAATTTTTTTCAGTGCTACATCCCCAAATTGCTATTGGCTGTAGCCATAAGTGCTGAGGCTGCAATGAGGGGAACAAAAAGTAATTTCAGAATTATTGTAGTATTCTCCAGTTTCTGGAGTTCAACACAAGGGTTCAGGCAACATGCTAAATAGTATCTTGCCATGGTGGCTCAAAGAATGAACACAAGTGGCTATTTGTGCCTCTATTTAAGCTATTTTTTATATAATTACACTAGTTTTGGTCCCTGACATATCAATACATCTTTATAGCCATTTATACTGAAAACCATCAAAATCCTTAAATACCCATGAGCCATCCATGACTGGCATGCATCAAAATGGATGCTGTGACAGAAGAGTGCCCATCCCCATCACCATTCACCAAATTTCATTGCCAGTGTGCTGTGTTTAAAGACTGGGTAGACACTCCATGAAAAGTGTATAGTGATATGCCATAGATTGGGAATTTTGCCTTCTGTTTAGCACAGCACCAACTTTGCTAGAGACAGTAGTTTCAGATTGTCAGATGCACAGCCAAGTTTCCCACCTGGCCACGGTCATTCATGGATACCAAGGGACTTCAGTGTCCCCCCCCTTCTCTAACAGGACCAACAGGCAAATAAAAGAAACCTGCTTATTTTCTCCTGAGAATGCTCCCCATCATCGGCTGCTCCAATTGGAAGCATCATCACACTTTTCTGTGTTATGGTCTGAAACATTCTGGCAACAGGAATTGTTGAACCATCACAAATAAAATCTGGATCTTCTCCAAAAACTGAAATACATGGGAATAATAAATTAATGATTAAGTGAAATCAAAAAATCAAAGTGCTTTTATTTCTGCTACCAGATATTTAAGCAGATAGCCAATACAAAGAGCTTCTGAGTAGAAATGGTTTTGAGTGTGTAGCCAACTGATTTCACGAATGAGCTGTACTCTACAAACCTCTGGTTTTGTATCAGTACAAAAATAAGTAAATTAGGTCTTTCAGCTACTCTTATTAAACATACCCCAGTCTAGCAAGGTGTGAAAGATATTGCTGAGTTGTTCTATCAAACTCAGTGAGATTTATACGGGTAAGTGGCTGTAGCACTGAATTGGGAAACCTCTTTTCTTCTGTTGATGAGCACAATTCCCCTGCACACCTGCAAACACATTAAGAACTGGAAAAAAGAAGGAACACACCTGTTTTTATCACCTTTCTTGCTGCTTTATATGATAGATTATTAAGATCAGCAAGCCAGGGCTTTGCACCCAAAGACATAGACACTTTAAGTTTGTTTAGACTGTTCCTCTTGTAAAAGACACCCTCCAAGTGTTCCACCACCTGCAGAGAAGACACTTCGCAGTCAGAAGCTTCATCTTCTTGCAACTCAAGCTTACACCCACATTGCCACTTCTCTTGAAAACAAATAAGTGCTAGAAACATTCAGTTTACTACAAGTCTAAATTTGTGAGGTGCTAAGAAGGACTTAGTTTACACAGTAGAGGCCAAAGGTTTGTCTCTTACCTGTTGTTTCACAACCAAAAGGTCCATGTGGGGGACCTGACGAATTGAGAATTTGCCAATTACTTTTGCTGGAATGACTGTTTTAATTCCTGGTTCATGAAAAGCTCCTTCAATCCCATGAATAGAGAGAGAAGGGTAATGCCACAGGTGCAGAAGTATTTCTTCCTCCAAAAAAAAAATTTTGAAATTATAAGGGAGCCATTCACAATTGATATAAACTAAAGTGAAGAAACAACTTTTCCATCCTAAAATTTGTGTTTGGATGCCTCTGTGTTTTAAAGATGTTTGATTTTTAATTTAAACCCATGGACATATATTTTCATTTTTTTAAAATACTACTACTTTCAGTCATAGAAATATTTGAATGATAATAGATTTTCATGTCAAATTAGAAAAGTGGAACATTGTCTTAAAGTATCTTGATAGTAAATTTTTCTAGTGCAAAGTAGAATCAAAACAACTTCTGATCTGACCGTTTGTTTATCCTGGAACTTTTCATGGGAAAAACCATTCAGTCAGACCCCTCCCAGATAATACCAATGAAGAAATTCTACTAATGAATGTTAAATAATACAATGGCTAAGATGGTAATTTTCAGTATCCGAGTTTTTCTGAAGAAGATGGAGAGGACAAAGAAAATTATTATTCTAAGGAAGGTAGGAGAAATATATAAATTATAAACTGGTCTTCGTACAGAACCTCAGGGTGCTGCTGCTTTGCTTCCACTCCTTTTTATGAGACTAGACCTTTATCTGCACATAGAATTTGTACCACTTCATCCTCATATAGGTAAAGCATCAAAACTCAGGTAGTGTAGTTACGTTAGAATTACTGATTATTACAGTCTAGCTTTAGCTAAAGAGGAAGCTTTTTCATGGAAATAAAAGCATCCATGTTAGTAGACCTTATACCAGTATAATTATGTTACTGATAAAAAAATTAATCACTCCTTTCCCCCAGTTCCCACTCTTGTGCAGAGTGATCTTTCCAAGGCAGCCCTTACCTGTGTTTTTTTATTTAGAATATAATTTTTGATTGCTGGTAAGGAGAGGTTCATAGCTTTGGATGCTTTTTTTGGCAGACATCAATATTTGTATTAAACAAATAAAACCTATGCAGAATATATCTGCCTAAAGCTGGCTCCCGTTTTTCAGAGCTGAATACAAATTCTTTCCTACTATGCAACCTAAATACAGACATTTTAATGCTTATTTGGTTTGGCTGGTTAAGCTTGGGGGGAGAGAAGGGAGGGAGAGCAATACTGTTAGTTTTGCATTATTCCTTTTCATTGATTATTCATATTTCAGATCATTTTCCCCAGATGCAGTGCCTTACATCTTCAGCAGACTAGTTTTATTTACCTTTTACTTCTCAGTGCTCCTTTATTTTATTTTGAGTTTGCCATTGACCAAAAATATCTTTCAGTTTGGCTTTTTACATAAATGCTACAAATGAGTGATTTAAATTCCTTCTGCAGAGTATTTATACAGATTTTATGTTACCTTGGTGCCAAAGAGGAATTTTTTCACACCACTATTATTTTTATGTTCCTCTAGATCAAATTCAGTGGATTCATATAATTTCTTCTCCTTCTCTGTCAGGGCAGCAATGCTGTCATAGATTCCAAGGATCTGAATACGACCTGTGGAATCCACAAGGCTGTTTACAAAATAAGATAGAGATGTCAAGACAAGTGGGACCTATTTCTTCCACCTGGCAATCATAACACCTTTTCCCTTCCACCTAACTCTTTACCAAATTAGTATGCCTAACAACTAACAACTGTTTGCATCCATCAAATGAGGTATTTTCATATTTATTAAGAAAACTATTGAGCTGCTGTTTACATGTAGGGTCTGGTATGTCAGCCCAGCTTCTGACATGAAAACATCATCCCACTGAGATACAAATCAACATTAAAAAGCCATGTTTCATTATGTGTGTATGTATTAAAGTTGCCAGCAATCCTTAAGTGTTCTTAATTGACACGACTGATATCAGCTTAACATGTCTGAAGTTCTGGTCTTACTGGGGATGTTCCCTTGCTCAGCTGCTGCCACCATAGCTATGCTGAGGTTTGCAAACCTGGGAATCTTGCTTTGATTAGACTTGCCCTACTCAGATCAATTAAAAATGTCACCGATCAGTAGCCATTGCTCCCCAGTTACTCCCGAGCAGTGATCTGTGTTATTACCCAGCAGAGCTATTCAGGTCTGTCAGTGGCTCATGAATGATGCCTCCAAAAGTTCTGGAGTGAAGGTCCTTGCTGCCACATTCAACCTATACCAAAAACAGTGGTTACATATGAACACTCGCTACCTTATTCTTCTGTGAGTGTTGCCCACAGTGACTGGTGGTTTAAGTTTTTTAAATGAGACCACAAATTAATAGAAATGATTATTTGTTTCTATTTATAGAATGAAAACCATCATGTCAGGAACAATGTGCTTTCGTGAAGAGAAAAGGGGCTCTGTCATCAACCACTAGAGAAAGAAGTTCATCTGTCTATAGCACTTACACATTTCACAGAATATGCTGAATTTGAAGGACCCACAAGGATTATCAAGTCCAACCCTTAGCTCTGCACAGGATTGTCCCCAAGAGTCACACCATGTGCCTGACAGTATTGTCCAAATGCTTCTTGAACTCTGTCAGGCTTGGTGCTGTGACCACTTCCCTGGGGAGCCTGTTCCAGTGCCCAGCCACCCTCTGGGTTTGAGAGCAAAGGTTCCTCTCTATTCCCTCTTACGATTCAGTAAAATTAAATACATCATAAGTGAAATATTTGCACATTACTGTATCTAATGTTGGAGAGTAAAATCTTCAGGTTGTCTATCCTTTTCACTTAAGGCAAAATCTTCATAACAAAGGCAAGAATGTATCTTACTTGTTTTATATTAAGAATATATGTCCAACCTTAATTCCAGATTGCAACAAATAAAAATATATAGGTCTCTTGAATCATATGGCTTTAGAATAGAGGCATTTTGGTTATTAAATGAGTTTTTTCCAGACACATTTCATACATGAGTTTACCATATTTCCCTGCAACAAACTTGTTTATTCTTCTCAAAACCTCATTAAAGCTATCTGTCTAGTAGCAGGCAGAGATCATTTTTAATGTTTTAATAGCATCATTTTTTTAACTGAGATTTAGAAGAATTGACTCAAGGCTGCCAATGTTCCTTTGGTTAAAAAAATGTCATTCTTTTTCAGTCGTAAAGGTTAATGCAGATTTTTTGTTAGTTCTTGAGTTCTTTAATCTTCTCTCTGAATTCTTTTTATGCTTCATCAGGAAGCATTTCCAGATGAGAAATTTCAGCTCTTCATTTCACAGTAGCTCACGTTGACTGCTAAATATAGCACATTGGCTACAGTGCACTTTTATTCACTCTTGTCAATGGCTACAAAGATTTTGTGTGGCTTTTAAACCCTGAGATCCAAATAAACTGAGTTCCTTTAGGCAGATTCATTGCACTAAGCGATATCTGATGCAAAAGGGCAGAGCAGCAGAAGAAATGGTTTTGGAGAGAGTTGGAGGGGGGGCGTAGGGATGATGCTGCAAGAGAACAGGGTTGATGTGCAGAGAGAAGGATTAGAAGAGACTGGGAGAGTGGCGGGAGAGTGGCAGGAGACTAATGGGGTAGGAAAGGGATCAAGGGGAGATAGGTAAGTGGAAAAATGATGATTGAAGAGAAGTTAATGGAAGTAAATAAGGCTAATTGAACTGAAATGAGGGAAATCTGTAGAAGCCAAAAAGCATGCAGAAGAAAGCTCTGTAATTGTAAATATTAAGCTTTCCCTCAGTCTTTCTCTGCATGCAGATGTAATTACAGCTGCATCACTGCTCTCTGTCAGAGGCTAAGTTCAAATTAATCTGTGTCCTTTACCTCCACAAAGAAGCAGGCATTTCCCCGACTCCCATACGTAAGGGCAGGCTTCTTTTTGCTGAGCCAGGGGTTGTCCGAAATTACAATGTATTCAACATCAGAGAAAAAGCACTGCTTTTCTTCTTCAAGTAACTTTTCTAGCCCCAAGGATCCTGCTTCTTCCATGCCTTCAATTACAAACCTGAAGTTCACTGGCATAGCCTAAATGGATATTAGAAAAGTCTGGGTAAGAAACAAGCATTTTCAAAAAAAAAAAAAAANTAAACTTAGGAGCAGGCAGACTGGCTTTCTGTACGCATTGTGTTAAGAAAAGAAGAAGGATGTAGGATATATGTCTTGCTTCAATAGAAAGGCAAGTGATAAACACATACAGGTTCCCAGAAAAAAACTTGTTCTTTTCCTCATGTTTTTATCTACTTTTTTGTTTTGGAGAATAAGTGATATCTTTTTTCCTACTTTGTGTTTTCAGAACACTTTCTCGAATGTCTCATTAAATGGGCTTTCTCTCAGTACTATTCAATATTCCAATGGGGAATTCTGTGTAATAATAGTTGCATTTTCACAGAAAATTTCCTGCCTCTGGTATTCCCACTCTTACTGCCCACGCAGGAACCACTGGCTGTGGTTTTCCAGAGATGTAGTCTATCACCACATTTACATGGTGATAAAAACATTGCCACTGATTCTACTATACTTATCCTTTTAGCACTCATGGATTTGCTTGCCTGCTGGTTGATAAGGATGCATTTCCAAGAGTAGTTAGGAGAACTTTTATTATGCAATAGTGGCAGTTGGAAATGTTGACACATCCTGATGCAGATATAAATTTCAACTTAGTCTGTTACAATTCATTTTCTCATTACATGTATTAAGATGTTTTCTCTTTTGATTCAATGCTTGGATTAAAGACAAGAACAAATGTGTAAAATTAAATGAACTCATGTCATGGATAGTTTCACTGATGGTTCATCAATCGGCCAAAAAAATGTTAGAAACAAACCATGAATATTGTTTGATGGCCTGTGCTGTTTGCTAGAGAAAGGCTTCAAATGACAAAGATTTCTTCTTGCTTGCTTGTTAAAATGTCAAAATAGCTATTAGTAATTTGAAAAACTGGAAAGATGCAGAAAGTCAGACCCATAACCATACCTACTTACAACAACTACTCTTTAGCCAATAACGTGTGTGTTTGCTAGCACTTAAGAGACACCAAGGTCTACTCAGTACTATAGATGCAGGAAAAACATGTTTTCCAGAAGGTTGCAAGAGGACTTTAAAAAAATCAAGACTTAAAGCTCAGTTTGCACCATAATGTCTTAAAAGGGGCACAAAACTGTTTTTCAGCACTCTGAAAGAATATGTCATGCAAATTCACCTTCGAGAACGCTAGTTAACCAAGTTAAAAGCTTAGAATATATGTTGGTTTAGCTTTGCATTGGGGATACAACTATTCCAAAATTAGTAAATGATTTGAAGATGACTATGCTGGTCATTGTAGTAATATAGGCAAATGCTTGACCTTAGGATATGTCAGTCTCTGAGTGATTGTATTTGTACTTGGTTAATGCACCCACAAAAAGCATTTGCTTTGAAAAATCCAATCCACCAGTGACATAAGAGCCCCTTATGTAGAAGCATTTTTAGATACTTATTCTCTTCATACAGACACATAAATTGAAGGTATCTTTTAGGCAGCAAAACCAAGGATCAGCAGACTGCAACAGCAGAGATGAATCTTCATGAACATTCTGTGATATCTGTTATTTTACCATTTTAAAAGCTCTTAAGAGAACGCAGTATCAAAGTTGTGTAATGTATGTAATACATATTGAATGCCTCCCCGTGGGTTTTCCTCTGCAGGGCAATGGCAGCAATACTGTATTTACATTGCATACAGATTGTTCAAAACAGAATTGCTTAAGGACAAATTCTAACTGGAGTGGGACCAGGCCTCTAAATGTTGTAGTAGAAATAAGCTAGTATTTCAAAATGTATGTACTCTGTTGCGTCAAAGATGTATCATCTAACTCACAGGAATGAAAATACATCCCTCCAGAGATATAATAAAGAGTAAATAATAATAATAATAATGTCCTCATTGGTACGTACTAATTTCAGGGCTCTAAATGTTTCCACTGCATTTATCCAAGCTAGGACAGGTCCCTTATTGTCTGTTGCTCCACGCCCATAGAGGTTTCCTTAAAAAGAAAAGAGGATCGCTTTTAAGCAGTCTTTGAATTGTCTCTCTTCACTTCAATGTAGTCAGCAAATTCCAGTTGTCACAGAAGCTGTAACTATGTGTGAAGTTGCAAAAGATTGAGGATTTCATTGACTCATTTTAGATAAGGTGATGAGTGTTCAGGTGCTTTCCAATGAACTGGTACACTTTTTTTTTTCCCTTTCCTTTCTTTTATATACATCATGCTGTGGTTTCTTTTACATGACAATTTTAGAGCTTGACCTTTTGTTCTTAGGAACTGTTTGTTCACACCAGACATGCCTGAAGAGTTTGCACAATATGCAACTTCGGGACACATCAGCTAGACCAGATAACGAACAGCAAAAACCCTACAGATAAATGCCATGGCAGAAGTATGAAGCTTTAAGTCTAGGGTAAGTACCTTCTTTTTTGATTTCACGGTTATACACAGGGACAGATTTCAGTGTCGTGTATGGTGAGAAACTTCCGTAGCAGTTCCCACTGGATATGCTGGATATACATGGGAGGCAGAAATACCCCAGCAGGGCTGTTTGGAAATGGTCCCAGCTGATGAGAAAGAGCAACTTAATGGTTATAGCACTGGCCTGGGAATCAGGATTTGAGATCTTACTTATCTACTGACCTTCTCTCTGTTACTTTGTTTCTTCAGTCGACTGCCTGCAATGGAAGGATGATTACTTTAAGGGAGTGGCCTCGCATTCTTCCACTGGGAATGCTCCTTAGCTTCAGTAGGGCAGGTGAAAATACTACAGTGGCAGGAAGCAAGAGGAGGAGGTGCAAGGGAGGATAATGGTTGATGCAAAAATCCAACAAGAATTTTTAAGCAGAAATGGATTTTCTATTGAATAGTCTACAAAGCAGCTTTAACCCCTTGTGGCTCCTCCACACCAAATATTAGGCAAGATTTCCAATGCTTCCTCATGCTTTTATTAAATGTACAAGAAGCCTTCTCCCCCTCAAAATCTCAGTTGTGTATTCAAATAATGATACAAAACTTATGAGTAAATACACACCATCGATTTCAGTGAGCGTGCAAGGGTCAGTGTTCCAGCCATCTTCCTTTTTGGCAGGCTGCACATCCACATGACCATAGAAACACACGGTGGGGTTTTGTGGATCCTTCCCCAGTTCCCTAAGAATCACAAGAGGCAGTGGGAGGTCCTGGCCGTCAGGTAACTGCAGAGAAAGATTTAAAAAAAAAAAAAAAAAAAAGGCAACTGAGGAAAAAAAAAACCTTTGAAAACTTACAAATGTACAAAAAACCCTGGAATGCTCAGTATTGAAAATACCGTTACATACTCGATTAGCTTTGATTTCATTAAGTGCACAAATTTGACTGAATCTAGCTCTAACCTATTCAGAGAAACTAAGATTTTTCTCCCCACCTGTTTAGATTCTGCAGGGACTTCATGGCACTCTTCTAACATTTTATTTTCATAAACACTCTTGTTACTAAACTTTTACTTCCCAGCACCAGAGAAGACATTGCTGACTCTGTGCTGTAGAGTCTGTTGTGACATTGAAATAGTCAAAAGCCACAAAAATTCATTTGGGGTTTGATTTCACCACAGACAGAGGGCAGGAGGTCTATAGCTTCAAATACAGAAACAAAATAAAGTGTTGCTAGCAGGAAGCAGCAGCAGCTATGTCAGACCGATTTGAAAACAAGTTAAGCTCTACCCTAATCCTGTAATGTACCTCTGTGCAGAACAGAGTTCCATATGGCCCAATTGCATTCTTTAAAACTACCAAATGACATAACCTGAAATATTATAAGGTTGCTGTACGATAGTGTCCTTGTGCTAAGTCTCTCAGAATCCTCCGCAGAAGCCTCAGAGAAAGAAAAAGGGAGACACTATCACTGAATTTTTGAATTCCTGTTAGAGGAGAAATGTAAAAGCCCAGGGCAGAAAAGAGCCCCCATCTACAGTAAGGTAAGTAAATTAGAGACACAGATTTCTCAGAGATGAATTCTTGCTTTCCAACAATCATTAAGAGAATAGCTTGCATCATCAGAAGCTCCCAAAACCTAAGACAATACTTTAGCTAGATAATCCTTTCTGTCTGACGATATTTTTCTTGTAAAACTGCCTCCCTCATATAGAGACTTCAGTGATCAATGAGGCATTAACTCTCATGTTTCGCTACTGAGAAGAATGTAAAATAAGCCCTGGTTAAAAACTCAGTCCTTTTACTTTTCCAAACTGTTTCCCTCCAGTTAAAAGTATCAAATGCCCTGCTGCAGAGAACATCTATTTGCATTTCGATTGTCTGTGTGCTTCCCAAGTACATTCTCAGGCAGTCTGAGGACGGTCTGATTTCTGCAGATATCATGTGGGTACAGGGCTATTGCTAAATTGATAACTAGATACCAAAAATGTCATAATGTTATGTCATAACATACATATACATAGCACTGAATGCAATGGTAGACCACATGCAAATATGATGTTTTAAATCCAAGAATCAGAGAAGCACCTGATGTGACCCCAAGTTTAGTAAATGAATGAACAGTGGCTCCCAGTGCTGCAAGTCTGTCTGCTGCCAACGCCATCATTCGTACTACTTCTTTCCTGACATCTGGTTGAACAGAATTGCTTTCCACAGCCACCCATTCCTTAAGATCCTGCACAGAAAGAGAAGTGCTGTTAGAAGACCCAGAATGTTGTGGTGTTTTGCCCTTGACATCGGAAATTTCACAGTGGCAGATGGTTTCCTTTCTGTATCATCACATCAATGTCATGGGTGCTCTAAGGTTTCAGAATAGAGAGGAATTGCTTAGATGTTTCCTAAGGTTGAGATTCCTGGTTTTTTAAACTGGGGGTTGCTCACACTCAGGCATTCACATGATCAAACATTAAAATCTGGTGGAAGAGGAGGTAGAAGCTGACTAGTTTGCATTGTAGAAATTGCATTATGTACAAATTACCTTGGTGGTCCGCAGGGGGATTCTGAAGTGTTTGTAGCTTTAAAGCATAACTGATACTGACTGAACTCATTATGTATCTGCCTTTTCACAGGGTTGTGACAAAAATGAAAGCACAAACCAGCATGGGACCAAGACTTCTCTCCTTGTCAAGACCAAACTTAAAAAAATTAGTTCTGATGTAAAGCAAGAGAGTGAGTATCCTATCTGGCCTGCATCTCCCATGCAGGTGTGTTTTGTCTTAGTGGAGCTTATCTCTGCACACACTCAAAGGATGCCCACAACCATCTCTTTTGTGCAAGTCCATGCAAATCCCTCTTTCACCATGAGTGTCTCCAGCACAATCCATCCTCTTGAAGCCTTGCTTTGTGAAGTGCGTGTTGCACTTTTGATGCCAGACCTGGAACCCTTCTCATTACCTTACTGGTAAACGCTTCTCTGGAATGTAGAGCACAGGCCTCTGGGGCACCAGCTCTGCACTCACCATTTCATCGCAATATAGTTCCTACCTCGATGAAATCACTTTGATGTACATCAATGTACTGGAAGATCTCCATCTTTAGTGCTGAAGAGGATGAGGAGGACATTACTGCCTTAGTGAGCAGCACAGGGCTGAGATGGATGTTATCTGAAAGTTAAGGATAAAATTCAGCATTACAGACATCCTGCAATATGCATTTCTTTTCAGTGCTAGAAACCATGGATGATTACAAAGTGCTGAGCCTATTTAAGTCTCATTTAATCTCTTCAAGCCAGGAGAAAGTGTACTTGAAATATTTTATCACATAAAACCTTCAATTGATTCATAGTTAAGTTGAAAAAAGTAAAAATTGAAAAAATCACTGAAGAGTGAGCAGCTTTACAGTTTCTACTTTAAAAGTAAATTAGGGGAAACATTTTCTAAAGAAACATTTCTTGCATCAGTTTTCAATGCACAAACTGTATGTTCTGGGAAGACTTGCACCCAGCACCAACAGCCCAGGGGACTCATCCTTCTTTTTTCTTCATTTCCAGAATTAGAGAATATCCTGAGTTGGAAGGGACCCACCAATTCCCGACCCTGCACAGAATAAATCCAAGAGTCACACCATGTGCCTGAGAGCATCATCCAAACACTTCTTGAACCCTGTCAGGCTTGGTGCTGTGACCACTTCCCTGGGGAGCCTGTTCCAGTGCCCAACCACCACCTGGGTGAAAAACCTTTTCCTAAACCTAAATCTCCCATGACACAATTTCAGGCCATTCCCTCGGGTTCCGTCACTGGTCACCACAGAGAAGAGATCAGTGCCTGCCCCTCCTCTTCCCCTCATGAGGAAGTTGGAACTGCAATGAGTTGTAACTCAGTCTCCTCTTCTCCAGGCTGAAGAGACTAAGTGCCCTCAGCCACTGCTCATACGGCTTCCTCTCAAGGCCCTTCACCATCTTCCTTGCCCTCCTTTGGACATAATAGTTTAGTATCTTTCTTGTATTGTGGCACCCAAAACTGCACACAGTACTCAAGGTGAGGCTGCCCCAGTGCGGAGCAGAGCGGGACAATCCCCTCCCTCAACTTGGTGATGCTTTGCCTGATGCCCCCCTGGACACGATTGGCCCTCCTGGCTGCCAGAAGGAGGAAGAAAAACTAATTCACTGACACATACACACTTGCATATTTTACATGAATAAGGGAGAACAAGCCTAACACTGGAGAATAGTAGACAAAAAATAGTTTTTGTGTTTGAATAAGAAAAGTGTCAATCCTGAAATGCTTGGTAAGTGCAGAAGTCATTTAGTGCTTGCAAACCTCTCTGCCATCTTGTTTTTCACATGATAAGTAAAGATTTTAAAAATGTAAGATTTTAAAAGTATTTTTCTTCATCCCTGCAATTTTCCCTTCATGTTTCCTTGAAGTTATTCTTCTAGTGTCTTGAATTGGTACTAGCAGAGTAATACTTGCATGGCTAGATACCTGGTTGGGCTAAATTCAGAATAGCTGCTGTATCAGGCTGTGATGAGATGGACTCCAAGGTCAAAACCCAACACTTTTATTCTAGAAATATTCTATATTGGTAACAGAATTTGTGGTTGCAAGTCCATCCATAATTCCTTAACTTTGATGCATTTCTAAGGTGATGGGCTATGGTAATATTAAAAATTTCAATTACATTTCTCTGACAGAGAAGAAAGATTGAAAACCCAAGAATGATGAACAAGACGAGGGAAACTGTTCATTTTGGCCAGAGATTATGGCTATATGAAGGACAGGCCCCATTTTCCAACCTTCCCTGAGAAGCAAGGTTGCAAGGTTTACTTCACTTTCTGAAGTAAAGCTTTGACAAAGTCTGTGACAGTAGATGTAATACAGTGTGTAGTTGTTGGGATTATCTCTATTTACCACAAAGCCTACTGTATGCCTCAATTTCACACATATTTCACTTATTCTTTATGCCTTGCCATTTCTAAACCTCAGTTTGGAAAACATTTGCAACACTGAATGCACCCTCATTTAGTCTTCCTGTAGAAAACTAGACAGGCTTCTCCAGGTTCAGTTGTATACAAAGTAGGCCTCTTAGTTATGCCAGGCTTGAACAAGGAGGATCATAGCACAGGTCAGAACAGAGTACTGCTAGAGTAACCAAGCTCATGCAATGGATTTAAGTATCAGTGTCTCCATCATATAGGATTTCCCCTCTTTCTAACCGAATATTCAATTTTGCTGAATTCCATGCACCTTCACTCTAAAAAGAATGAGTTTATATATACATAATATATATATAGTTGGTACCTTATGGTGACTTAAAGAAACACATACCTTTTAATATCAGAGTCACAAAAGGGCTGCTTATACAGGGGACATAAGCAGTGGTGATGGTATGTTTCTCTTTTTATCTCAGTTATGTGCAAATGACCTGTAAAGATGCAGACAAGAGACTAATGTCTTCATCATGTTTCACTATCACCTAAGTGTTTAAGAAAATTAAACAAGGAAGCTAAAATATGGTGAAGGAAAAAAACCACAAAATAAAACAAAATATCCAAGGGATATTTGAAATTATTCTGTGATATCTTTGAAACAGAGACAAACTTCAAGAAAAGCCCTAAAGTTTGGAATGAGGTTTAGGGTCCACAGTGTAAGAGATTTATTTTTTTATGGTAATTATTTCATTTATGGAGTATCATAAACATGGCCCACATTGTTTAGAAGCATTTGTAAATGTAGGCAGGTTTATCTCCTTAATAAAAACACTCTTTGATGGCAGCTTATTAACTACAAGAAATAAAAGAACCAACTCAAATAGTTTGTCTGAGTGTTGGCATGGACTGCTCCTCTTTGGAATACGGTAAGTGTTTACGCAGAAGGAAATAGATTGATTAAAGGAAAATAAGAGCAGAAATAAAAAAATAGAATAAAGGGGGGGGGAACATCACTGTCTTTGTTCTCTCATGCTTTGAAAATGTAAGCTATCTAGGGCAGAGATGGTCTCCTACTTTGTGTTTCAACTACTACATCAGGGCAGCACCCTTGGTTGCAAAGTGATGGTACAAACAGGAGCAACTTCATTTCATTAGCACTTCAGCAGAATTAGCACGCTTTTAATTCTTCCCTTAGTGAAAAAGGTATCTTAAGTAATTACCATCTCAAGTTTGAGTGAGCAAATATGTAAGAAAAATACTGACAAAGAAATGACATGATGGTTTTCAATGCCACCTGTTACTCTGTAAGCAACAAGCCAGCTAGTTTTCATTTCTTGAAGGTGTATTGCGGAAAAGCAGGAATGATATTGTAATGTCATAATCAGTGGTACTGGCTATTACTGAGCTTACTGTCATTTCTCTACATGTTTCTTTAATATAACTTACAATTGTATCCTAGAAGTATTAGTGTGGAATGGAGAGGCCCTTTCTCACAATTCTCCAACAGGTATTTCTACTTCTGCTCCCTGTGCAGCAGCAGCAAGCCCTTTGCCCTCTTCACTCCTTCCCACTTCACACTGCAGTTGGAAGAGTATTTCCCAGCCACACTCTTTCAAGATAATCACAGCTGATGCCAAAACCTCAGACCACAAATTAAGCAATATTGCTGATCGCAAGAGCTTGTCAGATAGTGGAGTGAGATAGTGCTGGTAGAGAGGAAATAACCCCCCAGACCCTGAATTAGTAGTTGTTACCTGGTTGTCAATAATCACACCTGGGTACGTCAGTGGATTTAGATTGACTTAGAAAAGGTCCCCTTACCTAGGCAATAGATCTCACAGTGCTTCACAAGGGTCCGTGGCTACAGATTGTCCTCTGTTTGGAGCAACAATGCTCAGCACCTTTCAGGAGCAGGACCACAAAGATTTGAGATACTCTGTAAAGGAAGAGCAATAGCGTAGGGCCTTCTCAC
This sequence comes from Sclerurus mexicanus, assembly GCA_013396755.1. NCBI lineage: Eukaryota > Metazoa > Chordata > Aves > Passeriformes > Furnariidae > Sclerurus > Sclerurus mexicanus. The sequence continues at coordinate 854,004 of VWZF01003010.1, forward strand.
TGCCTGGTGGCTCATTCAGCAAGCTCTCTGTACCCAGAGCTCCAAGCATGCAGGTTTTAAATGGTAAGAGAAACAAGTTCTTGTCCAGTACTTTTTCCAGTACACTGCACTAAGTGCTGAAATAGGAGACTATCCTATTCTTCCAAGTGCAACATTGTGAATTCATTTTGCTTAATGATTAAGTAAAGACATCTTCAGATATTAATCACACTGAAATGATGGCAAGAGGTTATTCCCATCTTGGTATCCTTCAGACAGCTTTGCTCAGCTGAGTAGCATCAGTGTTCCCTTAGGGTTGATTAATGCTCTCCATACAGGTGAGGTTTTTATCCAGTCATAGTCATTCCAAAACAGACATTAGAGGCTGACTTTTTGAGTTCACAGGGTGAAGCTGACTCTAACCAGGCAGCTCTTGATGTTGCCTCCTCCCAACTTTCTGTGAGGTCCAGGAATTGGCAGAGGCAGGGCATGAGTCACTGAGGTGGTGGTATGCATGGTGTCCTTCAAGACACGTGTCTGGAGTACCACAAAGTTAACTCAGTTTGACACTTCGCTGACTCCTGCATCTCAGCTGGGTGTCCCAGGAGCCACAGCCTCTGAAGAAAGGCTTATGAGTCTTTTTCCATTGCAGTCCCGTCTTTGAAGTGTATTTGGGAGAAGGCCAAAGCAAGCAGAGAGGCCCTTCTCTTCACAGATACAAGTTGCTCTTAAGTAGCTCAAAAATAAGGGAACCCACTGTTTATACATATATGAATATATATATGTACATACAGTCACAGTAATGTTGCATCTCATGCCAACAGATGTTACCATTGCAAAGTCTTTGTAACAGTGGCCTCCCTAAGGAAGAGTGCGAGATATTTCATAGCTCATCTCTTCTGTCAAAGTGCCACTGACTATAACAAGGGTAAAGCACCTGCTTTGACAGCCCAGAGCAGATGCCCACTGAACTGAGGCTCTGCACGTTGTTCCAGCAGTTGGCCATTTTGTGAAAAATGCAATAGTGTCTCAACAAAAACAGAAAAACAGACAATTACAGGACTGGCACCTTTGGTTAGAAAACTACTTCATATCTGGACATCTTAATTAAACACCTGCACTTAGGCACTGAGCCTGCTAACCACTAAGGTCGATCTATGACCTTAGGCTCTTCAACAGCCATCAGGCTCTTCAATTGAGTTGTTAGAAACTTAATTGAAACGTCTTTGGAAAATAGTTCTCTACTCATTCCACGAGGGTTTAGACTTAAAATAGTCTTCATACAGATGAGTATTTTTGCTCTCTTTGTTACAGTCTTTTCAAACGGAGAAGTTTCTCTTGTAATCAAAGGTCTTTCAACGAAACTGTAGCATGTGCCTTGACATGCCTTAAAAGGCAATGACGGCTTTTCATTTTTATTATTGTAGGAAACCAAACAATTAGAACTAATTTTTTTATAGCTCTTAACTTCTAAGAAAATGACAGTTCTGCAAATCATTAGTTTGGATATAAGCCATTAATCCCACACTCCAAGTGTCTAAATCCTTATTTAAATTATGAAATTTTGGGTTAAATATTTGAGATAATTCATGAAGTTTGTATCCCTTCACTCACTGCACTTTAGAGGGAATTAAGTTTTACTGTGACCTAAAATAGAGAAACAGGAGAAATCCCATGATAATATTTAAAAATGCATTAAGGCCATCAGCTATGAAAGATCAAATGCACAAACAGCTGTTAGAGAATGGTTTCACCACATGCTCCTGTCCTCATGCCTGGAGGCCAGTCTTTAAGGGGAGCACAGCCTGACTAGGTAGTATTTCTCCCCATTTGCAATAATCTATGCACCCTTTCCTACAAGATGGGAAACAGGAAGGCTGGGGAAGGAACTGCATCTTGGATACACATTGCTTGGAAGCATGCTTGAGCCACAAGACTCCTGGCACTCCAGATGAGCAACACTATCACCGGCTTTAATTTCATCTATTGTTAATAATAGGTTTCCTCATCAGGCCCCTAAATACAAGGTTATCATAATCTACCTTTGAGAGAAGGTGCTGGGCTTTGCATACCATGACAAGTTCAGCATTAGGGCAGCCCTCAGCTCGCTGCCTGGGCTTGCAGAGCTGCCTGATAGCATGGATCTGTATCTGATGCTTTGCTACAGGCACTGATCCCCACTGCAGGGCTCCAAGCTCCCCTCCAAGGCTCATTCCAAACTGATCATCATCCAAAGCTCTCCCTTGTAGCAGAGCGCTACCAGGCAGCCTAACCAAATTACTCCAGGTTTTCAAAGTCTGACCCTGAACTGCAAACCACACCAGTCTGACACAATGGCTGCTTTTGTTTCTCCTTTATTTTGCAGCACTTGGTATTCTTTGTCTGTTTTCTATATGCTAGAAAGACATAGTCAATAGTACAGCTGGATATCCTTTAATCACAGAATCATTTAGGTAAAAAAAGAGGTTTAAGATCCAGTTCAACTGTAAATCTCAATCCATAACATGCAATTACATAGAAACTGCCCATAAACACTGAAAATTTACTTAGTATTTTTTCACTTCTTCTCTATCCATGTGGAAAATCCACAATACCTGCATCTTTTGCTATGCCTCCTTATTAGCATACAAACTTTTTGTTTAGCTTTTAAAATTTATTTCTTATGCCAGAAGCCAATATCTTAGATTACAGAAAAGCACATAGGAACCAAAAAATCATTCTGATGACCACTTGCTTTCCCATGGTTCCTTCCCTCATTAGGGCTATAGAATTTAGGATAGTTTGTTTTCATGTTGATAGCTACAGGGAAACTGGCTGGGCAAGTAGACTCCCACAACAAAAAGCTACCTACGAAGCATACACAACCACACACACATGTAATTTAGCACAAGGAAATGGGGACTAAAAATAATGGCACTGTGAAACAGACCCAGTTTTTCTGTCACATTTAGAGAAGTACAAAGATGTTCATAATGTCAGTCTTAGTTTCTGCACTTGCAGAAGTCTGCTTTCACCTTTATGATCAGTCACTATGGGGATAAAGGAAAAGTTATGATTGAAAATATTGCCAGAGGCAGTACATATATCCGTTTTCAGAGCAGTAATTACATGAAGAACTCATATAGAGAATTTTAACTCTGCAGCATTATAGATTTGAGTCCAAACCATCCATTTAGTACCTTGTGAATGATCTCAGCTGAATACAAAGGTGTCAGAGATGTCAGATCCTTCATCTGTGTGCAGCCTTCCCAGTCACAAGTAAACATGTCTTTTATCTACCTAGACTTGCTCTTTTTTACCTGCGAGGGTAGAAAATGCTTCGTGCAGATACTAGAAAGATAATGCAAGTCACACAGTTGAGGCTTTAGGTGAACTCTGCAAGAAAAAGGGTGAAAAAAAAAATTGGTGGGTTGTTTTCTCATAAATAGTTTTCAAAGAGCCACATTTCAAGCAAAAAGAAAAATAAAAAAAAGCATCAGCCTGAAGTAGTGTGACAGATTCCTTTTGAATTATCTCAGCATGGTGTCATCTTATCTGGAGTTTTCATTTGTTCCTGCGACTAGTAATTGGGCCCTAAACTGACTAACAGATTTAGCAGGATCAAGCTCTCAAATTCAGAGCACTGTGAAAACATAAAGAGAATTTTTGATCTTTAAACTGTTATCCACGTGACATGTGCCATTTCAGGTACTGAAAGAAGGGGTTTAGGGAGCAGCCTTTTTGGTGTTTGGTGTCTTCATTTGCTAATAGTAAGATCTAAGCCACTCTTTGCTCCTGCCATCTTGAAAACCCTCTGAATATTGATACATCTCTGAAAAATGAGTAGCAGACCAAGCTTATACATTTATGCATCATTTGCCGATATACATGTCTTTGCTGAAGGAACCAGTTCTCCCTAATCACAGACTACAAAAGAGTCCTGTATACCATTTTGCTGTTTGTTAGTTTTGAGTTGTAGATTAACTTGCTAGGTTTAAAGGACTCAGGATGGCATATTAATCTCTATCTACACAGGCAAAATTATATTTGGAACAGACTAATTGCAGTCTGTATTTCTGCATTATAATCTTATGCAAAGTGTGTGAAATTAAAATGTACTGTCTTGCTCTCTGATAAAGCAAACAAGTTTCTGAATATTTCTCAATTTGAATTCACCATACCCTCTACTTTTGATTTAGATCCAAACTTAAAGCAGCCTCTCAGGTTCATAGACCACTTTGTTATTTTATCACCCCATATGCTTACATTCAGAAATGGAAAAAAGACTAATAAACAGTGTGCAAGAATAATAATTATTTTGGGTGGGCATAGGTTCTAGTCATTCAAATTCAAAAGCAAACAGGTGCATTTATCTAAGTTTATGAACAGATTACCAAGCACTTCTGGATACATTAGCCTTGCTTCTGTGCTGATGTCTATGAATATAAGTGGGTGAAAAGAACAATGTATTAGGATGGTGTGCTATTAAAAAAATAATATTTTCCTGGTCAAGCCCCCTTTTTAATTTTAGTGCTAAGTCTAATTATTTTCAGAATCTTTCTTCTACATCCTTAAGGACTGCTGGCTTATTAGTGGCAGAGACTGTCGTTAAAAGTTTCTTCCATATAAATCAAATTACTGGAAGAAGCTAGAGGAGCATTTATAACTGAGGCACTCTCAGTTCCCTCTAACGAGGTCAGAGAAGCTGAACTTATTTTACATTTGGAACAGATAATGCTAATAAGCTGTTACTGAGCACAGCTTCAAGGTGATTGCTGTGTCCCAGTAAATCTATGTCATATTTGCAAGTAGACAGACGTGGAGCTACAACACATTAAGAAAATGGCATGTATCATCTTAATTATTAATATTTTATGTTGATGACTCAATTACCTGTCATATCCTATAGGAACACTTTCACAGAGTGGGAAATGTAATACAGCATAATTTTCTATTAATTTAATACTCAGTAAATTTCCATTGGAAAAAAAAAAACTCCTCAGATGTGTTTGCTACTTTTTAATGTATTTCTATTTTAAACCAGTCAATGCATGCACTTACCTGCAGTTAAAAACAACATTGTCTTACTTAAGTCCCTTCCTCAAAACTCCTATGAACTTAAGGAAATTATTTCTGAACTAGTCTCAAGGTATTTTAAATTTCAGTGTCAGACAACTCCAAGTAAAACTTCCAAAAATTATATGCATCTTTACAAACTTTAAATTCATAACCAGCCCAATTCCATTAAATATCATTTCCAGATCAGTGCAAAGGAACATTAACAGACTAAAGCCTAGAAGCTAATTGATTTTGGTGCTCTGTACTCTAGGAACATCTCTTTATACTGTCACCTATACCTCTCTCATAAAGCCCTTTGCTTCATTTCTGAGACCTGCTCTCTACCTGTGTTTTTCCCAAGCCTCTCCACATTCAAGTTACCTTTATTCCCATCTTTATACTGAATTTTTTTTTGCCAGACAACAGAATTGGTAGCCCATATATACCTGAGCTCTTGATGTAGTACTCCCCCTTCTTGATTTTTATTTCTGAATCTATCTGGTCAGAATTAAAACTGCCTTAAAATAATCACAAGCAGCACTGTATCTCTGTACAAAAGTCTAGGATACAGTTGGCAACACATTACAGGCTATTTTGGAAATACTAACAAGATTCAAAGCTCTGCAGAAATAAGTATTTTCCTTTCTTTTTATTAATTCTCTGTTTGACAACCAATCTCTGAAAATGACACACAGACTATACTGTATGTTTAATTTATATTGTATCTTTGCAGCTTTTAACTAGACTCCTCCAGCTAAGTGTTCAACACAATAAAAAAAACCTACAGAGTTATGCCTGGAACCATTTCCAAGTGCCTTTTTTCTTATGCCTTTAACTTCTGGCATTTCCACAAATTAAAAAGTACTATGTTCCAGTGGATTTGTAGATATAGCAGCTCTTCTGTCCAAATTTTCCCTGGTTGCTCTTCACTTAAATAGTAAAGAGGTCAGTGGAGAGGAATTTGAAAACAAAGTTACCTTCTCCCACTCCCTTTAGTGTAACTATACTGTTATGCCAAATTCCACAAATTGAAAACTATTGTAGGGGCGACTACCAAATAAAATTAAAGGTCACTGCCTACAGTTTCTGTGTTAGAAGTACAGTCTTTATACAAAAAGTAGAAAAGTCTCAGTCCAGTCAACATATAACTATCCTATCATATCAAACTGAAATCCTAGTAATATTCCTAGGAAACTCCACGGGTCCCCCTTGCAGGATTAGTTTCCCCCATGTGAATGATTGGGGAAAATAGGAGTGGGGGACCAGAGACAGCATTAATAGTAGAGAATATATCAGGCAGTGAAGGGCAGGTATTCTGTACTCTGCATGTACTAATAAAAATCCATCAAAAGAAACATAATTTTTGCATTTAAAAAGTTTCTAATGATGTACCACTAAACAGCCAATAATGGAAGAGAAAAATATGCCAACCCATTACTAAAACAGCAAGATAGACTCAACTGACACCTTATCAAAGGCGTATTTATAAATAAGTCCTTTCCAGAATTCTAGTTTTCAAAAGCCTTTGGCAGCCATTGTACTACTTAACACAGTAGTTAGTTTATATTGTTGGTTTCTGTAGGTCCAAGGAAGAGTTTAATAAGTAGTCTTGAAATTAAGCACCAGCATCTCAGAATTCTCCCTTACTAGCATTTAAAACAGTTCAAGGCAATACAGCATTTATTCTCAAGTCTAACCTTGAGTCCACTATTCACTACATCAATATTAGATCCATTAAGTACTTCAGAAATGTCATATTTAATTTCATCATTTATCTTAGCAGCTGCCTTGGAATTCAGGAATTGGCTACAGTTCTGCATATATTAACAGCTCATATTTGCAATTCCATTTACTTACTCTGTCCAAAATCGCCAGGAAACAGTCCTGCAAAGATTCACCTTTACATGAATACATTTAGCATTTTTATGCATGTTTTTATTTATATGTATATAGGCAGTAACAGCAGCCTTCCAAGGATCCTTCCTTAAATACTATTCATACATATTGCTTATGAACACTTAAATTTTATTAAGGGTCTTTCAGTACAGACCATTGGACTGTGACTGACAACTGTAGGGCACACAAATTCATAAGCAACAGCTAATGAATAATAATAACAGCTAACACAGAAGAAATGTCTCTATAAGAAGAATTTCTTGAGCATCCAATAACTGAACATATATCAGTGTCGAATATTTCAGCGCATTGTGCTGTGGGTCAAATTTGTTGCAATAGTGTGGTGGGTTTAGCCTGGCTGCACTCCAGATGCCCACCAAAGCTGTTCTATCACTCTGATCCTCACCTGGGCAGGGGAGAGAAAATCAAAGGGCTTGAGATAAGGGCAAGGAAGGATCAGTGACCAGGTACCATTATAGGGAAAACAGACTCAACTTTGAGAAATTAGTTTAACTTGTTACCAATCAAATCAGAGTAGGATAACGAGAAACAACAAATTTATGAAACACCTTCCCACCACCATCCCAGGCTTAACTTTATTCCCTATTCTCTACCTCCTTTATCCTAGAGGCACAGGGAGACAGCGAATGGGGGTTAGAGTCAGTTCATCATATGTTGTTTCTGCTCCTGCTTCCTCCTGAGGGAGAGGAGTCCTTCCCCTGCTCTAGCATGAGGTTCCTCCCACAGGAGATAGTCCTCCACGACTTTCTCCAACATGAGTCCATCCCACAGGCTGCAGTTCTGCATGAACTGCTGTAGCGTGGCTCCCTCTCACGGGGTGCAATCCCTCAGAAATTGGCTGTTCCAGCATGGTCCCGTGGGGTCACAAGTTCTGCCAGCAAACCTACTCCAGCATGGGCTCCCCCTCCATAGGTCCAGAAGTCCTTCCAGGACCTGCTCCAGCATTGTCTTCACATGGGATCACACCCTCCTTCAGGTATCCGCCTGCTCCAGCATGGGGTCCTCCATGGGCTGCAGGTGGATTTCTGCTCCACTGTGGTCCACCATGGGCTGCAAGGCAACAGCCTGCCTCGCCACGGTCTGCACCATGGGCTGCAGAGGAGTCTCAGTTCTGGCACCTGGAGGACCTCCTTCTTCTCCTTCTTCACTGACTTTGGTGTCTGCAGGGCTTTCTCTCACATATTCTCACTCCGCTCTTCTCTGGCTGCAATTGCTTCTGCACAATAACTTTTCCCCCCTCTTAACTGTGTCATCCCAGAAGCATTACTACCATCACTGATGGCTCAGCCTTGGCCAGCAGTAGCTCTGTCTTGAAGCTGCCTGGCATTGACTCTGTTGGGTACAGGGGCAGCTTCTGGCAGCTTCTCAGAGAAGCCACTTCTGGAGCCCCCCTCCACTACAACAACATTGCCACACAGACCCAGTACATACAGATAAACACTCTTCAGGTTCACAGAATCACAGGATATGCTTAATTGGAAGGGATCCACAAAGTTGACTGAGTCTAACTCCTGGCCCTGCAAAAGACCATCCCCAAGAGTCACACCATGTGCCTGAGAGCATCATCCAAACACTTCTTGAACCCTGTCAGGCTTGGTGCTGTGACCACTGCCCTGGGGAGCCTGTTCCAGTGCCCAACCACCCTTTGGGTGAAGAACCTTTTTCTAATATCCAACCTAAACCTCCCTGGCAAAACTTCATTCCCTCAGGTCCCATCACTGGTCACCACAGAGAAGAGACCAGTGCCTGACCCTGCTCTTCCCCTCACAAGGAAGTTACAACTGCAACGAGGCCTCCTCTCAGTCTCCTCCTCCAGCTGAACAGACCAAGTCCCCTCAGCTGCTCCTCATACGGCTTCCCCTCAAAGCCCCTCACCGTCTTTGTTGCCCTGCTTTGGACAATCTCTAATGGCTTAGTATCTTTCCTGTATTGCAGTGCCCAAAACTTCACACAGTATCCAAGGTGAGGCAGCCACAGTGCAGAGCAGAGCAGGACAATCCCCTCCGTTGACTGGCTGGCAGTGCTGTGCCTGATGCCCCCCAGGACATGGTTGGCCCTCCTGGCTGCCAAGGCACTGCTGACTCTGATTCAACTTGCCATCGACCAGGACACCCAGGTCCCTTTCCCTGGTGCTGCTTTCCAGTATCTCATTCCCCAGTCTGTACATCTGGGGTTGTCCCATCCCAGGTGCAGAATCCAGCACTTTTCTTTGTTGAACTTCATATGGTTGGTGATTGCCCAGCCCTCTAATTTGTTGAGGTCTCTCTGCAGGGCCTCCCTGCCTTTGAGGTAGTCAACAGCTCCTCCCAGTTTTGTGTCATCTGCAAACTTGCTCAGTATCCCCTCCAGTCCTGCATCCAAGTCATTTATGAAGACATTGAAGAGCACAGGGCCCAAGATAGAGCCCTGTTGAACCCCACTAGTGACAGGTCGCCAGTCTGATGTCACCCCATTCACTGTTTCCTGCTGTGCTGGACCCATGAGCCAACTGCTCACCCTCCACATGGTGTGTTTATCCAGCTGTGCTGGACATTTTTTCCAGGAGGATCCTGTAAGAGACAGTATTGAAAGCTTTACTGAAATCCAAAAAGATGACATCAACTGCTTTCCCTTGATCAGCTAGGTGGGTTACTTTGTTGTAAATGGAAATCAGGTTAGATAAAGCAGGCCTTCACTCTCATGAAGCCATGCTGGCTGTGATGAGTGACTGCATTGTCTTTCAGGTATTTTTCAATACCTCCCAGAATAACCTGCTCCATAACTTTACCAGGCACTGAAGTGAGACTGACAAACCTGTGGTTTCCAGGATCCTCCTTCTTCCCCTTCTTGAAAATTAGGACAGTGTTTGCCAGCTTCCAGTGAACTGGGACCTCTGCAGATTCCCAAGACCTCTCAAAAATCAAGGGTGTTTGCAATGACATCAAGCCAGCTCTTTGAGGGTTCTGGCATTAACCTCATCAGGCCCCATAGATTTGTAGGGATCCAGCTGGAGCAGCAGATCCTGTACAATTTCAGGGTCAGCTTGGAGCTGATCATTCTCTCAGTCACGGTCCTCCTGCTCAGGGCACTGAGACTTCCCTTGGTCCGTCATCCATGTTGAAGACAGAGGCAAGGAAAGCATTAAACACCTCTGCCTTGTCTCTGTTTGTGAGGTGAACATCTGCATCCTGTTACAGGCTGATGTTATTTTTATACTGCCTATTGTCGTTAATATATTTGAGAAAACTCTTATTATTGTCCCCCACATTTCTGGCCAGCTGAGCTTTGGCCACATGAACTTTCTCTCTACCGTGGCAAGCAGCATTCCTGTATTCTTCCCACGTCACCTGACCTTGTTCCACTGGGCATACACCTTCCTCTTTTGGCTTATTTCCAAGAGAATAACCCTGCTCAGCCAAGCCAGCCTTCTGACTCACCTGCTCTACTTTCAAATTTGGGAATTGCCTGCCCCTGTGTCCTTAGTAGGTGATGTTCAAAAAGCAACCAGCACTGACATTAGCCTACACGACAGCTGCTTTTCCAAAGGAGAGCACCGCACAGTAACAGTAACCAAAAAAGCTGCTCAATTGTATTTGTTATTGCATTTTTCAGTCTAAAGGGCAGAAATATAAGAGGTCCATGAGGTGTCTCCACAACTGACAAGAACATAAGCCTGCACAGACAGGAGAACATCACATACCAATGTTTTAGCATCAGCAGGCCTATTTCATTAGCATGCATCTTAAGTAGTCCTCAAGAAAACTCAGAATCACTAAGGATATGCACAATTAATAGAAAGATGAATATTTAAAAATACTAGAAAAACATGTCTTAGCATTCAGAGTTTGTCATAACCTAACATCATGATGTAAAATGGTATGATCAAGCTAGCAAGGGACTAAAATCAAAATTATCTCCTAAACTTCCCTGTGTAGGCTAAGTAGAGATCACTATGAAGAGTGATTTAAATCCCTGCATAACTTTATTAATTATCACGAAAGCAATTTATTCAGATTGATTCCTCAATGTAAATGCATATTTAACACATGAATCTATTATATTTTAATTGAATGAGTTCAGATAACACTGAAAAAAATTAATGTTTTTGAACTAGCAGTTTGACAGAATGAACTGACTGGAATACTTTATCTAGATTAGCTCTCTTATCTCCACTCTTCACATTGCTTCAAGGTCAAGATCACAAAGCTGAAGCTCTTCAAGTTTTCCTTTAGTTAGTACATCCAAACTCATTATGCTAAACCAAAGTCTGTTTTGCAAGTTAAAAAGTTTCAAATTAGAAAGCATTGTGCTTGAGAAGACTAAAATGGATTGCATCATAGTTGAGAATCAGGGCTGTGTTTTTAGTGTGCATGCTTTTGTTTCCCAGGACAAAAAAAATAAAGAAAAATTACATTTTAAGTGGCTTATTCATTTAGGGATAATAGCTTCTAATAGCTTCAGCTGCTCTTTTAAGTGCATATTGCATATCAAGATGCACCATCATGGATTTTGCTAAAACATAAGAAATCTAGTGAGCAATGAAGTACTACAAGCCAGAAGTCTGTATCCTCAATTTTGCAGTAGTTTCACCCCAAAAAGAAATGGCTGTAAAATGCATGTTGCAGACCTCATTCCATGCTTGAAGTGGAAGAACTGGAAATACAAGCCATCTAGACTTGCTGACAACCACATGATCAAGAGATGTCCCAATTTCCTACCAGGAATCAAGTTACCATTCCACATCAGGAAAAAGGATGGAAGAAGCTGTTTTTCCTTTGTGGTTCACAGATACCTTTTCTTTGTTTTTCGAGCTGCCTATTCATGAAGTCATCTTTATATCTACAAGTAATTCTTTCAGGTCACAAAGTTTCTTTCCAGGAAACTGCTGCTGCTGACTTAAGTTACTTGAGCAAGAGGAAATAAAAATTAGCAAAGCAAGGATGTACAAACCTTCTCATTACTTTTACTAAAATTCAGCTTTCAAATAAAGTAGTTATGCAGTTCCTTCAAGTTGGACTGGGAGGGAATCTGGACAAGAAAAGCAAAATTATCTTGGTGTTGTGGGCACAGACAGTGTACAAAGGTGATCCAACTACTTACGTATTTTGACATAACTTAGCTAAACAGAAGGTTGCAGGGAAAACCTCACTGATTTACAGCCACATGCCCTTTGGATCAACTGGCAGTAAGTTGGGCCCCTACCTGATTACCCTCTTAAAGGCAAGTGGTAGGCAAATAAAACCCAATCGTGAAAAAGAAAAAAATTTTGAAGCAATACTTGCTTAGACTAAGCTTAAGCAGGCATGTGTTGGTACCGACTATTAGGTCCAGCCAAAATTCAGGTGCTTACCAGATTAGCAAAGTTCATGACCATGTCCCTTTTGATAGTCTTGCTTATGCTTGCTTGTAAACAGAGCTGGCATGTTTCTTCTCTGTTCATGAATATGGGAGACTGTAGCTGTTCACATTTGTAAAGTTGCTGCAGGCATAACGCCATCCTAGACAGACTATGGTGACTGTAGGCAAAGGCCCTAAGGAACAGACTGCAAAACTGGCAGGAACATTTTTCCAGTACTTAACACTGTGTAGGAGTTCCTTAGCACAGCAGATACATAGCAGCTACCCAGGCTAACCAAAACCATACGAAACAGCTGCAGTCTTGTCCTCCTCCTGGGGGTATGCACCATCCTCTATCTAGAGATTGGTCTGGCAGTTAAGTCAGTTCAATTTTGCAATTTAGAAGTCTTCTAATGAGCATCTATTGAGGGATATTAATTATACAAGCTTTCATGCTATATATTAACTGGAGCTGGCCAAGCCTTTCAGCAAACTGTAACAGGTAAAGTGATGCTGTGAAGTTCTGTGTAGGAAGTGCCAAGTGGCCTTTGGACACCCAGCAAATGGTGCTGCAAGGGTTTGTGCTTCATTGATGCATTTTGGTTTTCATTATCAGCTCACACATTCTCGTGTCAGACACTTCCAATTTGTATAACAGTGCTGTTATTCAAAAAACTTGGACTAAGCAAACTCTTCAAACTATGCACAAGCACTCAACGATGCAGCAAGTCAGATCTCTGCAACTAGGAGTCTTCAAGGAGTCAGGTCTGAAGCAGGTAGGCTACAGAAAACACCTGTCACCATTAGTCCTTTCTGCCTGCATTGTTCACTCAGGTCAAGTATTGTGGTCACCTCCAGCAAGGACAAGACAGGTTACAGCTAAAGCAAGCTCTGTTGTAGCAAGGTAACAGATACTACTGATCTCCAACTTTAAAATTATACATCTAAACAAATCTGAAGTCCCATTAAATCTCCTAAAGTACTCATTACACTAGCAGCTTACTAATGTGTGCTTAAATAGACCCCTGCATTTTGCTCCATCCAAAGTTCCATTTTAATCTCCTTTTCACAGGGTTCTGGCACTCACCCCATGCCAAAATATTTTTGCTTTATGTTCAACTGTATTTGCTTCTCTGCCTTTTCTACAGACTCCTTAAGATACTTTCTTCTGCTTTGGGCCTCTTTCACAGCTCAGCCATGGTGTACTTAGGAATTGTAGGATCCACCACAGTGTCTTCAGTGCCAATTAACTGATTCCCAAGAAATTTGTTACAAATGCAACAAGACAACTAGATATACTTTCTGAACATAGTTCAGAACATAATTCATTAACACTTAACAGCTTTTCTCCTGCACAAATAGCTTTTTCTTTACTGCTATTACCTCAGTCCAGGATCTGGAATTGTCTTTTCATGTAACAGTTACCCCACTTAGCAAAGTCTGAGGTCTCAATTGAGTAACCAAGGAAGACACACTGACTGCTAGGGCTAGTTACCCCGTGTAACTGATCTCAGTATACAGCTGACCTTCAAATATTCTGGTATGCCAGTCCTGTCCTGTGTGCACTCTGCATGTTATGGCAGAGTGCTAGGTAAGAACCTAGCAGCTAACTACCCAGTGTTTGTGCAAGTGCTGGGTGCTTGCAAGTACTGACACCCATGTATGATTTGGGTCTGACTGTACCCAAGCTGCAAGTGCAGAGTTTAATGGTATCAGATTATCTCCAGCCATCAACTTCAAAGACAAACCAAAAACAACAAAAAAAGGCAGAGAATCTATAGAACCTTCAGTGAGACCAGAAAACTCCACCATTCCCTTGCAGTATCATCAGATGTGCCACACTGTGATGACCTGGCTTACAGAACCAAAATGAAACATTTTGAGCTTGTTTTATCTCAGGGGAACAGGATTTTGCAACATCTGCTTCAAGCCAAGAAACTGTAATGGAGTCAGAGCCTAAGAATGAACATTTGGATTCCCAAGACACTCCCAGGTCTGTGTAGCCATGTTGCTCATTTGCCTCAATAGCCATAGAAGTGTTCCTCCTAAGTTCTGTAACCTGCTTTCCCTCCCAAGTCATTATTTGATCTTTAGAGAGCAAGAGCCAAACTACAGCATGATTATTTATTATCCTTTTTTGGTAGTACAAAGGCATCTCTACAAAAATGAACAGTAGTCATTACCACAGTGAAATTTGTTATACCCTGATTCACTGTAAATTGAAACCTGCGGACAGGCATAAACTGCAAGAGAAACTGCTTTTCCAAATCACTCAGTTAGCAAAGACAGATATCTCACTACAGCTTGAATACATTCCAGTGTAGCCCCATAATCTGTCACTGACTACTTACTTCCAGGACATACCCAGGAATAAGAACCTTAAACTTGGCTGGCAGTTCAGCAACTGCTGTGGCTGCTTAAACTGTTAAGAGCAAACCATTCCTCTTGCTTTGCAGGAAAAGTAGATGAATACAGCAACCTGAAGTGATACAGAGGAGACCAAGATGCAGTTCAGTACTGCTGACCAGATAAGGGATAGTCTTATGATTTAAAGTAAGCATTTAAAGAAGTATTTTTGGTATATCATCTTCTTTGTCAAATGGAACTGCATGCTTCCCTCTCCAGCACCAAAGCAGTGGTGGTGGAGTGTTGGTGGAAAAGGGGAGCCACGTAAGTTTGGTAATTGATGACATTTCGTAAGAAAATTCAGACTTCTGACCCATAAACCAGAAGGTAAGGTGTCTTAGTCCTGCAGCTGGGAAACTTCATAGAGATAGGCACCAAGCATCTTCACCCCCTGAATGTAGTTGTACCTGGAAAAGACAGCTTCCATTAGCCTTAGTTGAGCTGTATTTCTAGTACATGTGCTTTTTGCAAAGCCCACACATCAGTCCTATGCACATGACAACTACAGGCATTGCTGCTGCAGGCAACAGGCACTATTTCCAAGCTTCCCACATCTCCCCTGGCAAGACAGAAACATCACTCTTGGGGTAGGGGGTAGCCAGGCATAGAGATCAAAGTGTAAAACCTGCTTCTGGTTTCAAGTGTGTAATGCCAGAGCAGTAAAGACACTAGCTACTCAACCAAACATTCTCTACTAGGGAGAAATGGCACTGCCTTCCAGAGAATTAAAGAAAAGCAAGAGTTCAATTCTTACTGTTTTACAGAAGACATGACAAGACCCACAGTAAAATCACCCTGGCACAGGGATAAGTACTCTTACCTATTTAACTTCTCATTTTGAGAGTGGGCACCATCATCTGCAGCTCCAACAGGAAGCAGCATGACATTCTTGCCTGTTGCTTCTTGGAAAGTAAGGGTAACAGGAATGCTTCCTCCCTCCCTCGTCAGGTCTGGTTCAACTCCAAAAACTAGACAAGTGATACTCTAGTCAGTTTGAAGTTATATTTGTTTTTCCAACAAATCCTTACTTAAACAATCAAGAACCAATCACATCTGTACCAGGTGCTGGCCAAATCAGAAAACTGCACAGGCCACAGAATGTGGAGCATCCCCCAGCAGATACAACACAGGAGTATTGTTACTTTCAGAGTTCAGTTCAAACAGCTACACACCAGCACATCATCTGGAAGCCTGTTTGTAGTCCAACACAAGTCAGATTTGCTCTAGCTGCCCTATCAAAAATCAATTAAGAAGAATGATAGGATGACTAAGCTTCAAGGAATTTGGCTGAGCAGGTGATCTGAACTAACAGTCTCAACCTTATGCAAAACTAACACCACACCAATGGACTTGTTCCAGAACAGTATGAATGAATTGGATATCCAGTTTCTTTCTTTCCTCTACCTCAGACTTCAATTTAAGGAATGCACATGACATGCTTCATTACTTAGAGAGCCAAAGTGCAGATATTCAGCAAACACAACCTCCTCAGTGTTTCTTGATGCGCTGGAACAGAAGCTTTTTAATATCACCAATATCAAATGAAAGATCCACTGACCTGTCTTCATCGCCCTCCTGCCAGCCATGTAGTGGGGATGGTTGAAGTCTGACACCCAGGGTTTTCCACCATGGCCTAAGTACACTTTGAATTTGTTGGGACTCTGCAGCTCTGCAAACTTTTTGTTCAAGTAGTCTTCAACCTATAAAAGAGATTGGACAATCTTATCACTATTAGCACTTGCAGGAACAATGGTAAAGCCCATATTCTGAAAGCATTTTAGAGACTTGCAGGTCACAACAACTGTGCAGCAATACTTTTCCTACTGCTCTTTTTCATATTATTCCTATGATTCACAGCTCTGAAGTCGGAATATCTCCTTCAGGCAAATTAGTAGTATACCTTAGAACAGTTAACCAATATGTTAAACACTTATGCTTTTGAATATGCATTTCTGGCAATTCAAGTGCCCTACAATTAAATTAGCATTTATTCCTAAGCCCTTTCTTTGAGTTTAGAGAAACTGCGAAGCAGATCACAACAGTCTAGTGTGGCACCATCACATAATGATTCCCTCAATTATCTTATGTTGAAGTGCAGAACAGGGAAGACAGTAGCAAAGTAAATGAACAGAACTGCTTTAAAAAACAGAAAATCTCTTCCCCCAGGCATAGGGAACAGGAGAAGTTTAGAGATAGTAGTTGTTTTGATACCAGCAATCCATCTCAACATACATGCTTTGTAACTTCTTCAGGAGTCATGTTTGGCACAAGCCTGATTGAGAACTTGCCAATAACTTTCCTAGGAATGACAGTCTTGGCTCCAGAGGCTGAGAAGGCTCCTTCAATTCCATGCAGAGACAAGGAAGGATATCTCCACCTGTGCATAAGGATGTCTCTCTGCAGCAGCAAAGAAAGATACAAGGTTACATGAAGTTTGATAGAGTTCCCTAAAATAATGATTTCTTCAATCTAATAAAGAATTTGCAAGAAACAGTGCTCTGTCTCATGGAGAAATGTGGCTCACTGAAGTCCACTCAGAAGCTGTTAGTGTCATTAAGCACTCATTTTGATACAACAGCTGGGTTCTCAGCACCTTAATAGGTTCAATAGCTCTAGTTTGGCTTTCTTCTAGTTTAACAGAGCTTACAGGATGTGACCAGTCTGCTTCTGAAAAGGACACAAGCACCATTTATAAGGTGCTCAAGCAGTGTGTAGGGAGTGCATAAGCAGCTCTAGTCCCCACTGCCTCCAAACAGGCAGGTACCTTCATCACCAAGACTCATGCTGAAGTTCACACATTTTCTAAAAGCCTCACCACTGCTCAGGATGAGGCATACAAGCGTGCTTTTCTTTACATCATCCGCTGTATTAAAATGCCTTATCTCCAGGCTGATTAAACTGACCACTGCTGCCTTCCAGGCACACTTCCTGTATTTCCTCCGTGTTGCCTTGGACACAGCTGGTGAGCACGCTGAACCCTGAATTGAACACAGCTGTTGAGTTGTCCTGTACAGACACAGCTACAGTGTCTCAAGCCTGAACCTCACTGCAGAAACTGAGGAGACCTGAAAATCTGGTAGCCTTGTAGGTGAACAGTTTGGATTGTTCCAGGTACAATCTGCCTCTAATCTTCTCTCATAGCAAATGTAACTGTCACAGTTCCAATCTCTCAAGCACATTGTTTCTCACTTGGAAGCTATACCTTTCTCACCTCTCTCCTCTATCTCTCCTTAGTCCTAAAACTCTTCTTGTGTGCATGCAGCCTGGAACTCCCTAAGCTAGGATTTCAGTTTAGCCAAGACTGAATAGCTTCAGTTAAGTATCACAAAGAGCATCTTGCCAGCTCCTTCTTATATACAAGCTATAATTCATCCATTACTTTATAGGACAAGGCTAAACAAGGAAGTCTGTGCGATCCCAGCTGATATAAACCTGAGCACATAAAGACAAGGTTGAGGATATAAATTGTTACTTACACCTATTTGAGTTGAGTTTGAAGTCTTCTCCTGACAGTGCTAGGACAGAAGACAGACCTGCACACATAAACTTGCCTTTTACAACATGTGTCTGCTTTTCATGACAGGAGATGCATTTACATCTAGGGCTTTAAAATTAGTATGTAATACCTGTACCTTGCAAGATTTAATGATGTTAAAAGCATTCATTTGGAAAGCTCCCAGGATGAAGATTTAACTTCAGACTTCAGTTTATTGAATTTGAGCCTGTTCAAAGATTTGGGCAGCTGCCTAGTTCATGACTACACAACAGTCCTTGCTTGCCAGTCTGGGAGGATGTTCAGTATGTCAACCTTAAATTCATCACAACAAGGTTTCAAACTCTTTTTTCACTTAATGAGCAATCACCTCTAAGAAGCTACTTTATTTCTCAAAACCCATTGAACTTCCACAGATGTAGGAAATCAGATGTTTTGTGTAAATGTGCTATCTGACCTCTGGAAAACTGCTAACACTCTTATCTAGCATTAAGAGAATAGCACTAGATAAAGTTCTGTACAAATTTGAAATGCTACTATACAAAGACTAAGGAGCAAATTTAAAGTTTAAGACTGCTTGTCTTAAACATGGGATAACCCAGACTAAGTTTTCAAGCACCTAACACTAGCAGTTCCTCAGCAAAGAGTTAAGTATGCAGTCAGCCATAAAGTAGGCAAAATTATCTTCAAGGCATTCTCACCATTTTAAAGACACCAGATGAATCCTCTGCCTACTAAATTACTTGGTAACTACACATGTATCCACAGTAGCTTGTTTCTGCCTTCTACTAACATAGATAGCTTGATCTAAGCAGGGTAGGGAGGGAGGAGTGCAGCACACCTTTACATCATGCAGGAGTCTTGTTGCTCCTACATCTTTTGCATATTCTGTCAGGTCAAAATCAATCTTCTCATATAATGCCAGCTCTTCATCAGTAACAGGTGCCACTGCTTCATTAACACCTGGGATGAGGATTTTCCCTTTCTTGTCTACAAGACAACCTGTAAACAAGAAACACATCAGTACTCAACCAAAATATATAAGGCATCATTGCTAGGAACACTTTCCTTGGTAAACAGGGGTCTTGGCTTTCTGAAAACTCCGTAGATGTAATGATAATCAGACCTCTACTTCACAGGCCATGCACCACTGAGCATGGAACGCACTCACAGAATTTGCAGCGATACAAAATGCGCACTTGCTTGCTACTGTATTTAATTCTACTGCTACATTTGTCTGGCTGAAGACATTCTTCAGTAGAAGTTCAGTATCACATCCATAGCAGTTTGAGAAGGCAGCTGGTTTAATTAACATGCAAATTTGCAGTAAGATTTTAGGGGAAGCTAGAGTAAATAGACAACTTCTTGGCAAGACCTTCACCATATTTCTGTATCTAGGGCATTAGCCTTGCATACCTGGCAAGCTCCATTTCATTGGTCACTGCTTTGCTGGTGTAAGCAGCCCTTACCAACCTCCCTCACTGCAAATTTACTCACGCTTTAATGGTTCTTACTCCCTTTTTAAATGCATTTAGTGAAATCTGCTTTTTCTTACCCATTAGAGCAATGAGATCTGTCATGGCCTCATGTACTGAACCACCATAAACTCCAGAGTGAAGGTCTTTATCACAACATTCCACCTGATTGAAGTGAATTAAGATTCAGGTTAATTTTAGCATGAAGATACTGTCAAATGTACCAAAAACCTTTACCCTAGGTTTTTCCTGCATGTATTTTGAGAATGCATCTGGTTTTGAAACCAGACTACTCAGCTGTAGTGCATTAAAGTAGATCTGCTTTTTTTTTGCTCTGTGGAGTACATGCCCTTACTACTTACAATCCCAGCCTTGGGGACTTCAGTGGTGACACCTCTTCCTGCACTCAAGGATCTATCTGGATGAAGATATCTACACTATGAAATAATCCTCCACAGAAGATGCTGGCTTATCTTGCTTCATACATCTGAAAGCTATCCCTACCACATAAGGTTCAGACAGGGTAATAAAGTTAATTTAGAAAATTAGGAGAAACCATTCTACTTAAGTAGTCATTTTCATCTTTTCTGAAGAAAAAGTACTGGCATGAAAAAGTTTGAGCTACCACTTTCTTCAGTAGAAAATTCAGTTTAATAATATGGGTTTCACGGTGTGTCTCAGTACTTACCTCTATGAAGTAGTAACAGATGCCCCTCAAGCCATAAGTGATACAAGGCTTCTTCTTGCCTAGCCAGTAGTTGTCAGAAATGCAAACATAATCCACATCTTTGAAGAAAGTCTCTCGCTGAGCAAAAATCAGTTCATCAAGGCCTTCAGATCCTGATTCTTCCATACCCTCTAGGCAGAACTTAATATTTACTGGAAACTCCTTTGAAATGAAAAACAAGAACAGATTGAGTTGAAAATGCTGGACTACTTCAGCAAACAGTAATTTTCATTTGTTGTGCTCAAAGAAAAATGGACAAGGGTAAATTAGTTCTATGACAGTGGAATTTGTTAACTATACACAAACTATTATAAAGTCTGGACTGCACTTATGTTGAGGGCATTTATACCACCTTTCATTTGATGGAATTCAAACTCTTCAAAACAGTTTTAAATGAGCTCTAGAACAACTTGTTCTCAAGGCCCTTAACCGTGGGAACACAGCAGAAGTCTACAGCCAAAGGTAAGCCACCAGGCTAGGAAAACTAATATTAACCACAGAAATTGCATGCCACAGTAGGTGCATCAGAGCTGCCCTGTCTATCCATTCTACTATATTCTATATACCGAGACAGGAATTGAGAACCAGTCATTCTTCTCACAAATAATAGGAACTTGTCTGACAAGACAGAGCAGACACCCTGAGCTATTTCTGACTGCACATTTTCTTGAACAGAAACAGCAAAGCTCACAGGTCAGTGTTACTAAGTTGACCTCTTAGAGCTGTGTGGTAGTGAGACATTAAGTTTTGATAAAGGTCAAGATAATTTGGCATACCTCAATACATGATATTGAGCATACTTGATTACTCATCCCGCTCCACATGCTTGCATATATATCTTTCTTCCTACACATTTCATTAAAGGGAAATTGTCTAAAGTGCAAACCAAGCATCCACAAGACTAACTTGTCAGCAAGTCAACTCAACCCTACTAGGACATATGGGAGTTTGCAGGACTATTGCATCATTCCTCTGATCAGCTGAATAAGCAGGCTTCCCTCACAAGGGTTGGTGGCTCAGATAACATTTGCTAGACTCAGCTGCATGTAAAAAAAGCAGAACATGTTTTGGGCACACACCTGGTTAGTTTGTTGATAAGCCTCCAAGGCATTCAGCCAGGCAAGCACTGGACCTTTGTCATCTGTTGATCCTCTACCATACAACTTTCCTGCACAAACAAGACACAAATTAACTTGTGTGGAAAAAAACTAGGATGAAGCTTCATCTCTTGCCTACAGGAGAAAAGATCTTTTTGGACAATCTTTTAGCTCTGCTTATATAAACTTTCATTTCTGATTCTTCAGAAGTAGCAATTTTCCATCCTGCTTCATACACTGTTGCAAGTGGGATAGGTACAGCATTTCAATAGTTCTCCCACTTACAGAGCTACCCCATCTTTTTCCCCAGCTGCTCCCTGGATAGGAACCAAATATAAGCTTAAAAAGATGTAACTGCCTTATCATTCACAATAATGTAAGTTTTCTACAAACACAGTCGTAAGTGTATAGAAACAGAAACCTATTTTAACAGAAACCTATCCAGTATTAGCTTCAATTCAATAATTCTTTGTTTGAAGAGTAAGAATTCAGTAGCTAGTGACAAATCAGTTCATTGGATTCTACAGATAAAAGTGGATCTCTCTAGAAAGGGATTTAGTCAAAGACAAGTTTTACAGGCTACAGGGAATTCCCACAAAATGCAGCACATGGGATCACAGAGGCAGGTATCATTGCAACTCAGAGCTGTGGCTACAACACCTAAGAGCACCAGATGTAACCAAGATGACAGAACAGGACCGACCCTTTGCAAGGTAAAGAGCCATTGATGAATGTCTCCTGCACTGCCAGGCTGCACAGAGACAAGCCACAGCCCAAGGCAAGTCTAGGTCTTGTTATCAGATGAGATAATCCAGTTTAGTAACTTGGACTCTGCTGCCTGTGACCAAGGGCCCAAGTAGAAATACTAGTTACCACAGATACTCCTTTTCCTGGAAATCATTAACACTTATGCCACACAAGTGGTTATTGTCCTTCTATTCATATGACTTTTGACACTAACAATGAGATAGTGAAACAAGGAAGAGACTCTTGGTAGCACTAGCTTTAAATAGAAAAGAAAGTTTTAGTCTTCTTGGCTACTGGCAACATGTTGTTTCAACAAGAGTTACTTCACCATTTCTTCATCCCCATTTATGGGAGAGGGACACTTGTCTGAGCACCAGCTCTGCAAAATGCAGCTTCTGCAGTACTCATGGTAGCACAGTTTGCAAACACAAGGCAACCCAGGGAGACTGCTGCACCACTCCTGTCTCCAGGTATAAAGAAGTTGTGTTGAATACTTTTTCCCAGTAATGGTTCAAAATCCCTGCAATCTGACATGCTCTTACAGGCTGCACATTGTGAACAGCACAAGAATCTAGTTCTAAAAAGCTTTCTGGTAACAAGCTGTTACCATGCAAAGCAGCAGTTAAGACTGTGATGTAGCTACAAGGAAACAAGCCTTGAGAGCAGCTGGGATTTAGCAGTTCTACTTCTTTACTATTTCCCCCCCTCCGCATATTTTTACCTCAACAGTATTAAATAAACACTCATACCTGTTCTTACTCTCCTTCCCCCTTTCAATCAACAGCATAACTTTGGAACAAGTTAGGAATACCACAATTGTTAAAGAAGCATTAATCAGTTTGTGAAATCCACTGCTCTTACCATCTCTTTCTACCAGTGTGAAGGGCTCACTATCCCAGCCATCCTCTAGCGCTGCTGGCTGAACATCCAGGTGACCATATACACACACAGTCTTTTTGCGTGGATCTGTGCCAAGTGTTCCCAGAACAATTGGTGGTAGAGGGATCTCCGATCCATCAGGCAGCTAAAAATAGGCAGGAAGAAGTTTTACTCAAAAGTGGAATGTCAGAGGGGCATGTTTTTATCAGATAAATGAATTATTTTAATACTATGGACATTCCAACATTAGGAGAACAGAGAGCTAAATAAAACTAAACTACTTAAACTGATTGCCAGAAGGAGGGTGCCATTGAAGGCATGATGGCATCATGCCAGTTAGCTTCCCGACAGGTCCTGGTAACAATCAAAATCTTCCAAACCACTTGGAACTGTTGGCTTTAAACTACCAATCCTACATTAGATTTTAGCAGAGCAAGCTGACTGCACACCAATGTGATGACCAGTGATGACCTAAGCATAAGTGATAAATGCCAGTCAGTACTGCATTCTGTGTTGCTTATCATTGCACTTTCATCCACAGTATAGCTCTCTAAACAAAAATTTCCTGACAGTGGTATCTCTGAGTATAACACATGCCCACACCCAAAAAAGAGGTGTATAACAGCTGTACTCCTACACTAGCCTACACTGTTAAGCTAAGGGCAGAGTAGTGCTGATGAACTCTGTTCAAGAGTTCAAGAGCTGAACTTGGCTTAGTCCTTTGGAATACCCCATAAGCAATTATCACATGCTGCTCTCAGTCAGCATATATTTCCCTTCCAATGAACACATAGTCATACACACTGCTCAGCAGATCAAAATCAGCTTTGACTTTTTGCTCACATGGACTCCACCAAACTCCAATTTTTTTATCAACAGGTTACATGGTCCTTGGCCAGCTGCAGCTGTACATGATTAAAGCACTACTGCAAGAATTTACAATAATCAGTACACAGAACAAACTGCTGTGCAGCAGTAAATTTGATCAGACAAGTTCACCAGTTGCTTTACATTGTCCTTCATAGATATAGCAGCAATATACATAATACATTGACTAGCTCAGTCTAATACCTAATATAAAACTAAATACTGAACTTAACTTTTGCAGCTGGATTAAAGTTTCCTAAATAAAAATTCTATATATAAAACTCTAAAAGTCAGTTCTTGCTACCAAAAACTTAGTGATGAAAGGAACAACTTTGTCTCTGAAATAATTGAAACACTTTTGATGGGATTTTAGGCTGTATGTAGTAGCAGAGCTAGAATTATCCTAGATTCCCTCCCAAGAGGGCACATGAAATCAGCTGTTTTGGTCTGCACCTGCAGACCTACAAACAAGTGTAATCCAGTTGCCAAAGGCAAGGACTGCTCAGAAGATACTGATACATGCAGATTTCACTCAGCAGTCTTTCCCACCAATCACAGTGATCAGCTTCTAAAACTAGCAAAACACACCAGTACAACAGGATTTTTAATGCCACTATCCAAATGCTAGTCTAACAATTCCGGTATGGGTCTTATTATGTGGCATGTAGTGAGTAGGCCCTTCAAAGGAGGAGCACATCAAGTGGATGGTTCCTGAGGATGAGAATATCATTACTGTTCTCAGAAGTATATACACTTCTCAGAGGAAAAAAAAAAGCAGTCTAGATCCCTAAAAATAAGGAGGGAACTCATTTTTTTTAATGATACTTTTGTATCTGCTCAGGGAACAATGCTATTCTGTGACAAATGTAACACTTGTGAAAGAGCCCAAAGGTCTTTTGGAAGATTTATTGAAATGTCAGTCAGAATCCTTACACTCTATGGGTCTAAGGACCAACAACAGCCTGTTGCTAAAAATGTCTGACACTTTTGTTTGCAGGTGCTCTGTTCATATTCAGTTAGAAAAGTATTTAAAACACATTTAATACAACATGCTTAACTGATCTGGATCCCAAAGTTCACTATAAAGAAAGGTTTTCAACAGAAAGCTCAGACTGTGTAGCAGGAAAGACACCCCAACAGGTTCTTCCTTTCCTGGCCACTACCCACAAGACCCTTGTGTGGTGATCCTGACCAGAAGACCATCAGACATCAAGAAAGTAGTGATCCACACCATTAAAACGAGCACGCCAAAGCCTGTACTATGCTATGCTGCACATACAGCTTTGCCTTCCTGCCTGTATGTGCCGTGCAAATCATTAGACTGCTGGATAAACGGAGCCAGTTGACTTGTAACCTGAAAGCAGTTCCCACTTGGCACTGGTGATGACATCGCCTGCATGTCCTTGACTTTACCTAAAAGTGCATCAACAAGTTCTCATGTGAATATCTATTTTGTTTGGCAGTAGAGTCAATCAGCATGAATAAATGGAATGGTATCACATTCCCACAAATGGCATCTGCACGGGATGTTGCATGCTGGTTGGATACCTGCTAGATGCTGCAGGGACATATGAATATCTATACTATCTTCCATCTTTATACTTCTTTATAGTAGTAACTCTAATAAACATAATTTAAAATAATATTTTCTGGAGTCTAAGTGCCTTCCTTACTGGGAACATAAGAAACCAGCACCTCCTTTTGTAAAACACATTGTCTTCTAAAGAGACATTTTCTACTAAGCTGACATGGAGATACTCACATACCTTTTGTTTCCCAATATCCATAAGTTGGGTTGTGCCTCCCAGTCGCTCAATATCCTTTGCAGCAACCTCCATCATGCGTCTGATTTCACCCCTCTTCTCGGGCCATGCTGACACACTCTGGATTGCCACCCATTCAGCCAGGCGCTACAGAAACATGGAAGAGCTACAGGTTTTACTATGCAACAGGCACTATACAAATAAAACACCCTGTGATTCAACAAACACTGTTTTGAGTCAAGCTTAAATTGAGGTAAATCAGCTCTGTCCTCTGCTCAAAGAAGTACTCTAATCATTAATATTCTTAATAAAGCTCTCTAAAACCTCACTCTCCTACAGCTGTGTCTGCAGTGCAGCACAAAGTCTACAGATACATAAAGTAAGCTTAAGAGTATGACAGCTTGTGCATACTGTGCCTTTTTGTTTGCTGTTCTTTATCCATAGTCAGCTAGTGTCTTTCAGGCCTCTCAAAAAGGCCACTTTAGCTTTTTATCCCCATGTGAGATCAGCAAGAGCAACTGGCAGAAACGAAGCTGAACACTTAGCACAGTTCTTGCCCAAGTACACAGTATTACACCACTGATTCCTTCACTGGTGAAAGGGATTGCAATTCAAGCTGCAACTAAATAGCAGGTCAAACAGCAAAAACTCTCTCTTTGAATAGGGTGACCTCTCCCTCTGTACCCCAACACAAATGGTTTCAAACAAGAAAGATTTACACCAACCTCATTTAGAACTTTCATTTCCCATCTCAAAAGGGAAGAGACTATAAACCTAGCTCAGCATTCAGCAGCCAGTGTTAGATTTCGTATACCTTTAAAAAAGTCACTGGTTGCACTATACAGTAATAGATAATTTCCTAATAAATCTAATGTGAAGATATAGGTTTTTGAACAGATCTATGCCTAAATTTAAGGAACAGCTTTCTAGATGGACTGCTGTTTCCTCTCCCCTCTCTCCAATTACCTGACATTGCTCTCTCTTAATGGGTATATTACACAGGTGCAACAACAAGCTTGACTTGGACCACCTAACTTTCAATATCCCATATCTGCCCATGCTGCAGGACAAAACTCAAAGAAAACTTACCTGAACATAGAGGTCCTGGTGTTCATCAATGTATTTAAAGAGGGTTTCAAGAGACATTTTCTGGCTAGAACAACGTTGAAGATCCTGTGATAGAAAAATAATTCAGCCTTCAGAGGTTTAAGAAGCAAGTCGGTAGTCAAGCAGCCACACAAGACTTTCACCTTTCAATTGCTAATGCCACAAACCAAGCTGTACTAATATAAAACTTGAGGCCCCTCCCTCTCATGAAATCACCCAGTGAAGCAGCTAAACAAAAGCATATTTAAATTTCAACACCACTCTTTCTGCCTCTCCCCTCAAAATAACTTTCAAAGTTAAACTGAGCAAGCTTATCTACAGAGATACTTCAGCAAAATCATACACTTTGTTTTACTGGCAAAAGGCTTCTCAAGTGAAATGCAACTTCAAAGAATAGATTTCATTATGAGTTCAACTAACAGTGTGCCATAGGCTTGAATGCTAGTAGGTAGGTCCAAGCACCACACTTAATGCTCTACAAGGGAGGTTAAAAGCAGACAGCTTAGGAACTGCACTTTCTTCCACTTTAAAGTCCAAACCTGCCACTCAGACTTCCCCAAAAGGGTCAGAGAACCAATGGGAACAGAAGCCAGCCCCAGCAGGCCAGGAGCAAGTGGTCAGCGACTACTTCAGTGCTACCACTTCCTTCTTTTTAGTTTCAACTGAAGTTCACAAGAGAAAACCCAAGACCTCTCCCCTTCTCAGTTTTCTGTCTTCCTTATCAGTCTGAAAACAATACTGAAAAGACATACTGTCCACTCAAGCAACAATACCAATGAGTTTAAACTTAGTTCTCAAGTTAGAACTAAAGATAGAGCACCTCCTCTAAGCTAGGAAAATAATGAGCTTTACAATTCGGAGAATGCATAAAGTTGGAAAGGACCACTGGAGATCATCTGATCCAAGCTCCCTGCTCCAGCAGGGTCCCCTACAGCACATGACCCAGGATTGGGTCCAGGAGGCTTTTGAATATCTTCAGAGGAAGCTCCCTGAAATATGCCTCTGACATCCGAGTGCCTGAACCAGGAGAAAAATTCCAATGCCCATGTAATACACTAAACAAGCATGTTCAGCAGCACCAGCCACTGTGATTCAGTATATTGTTGAGTCACCTTTACACCAGATTCTTTAAGCCTTTCTTCTACTTCTATACAGTAGTCACAAGACAAGCATGATAGTTGTTAAAGCATCTGACTGCTTGTCTTAGGATTTCTTGAACAGCTGACTCCTCTACATAGCTGAAACAAATACTTTGAACCACACAATATACTGCAACACAAGCACCACCACAAATTTAAAAGACTCACACATTTTCTTTCAAAGCAGGGTTGTACTTACACAGATACTGGTGTTCAACACAGAGAAATACTTTCCCTCACCAAAGATAGCTTCAATTTAATTTAAAGCATCCACTAAGTTTCAATTTGAATAACGAGTTTTAAACACCAATTATAACAACCCCAAGCCACCAGACAGGTCAAACTTTCTCTTCAGTATCCATGAAAGATGAAAACCAAACACCTTCAGAAGGACTATACAGACATAACCAAATGAAAGGAATGCTTCTCACTGAGGTTGGGCTTCCCTGATGAAACCACCATCCTCACGTGCAGGGAGAGCTCAGGCAGGATTCCTCTGGAGCTTTCCAGAGAAAGCAGCACACAGGCCATAGCTCAGAGCATCTGACCCTCCCCTTCACTCAGCCGGTTCCTACAGCAACATCACGACTCCCGCTTCACAGCGCAGACACAAAATATAGCTTATTGCACGGAGGCTCATATTCTGTCCAACACGAACAAGATCTGAACTATTTACTAAGACAAGAACTGCTTTAAATATCACCTTAAACACAGTTAAATAGTGTTAAAAATCAGAGGGACACTGAATCACTCAAGTCACACTGCAGAAAGCCTGCTCCAGAATGCTTCAAACTTGAAAAAGCAAGTGCTGCTTAATGCACAGCAAAAAGCTGGATGTTACTTTCCCCTCCCTCTCGAAAGGCAGGGCCGGAACTTAAGTCCTTCAGACTGGAGCATTGAGCCCTCCCTACCTATGCAGGAGAGACTCCACTGGTTCACCCTTTCACAGGACTAGAGAGCAGCTGCACTTTGAAACAAGACAACCCAAGGGGCTCTCGCGCACCAAGGCACCTTGGCCCTCCTCATCCACAAGCATCATTAGTGCCCCAGAGGAGAAGAGGGAACCGAGGCAGGAGCGCTCGCAGCCGGCGCGGCACACGCGGCAGGCTCTGCTCTTCGGGGCGAGGTTGACTGAAAGGTTAAATCTGGGACTTTACAGGGTTTTGCACCACACGGGCCCGGAGCGGGAGGGAAGCGCCCGCGGGCTTCCTAAGGACAGCGCGGGGGGGGCTCAGGGAGAGGGACAGCGAGCGTGGGCAAGGGGACGAAGGGGCGGCGGCACCACCGCTCCGGGGGGGCACCATCCCTGCCGGGGCAGCCACAGCGCCGCCGCGCCCCGAGGCCGAGAGGACGCTTCC
>VWZF01003010.1:883342-955100 GCA_013396755.1 Sclerurus mexicanus
GGCGGCCCCGGCGGGGTGAGGGGGCGGCATTGGCACCCCGGGGTGCGGGGACATGGGGTGGGCGCGGGGGGAATGGGAGACATCATACCGGGGATAATAAGGCGGAAATTAACATACGGGTGAGTGTAGTATGGGAGAAATTTGGGAGGGGTTTAGGGCAGAGGCTGTCTGGACTAAGTGAATTATCCCAGTCGAGGATGGGAGTATCCTTATGATCGTCCAGGTGTTGTTTAGGTAGGTTAGGTTTAGGTAAGTTTAGATGTGGTTTAGAAAGGTTCATAGTGATGCCTGAAATCCTGGAAAATAGGCACTCAGAAAAAGAAAAAAACATCAATGAAGATTGATAGAGAAGTGCTTTTGTTTAGAAGCTTCTAGGTGCTCAGCAGAAGTGTGCACACACGTGGTTCAGTGATGTCACGGTTTTTATAGCTCCCAGGAATTAGCATATATGATATCAAAAACCAACCTGTAGTACCCATTTCCCCAGGTGCCCACCCTCAGAAAGCTCTGAACTGCCCCTTGGAGCTTTTCCAAGGGCTCTGGGCCTTCTCTTCTCTCTTGCAGGTGCTTCTTCAAACACTGTGTCCTTGGCAAAACTCAGAAATGTGTGAGAAAGTGCCCAGTGACCTCTAAAGACCACCTAATACCTGAGCAATCCAGGGAAATGTGCATAATTCTAAAAATTCTAGAAAATGTACAAAATACCCTAAAAACTTTAGGCATCAATAGAATCATAGAATTAGTTACAGAATATCCTGGGTTGGAAGGGACACACAAGGTTGATCGAGTCCAACTCCTGGCCCTGCAAAGGACCATCCCCAAGAGTTACACCTGAAAGTGTTGTCCAAATGCTTCTTGAATTCTGTCAGGCTGGGTGCTGTGACCACTGCCCTGGGGAGCCTGTTCCAGTGCCCATCCACTCTCTTGGGAGAACCTTTTTCCAATATCCAACCTAAACCTCCCTGACACAACTTCAGGCCATTCCCCCAGGTCACCACAGAGAAGAGGTCACTGCCTGCCACTGCTGTTCCCCTCACAAGGAAGTTGTAACTGCAATGAGGTCTCTCCTTAGTCTCCTCCAGGTTGAACACACCAAATGCCCTCAGCTGCTCCTCATACAGTTCCCCCTCAAGGCCCTTCACTGTCTTCATTGCCTTCCTTTGGACACTTTCTTAACAGCTTAATATCTTTCCTATATTCTGGCACCCAAAACTTCACACAATATCCAAGGTAAGGCCACCCCAGTGCGGAGCAGAGTGGGACAATCCCCTCCCTCGACT
Organism: Sclerurus mexicanus; assembly: GCA_013396755.1. Lineage (NCBI taxonomy): Eukaryota > Metazoa > Chordata > Aves > Passeriformes > Furnariidae > Sclerurus > Sclerurus mexicanus. Next base: position 884,623 of record VWZF01003010.1, read on the forward strand.
GGCTGGTGATGCTTTGCCTGATGCCCTCCAGGACATGGCTGGCCCTCCTGGCTGCCCAGGCACTGCTGACTCTGATTCAACTTGCCATCGACCAGGACCCCCAGATCCCTTTCCCTGGCACTGCTTTCCAGCATCTGATTCCCCAGTCTGTTTGTACATCGGGGCTGTCCCATTCCACGTGGGTTGGTGGTTGGTATTGTCCAGCCCTCTTAATTTGTCAAGGTCTCTCTGCAGGGCCTGTCTGCCCTCGAGGGAGTCAACAGCTCTTCACAATTTAGTATCCTCAGCTGGATAAGGGAAGTGCAGTATGAGCAGTAAGATGTGACAGGGAAGTACGGTCACCTAATGAAGAGTTCTCTGAGCTCCTAACAGTAGCAGACAGTCATTCCACGTGCAAATTACAGAAAAATCAGGTAAGGCTTAATGTTACCTTGTGCTTGCCCTAAATTAAGCCTTTTTAAGAAGGGAGCTGCTGAATCTGCTGCTGTTCGTGAGTAATAGCATAGCTCTGATGCATATAGTTGTTAACCATGCATGGATGTAATAATTTGGTATATCATACTGGTTTATAGACACTCTTAAAATAAATGTGAAAATGGTGGCTGGCCCTCAGCTGTAGTAAAAGTATTTGTTACCTGGATTACTGAGGGAGGTTCATCACTCAGTCAAACCTACTGTGTAGTGTGCTTCCCAGTGCCACAAATATTAGGAAATATGCTGATGAAATTTGCTGAGGCCATAAAGCTGGGAGATGGAGTCAGGACAGGGAAGTAACAACAACCCTCAGGATCACAGAAATAAAACCAGGACAAAATTAGGTATCTGGGAGCTCAAGAGCTGGAAATGAGTAAAAAAGAGGAGGTTCAACGACTGGTCAACAGAAGGTCTATGAGCTGCCATGGGAGAGAACTATACAATTTGGGAACTCAGCTGGTGGTGCCTTAGGGGCTGAGGTAATTGCTAGGACCTTGCATGAGGCTGTGGTGAGTGTTGTCATATGTCCCAGGCACAGCTTAGTCACACAGGAATGATGACCTGAAACTACCACAGCAGGTCTCTGGGGAGCTGCTCAGATGGTCAGGGTCTCTGAGCATATGAATTTGGTTTAAGTAACCTATTTAAAGGACCGAGGAAAGCCATGGTTGCAAGCATACTTTGTAGAATTACAGAATCACAGAATGGTTTGGGCTGGAAGAGACCTTTAAAGGTCATCTAGTCTGATGCCTCTTCAAAGAGCAGAGACATCTTCAATTAGATCAGAACCCCATCCAATCTGACCTTGAATGTTTCCGGACTGGTGTTAAGGCTGGGGTTAATGCACAAGAAGGAGCAGAACAGTTATTCATAGTGGCTCTAAGGGTCTGAGGGCATCCCCTCCCCTGCAGCTTTGGCTGCCTGGGCTATGGGCCAGCGAGGGATGGAGCAGCAAGGGCTGCCCCTGTCCCACTGGTGACAGTGGGGAGAGGCTCACAGGCAGCCAGTGAGGCAGCAGCCAAGGGCTTGCCCAGTCCGTGGGAGCTGCTTTTGGCTGGACTGCCTGTGCTTGGTCCCACCAGAGCTACAGCTCCAGTCCTGCCACAGCCCTGCTTGGTCTAGCCATGGGCCATGTTGAGCTGGAGATTCAGAGTAATGCCAGCCTTGACCCAGGGAGGTGCTTGGGAATTCGGCTACCCTGTTGCCCCCCAGATACCTGGCTCCTGGCTGGGTGTGGGATGGGCCCTGGCTGCCAGGCTCTGCCCTGACAGACCCTCGTGGGGAGCTCTTGCCACTCCTGGCACCCCAGACTCCGAGGAGACCCTGACACCAGGACTCTCAGCACTGCACTGCTCTGTGTTGGTGGAAGAGCAGTTGGCAAAAGGTACTGCAAATGGACCAGTGGAATTTAGAAACTGAAGTAAAGTTTCTATCCACATTTATACTAGGAAAAATATTGCCCAGGTGCAATAGGGGAAAAAAAGTTAAAAAAAAAAAAAAGGGATGTGGGGAGGGAAGAAACTGCCTCTAAAAAGCCGTTTGTTGCATTTAGAAAAGGTATTAAGTGACATGACAAAAGATGATTCCTGGTGACCTATTTTCATTCTCATGTTCCTACTTGGAAGTAAATTTTGGTACTTTTTTCCTACATCTTAAAAAACACCCTCAAACAAAAATAAGAATCAAGGACAAGTGCTGCCAAACAAAAGCATTGGGGAACCATACAGTGAAAATATTGTGTTTTCTTCAAGCCTGTGTTGATCTAAATCCACAAAGGATTGTGTGAAGAACAAACATGGAAACCACACAGTAACTTAGCCAAGGGAAAACAACAACAACTTTTTTTGAAAGATAAGAGACCCAATTATCAGCTTTGAGGGCCTTGTAAATTCTCTTTATGGAAACACAGTTTTGTTTTACAAGGCTGTTAATTTGGAGGTGAAAAGAATATATGCATACATAAAAATCCTTTGGAAACAGTGCAGAAAGGAAGGACAGGAAAAGACACATTTATCAGAAATGGTTTAGGGACAAGGGATGACAAAGCAAGGTACTTTATAAAGAAAATATAAGGATACTCAGCCTTCTCTGGTCCAGGTAGAAAAATCTAAACATCTAATCTGCTCTATTACTTTAATATGTTGTCTTTGCAATAGTTTTGCTCTAAAGAAATTATTTGTAAGTACTTGTGCCGTTGCTTTTAATTACAGGGATGTAGCATGTATGAGTCAGCTGAAGCAAAAGCAGCTGAATAAGTGACAGACCTGAAACCTGGCCTGGGAGAGGAAAACTGTGAATCAGCTTTTTGGATGACTGCGGACTGAGAGCCATGAGACTGTGGGAGGCCAACAGAGCTGTGGCCATCCTTTCTGAAAACTTCCATGCAAAATGATGAAATGGGAAGAAAGTTGCTATGGATGCTACAGTAAACATGCAAAATCTCACCCTCACTTCTTTTGAAATTAATTTCAAGTGGTGGTTGTGTCCTTATATGCAGGTGTATGGCATCCACAAATTTCCCATTGCTCAATTGTTTTGTCTTTTCTGCTAAGTCAGATAAATACACAGTAGTTACTTTGCTGTACTTCTGAGAACAAAAAAGAAAAAAAACATAAAAAGCTGAAATTAGTTGTCTTTTGCCTCTTTATTGTATCTTTCTACTTCCTGCTCCATCTTCCCTTTTCCTCTTTATTTTGCGTTTTTCTGCTTAGGTGAGTCACAAGCCCAACTTTCTACACATTAGGCATTCACATTACATTAGGCAGACTGCTAGACTGAAAGGAAAAGTTGTGTATACAGATATGCAGAACAGTGCAGCTTTGTTGGATTTATTTGTTTTCCTGCAAAAAATAGTTTCTGGGCTGATGACAGTTGTAATTGATGTTTAAGCAATTCCTCACTGGTTGCTTTAATCCCTTCTAAACATAAGTGTGTCCTATTTTGTATCACACACATGTACACGCCTATGTGGACATTCTGACTTCATTAACATTGTTTACCTCAAATACACCCACTTCTGCTGGGTTTGATTTTGTTGACTAAAGGTGAACAAACCTGCTTGTACCTGGAAATTTCCTTGCCATTGATATTCCAGCAACGTAACTCACCTATTACCCCTGGCTTTTCAAAATCAAGTGGCCTCAAAGTCCAAACTCATTTAGAGGAATAACACTGAACTAAAACAAATCCAAGTATCATTTGCTGTCTCTCTTTTCCAGTCAATACTGTGATTCCATAAGTAACGTAGCTCTGGCCTCCAAAAAAGCAGGGCTGCTTATGTGATGTACTGTATTTGTAGAATGCTGAATATTTAGGTATGTTTGTGGCCTTCCTAATCTATACGTGCGTATGTGCCCATGTAGTAATTAATGAGTTTGATCCTCACAAGCTTCTTCCAACAAGAGAAATAATGTTTTCTTTTTATAACAGGTAATTAAAGTGCAGGGTAGATTACACTTAACCTGTGTAGAAAATGTTGATGTTTATGTGAGGTAGCCCAGTGTGGGGTGCCTGTGTGCCCAAGTCCCTGGTAAGAATCCTGTTGGAGTGCTCCATGACATTTCGTTGGACTATGCACCCAGCTTTTGCTGTTGTAAACATAAATGTGGACACAGAGGAATGCTGCAATTGAGACAAGTACTGAATCAAAGTCTAGAGTCCTGGTCCTGTGGTCCTTCTTCCTGTCCTTGCATAATGGGGCACTACTATGAGACGGAGCCTACGTGGCTCAGCAGGCCAAGTAACAATAAATACAAAAGGACTCTTCTCCCTCTCTCTGCTCTTTCCATCCCTGTGTCCCACCATTTCATGGTTGCTCCTTTCATCATCTCCAGTGTCCTCGCTCTATACTGAGCCTGGCAAGTGGAGGATTTACATTCCCAGGGCACATATTTCTTGTGGATCCATTCAGTCCAACTCAGAACAGAGACATCTGCACTGATCTCCCATGAGCCCCCATGGTGCTGCAGAGCAGACAGATGTGCCTGCCTGTGCTCAGGGTGGCTCTGTGCTGTTGTGCTAGGTTGACTTTCTGGCTTGGTTGCAGCAAACTTGAGGAGCTCTGCTCTGTGCACTGCAGTGAAGGGTTGGATGATCAGGATGGCCAGCATTGTTACAGTTCTCCTTCCTCACCAATCCCTACAAACCTCTTTCTGTCCCCAGCCTCCTGACAGTGGTTGATGCATCAAACTTTTCTGCAACTCTGGTAGCCTCTGTTCCAGTAAGGTTGTACCTTTGCTGTTAAAAAATGTACTCAAGAGTTTGTTGCAACTTCAGATCCTTCAGAATCTTCAGAAAGTACCAAAACATCCTGGATTACTCTAAACCTTCAGCAGGCACTAGTTGCTTAACAAAGCCAATTCAGGACACCACAGGTTGTGAAGTCTCCCATCTCAGGCACTAGGATTTATTTGCAAACCATGGCAGGGAGAAGTAGAATACAAATGTCTTGCTGTGCACTGCTGGATAGCTCTTTGCTCCGTTTTTTTTCCTGGCTTTACACAAGATGGTTTTGCCCTAACCCATAAGTGATATTTTGCTGAGTTTGTACACTGCATTGCAACCTGTGTTTTCCCTGTTCTCTTGTCAGGATGCACCAGTGTCATGTTGGCAATGTCACTGTCAGGAACCTCAAAATAAACCTGAAGACTGGATAACCTGTCTAGAGGGCTAACCTCAAATTATAGAGACAGGCAGAGTGCCAGCATTAAAAAAAAAAAACAAACACCAAAACCAAAACCAAAAAACCACTCTTCTAAATTAAGTGTGCAAATTTCCCAAATATCAATGTGCTTTTGGCAGCATTCTCCCAATTCCACTAACATTGCCCAGGAACATGCACTCTTTCTCTTTTGGGGATCTTGTGGTCAGAGAGGGCAGGTACTGTTCCCACTTCTGATTCTGAGGCACAGATGAAAGAATGGTATGAGAGGCTGTTAGTAAATTGCTCTTTCCCAGCACCTTGGAGGACTGGCTTGCAAACTGCAGAGCCAACATACCTTAGAAAGTCATTGAATGGGCATGCTAAATTATTCCGTGTTTGCTGAAGTGTTAGTCCAGCTATGCCAGTGCTCAGGAAGGAGTAAAAGATGCACCTACATCCCTTTGTTCATTGTCTGTTCCTCTGCCCCCAATCACTAAAGCACTCTACTTCTGCCTACTTGTCCTGGTACTCTGCATTAATATAACAAGTCAATGGCTCAAATGGGAACAGTGAAATGTGTGTCATGTAACAGGCACATGTAATGGACAGACAAGAAAAGGGTCAATAGCCCACCTAGATGTGGTCTGATTGCAAATGAGAACCACAGCCCTTGGAGACTGCTTCAGTCCAGCATGTTTCTTTGGAATGACCACAGAGCCCAAATGCTGAAATATTTACCCTTTTTCTTCTTAATCTCAACTACCCTGTATTTCATCCCAGTGTTTCATCCCAACATCATGGCCAGTTTATTCATCCTGAAAGTGCATGGAGTGTGCCATATGCATGAGTAGATGTCATTTTCAATTTCTCCTTGAATATATTTTGGAGTGTTGGGAGACTTTATTTCTGTCTTTTATAAGTTGTTGCTTTGCCAAAGCAAAAGAGAAATATTAAAGTGACTTGGCCAGCATTGCATGCTCTCCTCAATGAAATGGAGCTTAAGTGCTTCCCCAGCTGGAATTTTACTCCAGAGATGCAGGTCTGCAGGACTGTTTTTTAGTGTCTATTGTGGTTTCGTCATGCTTCCATTCCCCCTGCCTTTGTGGATCTCCTCTCTTCCCAGACTGAGGATCACATCCAGAATAGTGCAATCCCTATTTTTCATTTTTAGAGACTTGGTATGAGTTCATTTCCAAAGAACATACATGTGTGCATCTATACAGTGTGAACTGAGAGCACAATTTAGTCACATTCAGGAAACAGGGAGATGCAAAACCAGGGATTATTAAATGTTGTCTAATAGTGGCATCTCTGTGTATTCATCCTTTTACATATCTTAGTGTAAATAAAAAGAAATTTCACTGATACTGGATCAAAATTAAGGACATTTTTTTTCTTTATTTTTTTCTCATCTTTTTTTCAGAAAAAGCCTCTTGGTAGTGGTATGGGAGAGGGACTCCTACAACAAAGTCTTGTGAGGAGAAAGGCTGTTGGTGGTAGATAACTGAGGGCTATGAAGAATATAAAAGGTAAATCATTAAAGAATAAGGAGAACTGATAAGTAGGAAAGAAAAATTACAGAAAACAGAAGATGGGGAAAAGATGACAACATATCACTTCAGGAAAAATAAAAAGTAATGCCAAATTAATTATAAGACGTTCTGAAGCAAAAACTTCATTACAGAAAGGTGTTTTTGAAGCTTGTATGAAGTTCTGCTTTTAAGAAAAAGGGCAAAATTTTGATTATCCATTGCACCAGTGTAGATAGGAAAAACTGGCTGGCTAACTTAAGTGGGGAATTTTTGTAATCACGCATCTTTAGAGCTGAAAGCCAACTGAAAACCATGGGATAACTCTCACTAACTGCAGTGGCCACTGGCTCCCACCTGTAACAAATTAAATTTGTTCAAAAGATATGTTATTGCCTTATAAAGTATGTCCCATTCAATTTAGTTTCTCATCAAAAGAGAACTCACAAAACACGGTATGGGCTGGTAGGAAGAGCTGCCTCAATGCCAGATTTTAAAAGAGCATGGGAAGTGATGGAAAGGAATGCTGCATCTCCCAAAAGGCCCATCTGCTGAGTAAAACATGCACACCAGCTTGGCTTTGATAAGAGGAAAGTCTCCTCTCTGTTATTTTTGTGTGAGGAAGTGTACAAGCAAGTAGTGTATAAAGACTCTGCTGTCAGAAGAAGCTATGGAAATGCATTTCTGAAGCTTCTCAGTCACCAACAGCTCTGTTTAAAGCAGGGGGCCGCACTCCTTGATTACTAATATTGGTTGTTGCTGCTTGTGTAGCAATGACCCCTCAGGCCACCAGAACCACTCAGGTTCTTGGAGGATGCTTTCATGTAACAAGAGGAACATCATACAGCAGTGGCACTGCTGCTGCTCAGGCAGCTGGGCAGAATCCCACATGCAGATTTCTTGCCCAGAAGTAACAGAGGGGAGTCACTCACACTAATCGATGCTTAACTTTGGTGTGATTGTGAGCTGTTCAGAAACTGAGTAGTCTACTCTTCCCTGAACAAATGTCAGACAACATTGTATGCATGCAAAATAACAATACATTAATTAAAGAAAAGCTAATTACATGCAAAGTCTGATAGAAAACTGAATTTCACTAATGGATCATTTTGCAGCTTGCTCCATGCCCACCCATTCATCATTTGCAAAGAAACTGCAGAGAACAGCTTCACAGAAATACCTGAAAGTAATTAAGTTTTACAGAACAGATAGTGAAAGTCATCCATGATCTTCCTACATTCTCATTTTTTTTCTACTTCAGATTTGGATTTTTAGAAAAGAAATCAAGAAATGGACATACCCACCTGTAAATGCACTGCAATCTATTGTATGTGATAGCTGCATTTAATTTGATTTTTGAACATAGACTACTGTAGTATGCAGCCCTTGAGGCAAATGAATAAAGCAAAACAATCAGAAAAACGCTATAGATTCAGATTTTCTTATTTGAATGGAAAAAAACCAGTACAGATTCTCCCTAGAAAGTCAATTTATAGTTTACAAAACCTTTCATGTGCAATATCCTAAGAATCCACTTGGCGGTTACTTGTGCCTACGATAGAGATGCTTTTTTCCGAGAATCAGTTGTTTGCTTTCCATTTCTCTTCTAGTTACAGAGAGCGTAGAGACCTCTGGAAACAGCTGGCCTGCCTTTTAAAATCTATGGCATTACAGGAATCGAGCAGGTGGACTTTGGATATCCTAGGTCTCTCTTGCCAGTAGAAACAAATTTAAAATCAGCCTGGTGCAAATTCCTAACATAAACTTATTTCAGAGGGTCTACAGCCATAGAGCTGGTCTGATTTTAATCTATATGACAATGTGGTAACTTTTCTGGCAGTATCAACTGTAGAAATATCTTCCTAATGGGCTGGAATATATGAATTGGGTCATCTGACTAGAAAAGATGACAAAATTTTTATTCTTTTGAGCTACCACATATCTAAGTGATCACAGTCCTATGAATGCCATCTGTATATTATGTAAAATATTCTGCCCATTGAAATTACTTTGAATCATTCATGTAAATAACACCACAATGCCACAGGGAATTAGCTTATTAGATGGTGGTTTTTTTACTTTCTACATTACCCTAGTGCAGCTTCTAAGTATTTCTGGAATTGCTTCAGACACTCATAAAGGGAGGCTACAAAGAGCCAGATTCAGCATTGACATAATGAGATCACTTGGCCTGGACTTGGTGCAAAGAGTAGAAACTGCATATAGAAAGCCTGAAAAAGAATGTCAGCATTTTCCCTTCTTTGTTCTCCCTTTCACACTCCATGGACAGACATACAACATGACACAGAGCAGCAAATTCCTTTAGAGAGCACCCTCTTAGGCTAGGAAAACTGTTCTCAAGTCACTGACTCCGACTTCATCTTACAGAATTTTCCTTTTGGTGACTGGCAACAGAAGGGGTCAAAGAATGTAGCAGGGAAGCAATAGGCAATACTGCGTCAGGCATCATTTGTGGTATGTGTACAAAAATTCCAGAATATATTTTGCATCTAAATTGTTCCACCTCATTTGAAGAATTACAAGTAAACCACAATCTGCCACAGCGATTGCCAAGGTATCTTACTGGGTTCTTCAGGCAATACTGCTTCCAAGTGAGAGGGAAAAGTTGGCATGAGGTTAATGAAGAGTTTAATTGGAAGGGGATATATGAGAAGAGCAGGATGATTAAAACCTGCCATGCGGAATCTAGAAAGTGGTAAAAGGGAAGGAGAAAATAAATACCTTTGGCTTTCCCAGGCAACTATGCCTAAGAAATACCTGATGAAAATAAAAAGCAAACAGGACAAAACATACTCCAAATTCTTTATTCTGTATATACTTGGGAAAGCCTTTTCTATCCAAACATTTTCCCTTGTTTAAATCAGTGAATTACAATAGGCTTTTCCCTTGTCCACAAAGCTATACTCTGCATTTTATGTTGTGCCATTTTTCTGCTTCTGGTTCACAATGTGACCCAATAAACTCACTGCTCTCTGATGCCATAAAACTTCTGTGAGTAGTTTGCAACATATTCTTTTTGATTAATGGCATAAATGAGAAAATACATTTGGATTCCTCTGGTAGACTCAGTACTCTGCAGGGGAATTTCACTGCCTAAAGGACATAGACTTATGTTCAAACCTATGCCTAACCTTGTGATGTTCTTCAATTACTCAGCTTGGCCGAAGGAAATCAGAAAGAAATATTTGTATGTTAAAATAGGTACATCTGAACAGTACTTGAAAGTTTCTTAAGCTCCTAGCAGGAAAATAGTAGGTTCATTCATACCATGTGAAGGATTAGCAGGCACATACCCTATTCCCATAGACAACCTAAAGCTAATGATGGCAGGTGATAAAATCAATCAAACAGAACAATAACTCCTAATGAACAGGTTTTACATTTCATTAACTTGAGTGCCAACGTAGTTCTTAATGACTGATTTACTTTCTTTCTTTTAAACTCTCACAAAGAATTAAGTAATTAGGAAAATAAGGTCTAACAGCCTAATACAACTTGAGCCTGCAGTGCAGTTTGTGTCTGAAGGTGATGAGAAACGTGTGGGCTCAGCAGCTTCTTGGACTGAGGACTCCTCATGGCCCTTGTGTGAGGAGCTGCTGAGCCCACACACAGGCAGACAGTACAGGTAGACACCATGCTAGGCCCTTCACCTGGCTGTGCCAAGGTATCTCACTCCTGGCTACTGAAGTTGTGGCTACTGTGGTTGTTCCATCTCTGAACTGTCACCAGCAATGCACAATTTTGTGATGTGCCCAACACAACAAAGAAGAGATCAGCTTGATGTTGACATCATGCTCTAACCAGTAATTCAAAGATTAATTGGGTAGGAACTAATACAGTTAGTCCAGATTATTTTTACTGCCCTTTACATTGCTTGTCTTATTTCAGCTTCCACTAATCTATATCCATCAACTTTAATTCTCAGTTAAAATAAGTATAGGAACATATCTTCCTTTAGCAGTACAGGAATACAACATGAAGCAGTCACATTATAATATGTACAGAAAGCAAAGGTCTCTGACGAAGAGGGTTTTTTTTAAAGGAAAATTTCTATGACACAGAGAGATACATATTGTACAGAGTATGGACTACAATTAATTCCATCAGTCTTAAGAACCTTGAAGTTTAGGGAAATCTAAAACTAGACTTGAATTTTGCAGCTAGCAATAGATTGTTAATAAAGGCTAAAGCACCTAGGCTTTTATCTTTTACTAAATCAAATCTTTCTGGATCAATTCTTGATCTGTTCTGAAGATCTCTGCATATACAAGAAGGTATTTGTACACACACACATACATATTTACCAGACTTGCCCGACTTTTCACTCCCACTGAAGTCAGTGAGATATTTGAAAGTTCAGAGACTGAACAATTAGATACAACCCTTTCTCAAGTCTGAATGCTATATAGAAGTATTTCAGGAAGACAGAGCTTTATTGCCTGCAAATACCTCCTGTGGGATTTACCATAAAATGAAACTAGTATACTATCTAGTATGAGTGTCATGCAACTTGCATTTGCTTCATTAAGTTCCCCTCATCTTGTACTTTTACATTTTTTTATTAAAAACATTATTAAAACTATATTAAACCCTATGACTATTTTCTTAGTCTTTTTCTTTGTATTTCATAATTTCAAAGCAGCAGACACCTGCATGTTAAAGGTAGAATTGCTCTTGCTATGTGTAGCAACTGTTCCCAAACCAAAGAGGAGTATTTGGGCTCCTTACAGACTCCCAAACTGAGTGAATTTTAGCTGGTATCTTGGGAGGAAATGAAAAGTTCAGTCAAACATACAATGCTGCCTGCTGACGTGATCCTACTGCCAAGGGAGCAGTGGCAGCATATGTCTGGGGTGAAAATGGGGACAGGATTGCTCCTTTCTGCAACCATTTCCATTTAGATCACCTTACTCATATTATCTCATTGCATCCTTAAGGTGCAGACATTTCATACAGCTGAGCCAGGGGGACAGTTCTGCCTCCAGCATCCCAGAGTGCCTAGCCCTGCAATGTGCCTCCCTCTTCTGCCAGCATGGCTGGCAGCATCCCCAGGGCCTGCTGACTGAGGCTGCTCACTGGGCAGCAAGGAATATCTTTGACTGAGGGCTGGACTAGGCAGGCAAGACAAAAAGGAAAATAAGGAGGTGGTGGTGGAGGAGGAGAAAGGGACAGTCTTGGGTTTTCTCCAGCCGTTAGAGCAGCTCAGCTGTGACACCTAACCAGGCAGAAATTATCTGTATTTTGTTTCTTGCTTAAAGTCAGAAATATTGTTGAAACACAAATAACACATATACAGAATTTCACAGACATGAAATGAAAATGTGTAACATCCTTTGGGATATGCTGAGCAACAGAGAAGCCAAGATCCACACGTTAAAATATATGTGGGTTTGGTAGTGCCTAAACTATTACCTGGACAGCTTAGGACCAAGCAGTGGGTAGATACTCTGATGCTTGACTTTCCCCTACCATCCGCATCCCTCTTACATGTGGGACACATCTCAGGATTGTTCCAGATATTGGTATGGCAGATCTGCAGTTTTCCCAGCAGTCATTGGTTGTATACAACAGGTTGGCTGTATTCAAGCCTGGCTGGTATCCCTACAGAGGAATGGCTATGCAACTCTCCCTCTTGCCTTTGCCCACTTAGTGTCCTAAGAATTTCCAAATGAATACCCTAAACTGGTCAGAGACAGCTCCTGAAATCATTTTGTATTAGACTGAGAAATAGGATTAAATGTTTTCAGTTCCTAGCTGCCTAAATAGTGCCTAGCATGCCACATTCTCAAGAAACAGACTGTATTGGCAATGCCTCAAAAGAAAACCTATTAGTAAATGGATCCGGGGGGAAAAGAAGACAATTTGCAAAGGATGGCCAAAGGCAGCCTCTGCAGGTGAAAAAAAAAAGAGATAGTGGAGAGATGGAGCAAAATACACTAATGATAGAAAACATGGCATGTGATAATGATTCTCCTTTCAATTCTCTTTGGAGATGAAAGTGGTTTTTGCTCTCCTTGCATTTCCCTCCCCACTTTTAGTCTCCAGAAAGCTGTAGTATTTTCAGCAATACTTTTATCTTTCCATTTTCTTCTCTGCCATAGTCTGCTATCTACTTGGCTGTATTTCAAGCCCTCCTTTGCAAGGTAGAGGACAACTGTGCTGACCATGTAAAAGGTGTCAATAACAGCAAGTTTGATGCACCTTTGCTTTTCCCCTTGCTTTTCTGAAGGTAAAATTAGATCATGCCAATAGAGACATCTTTCTTTTCAATGACTTGGCAGGGAAATATTCTCATTAAGTTGGGCATGATGGCACAGAATATATACCCCTGAACAACACCCCCTCTCCAAAAGTGAACTTTCCCTTTTTAACATTAGTTTACTAACAAAATGTGCACCAGAGCAACTTACCGACTAAAATAAGTCTATTGAATTATTATGCATTGCTCCTTTCATGGGCCATATTCTGCTATTCTTACTAATTTTGGATAAATAATTTACCCTCAGAGTGTTTTCATTAACTGCAATTCATCTTCCAGCTGTGGGATTGCAAGTACTCTGAGGTAACCACTCATAAATGGAAAGAAAAATGAATCTGGTCCTTTTTCATCATATCTGACAGTAAACCTGAAGCAGATACTCATATTACTTTGGGCCATATTTTAATATATTAATTTTCACACTGAAAATGGTGATGGTGAGATGCTGTCAAGTGAGAGTCAATGGAGAAAAAAGTGAATGTGGTGGTCTAAACAGAGAGTGAACATCTGCACCTGAAGTGAGCAAAGGATGACAGGATCTTGCTTGCTGCACAGGAATAAACATCTGAGTCTTTGACCCCGTGGAAACTTTAACAAAGTCAAATATATTAGGGAGCGTCCCATGGAGCTGACCCCTCCTTAAACAGGGACACAGTCACAGGTACTCTCTCTGCCGGACGGTGAGGCGACAATCTATCGTCACCAGCACCCTTGGACCGAGTACACCCTGCCCTCTTTTGGCGAAGCCTTCACCAGGGCCGCTCTGCCGGCGTTCTCCGCCGGCCGCCCAGGGGTCCGAGACACGGGGGTGCCGCGCTGGGGCCGGCCCGCTCCCCGCGGCGGGACACGGGGCGGGCAGGGGAGGCTTCGGGGAATCCAGGGGGGACCCATCGGGGAGCCGCGGGGCGCTGCGTTTCTGAATGGGCACCTGAGTCCCTTTTCTCTCTTCCTCCATTAGCTCCGGGACGATAAAACCGGAGAAGTTACTTTAGAATAAGCAACTTTCCCCCCACCGCCCCCACCATTTATCGGGAGGCGAAACTTTCACAAGAGGGACCGGTCCGTCTCCAGGCTGTCTCTTTCAAAGTGTCGGGCAGCCGCCTGGATGGGAACGCGTTCCCACAGCGGCATCCATCACCCTTCAACCCCCTTTTATTCTCGGGTGAGAAACTCGGGGCGGAGAGGCGGGGGGTGCGGGCAGAGCCGCCAAGTGGCTGCAGGGGCCGCTTGGCACAGAGGAGCGCAGACAAAAGCCGGCGGAACTACGTGGCTTNGCAGCGCGGAGCCCCCGGGCCCCGCCGCTCGCTCGGGACCGCAGCAGCTGAAGCGGCCGCCCCAGCCAGCCCCGGCGCCACGATGAGGGGCATCCCGGGCTTCAAGCGGCTGCGGCTCAAAATCTGGCGGCGATGCGCCCTGCTGCTGCTCCTCCTCTGGGCTGCCTGCTGGGTGGTGGTGAGCGTTGCGCTGTTTCTCCTCCACAGGAGCGTCTTCTCCGAGCGCTGCACGGACGAGAAAAGCCACCGGATCTTGGCCAGGCTGGTACGTGCCCTGGCGGGACGCGGGGCATCCCCCGGGGCTCCCGGGCACGGAGCTCCGTCGGGGCTGCGGTGAGCCGAGCACCCGCACCGGCTCCGGCCGCCCGAGGTGCCGCATCACCGGCGCCCCGCGGTGCGCACGGGCGGCTGCCTCCTTACCTCCTTGCTTCCCTCCCTCCCTCCTCTTTTCCTCCCTCTCTCTTTCCTCCCTCTTTTCCTCCGTCCCTGCCTCCCTGCCCGGGGCGAGGTCAGGTGCAGGCTGCGGACGGGTTTCCAGCCGTGGGATGCCGGTGCGTTGCCCAAGAGCTTTGGAAAGGGCAGCTCGGCGTGCCGCACGCGCCGGAGGTGGGGGAAACATTCCTCCGGGTGTTGTTTTCTTGATGTCTGTTTTTAGCCGAAAAGGTGTTTGGACAAAAGTCGCCTTTCAGAAGTGCCAGGCAGCTTGTGTCGCCTTCTTTATGTCTGGCGAGGGTTAGCATGTAAGATGCAATTATTCAGAATTCAAGAAAGAATATTCATTAAAATTTCCCTTTAAAATATTAATAAGCAGATTTAGGATTGTATAGGAACCACTTTAAGAACGGGAGCAGCTTGGGTTAATGCTTTGAGTTGAATAGTAGTGCCAATGATAGGTGGGAAGGGAGGAATCCTAATGGGAATTAAATAATCTATTACTGCAAGCAAGGAAAAAAACTGATCATAGATTTTCCTTAATTCTATATAATAAAGGAAGAGCAAGTATAGGCAGTAGTCCTGACAGAGTGTTTTAAATGACAGTGAGTTCCAGTTTCTTTACCCCAGCAGCCAGCTTGAAGGACAACTGAGCTCAGGTTTGCAGCTGAAGGAATGATTCCTGCCTCCTCCTTCTGTGGTTGGGAAGAGGACTAGGGCGTGGAGGAGCACGGGGACACCAAGCACAGGCAGGTCCAGGTCCTTGCCATCACACTCTCCAGATGGACAGAGACTTGTTGCTGTTCTTCAGTTTGGAGATTGTTAGGCATGCCTTCAAAAGCCCAGGCAGGGATCAGATTTCAGGCACAAGCTTGGAAAGTTGTGCCTATTCACTGAGTGATAACTCAGTTTCAAACCCTCCTTCCAGAGGAAGAGTAGCTGAGATTGCTGTGCTCATCTATCTCTCTAGGTAAGTCTTCAGTAGTGTCTTTAAAGTTTGTAAAGCAAGTTTTCCCATATGATGTTAGAAAGGGATTGTCCTTCCAGTGGAATACTTAGAAAATGAACTTGTCTTCGTCAACCCCAAAATAAGTATTTCTGCATCTTCTGAGCATGGCAGGAGTTTTGCAGTTGTAGAAAGTGCAATTATCTATGAAACAAATAACCTGATAACTTGAGTCTCGCACCTTTTATTAAGCAAAAATCAGCCTCTAAGAAAATCTATCTTACTAGTCATCTCATATTTTCAGTAGGATATAAGGTGAGCTATTTTAAGCAAGTGGGTGAAAATACCCTTGCAAGTGGCATTTCCGAAGGGTTTATTTCCTTATTCTGAGTAAGGTGTACATTGGTGCAGATATGAAGTGCACTTTGAAGGCTGAAATAGCACTGGACATTTTGCAGGGACCAACTTGAACTCTCAGAAAAATCACTCTTTCCTAATGCCAGTCTCATCTTCATTTACACTGAACATGCTAAATCATAGCAATCAATTTCTGTTTCCTCTGGAGAAATCAATTAATTTTGATGCCTTCCAAAC
Organism: Sclerurus mexicanus; assembly: GCA_013396755.1. NCBI lineage: Eukaryota > Metazoa > Chordata > Aves > Passeriformes > Furnariidae > Sclerurus > Sclerurus mexicanus. The sequence goes on from VWZF01003010.1 coordinate 900,794, forward strand.
CTGGCTCAGTATTACATTTACAGAGGAGTAATAGCTAACAAGGCAGAACATTAGAATCAGATTCACTGATGGCGGTACAGTGAGTTATTTAAATTTATATAAATCCTTAGCAGGGTTTGCATTAATTTGAGCTTTTACATTGATTTAAACCCAGATTTTTTGAACTTATCTTGATAAGTATACTAAGGACATTAAAAATTATGTAGCTCATTTTAATCAGAAACATATGAGCAAGTCCAAACCATGCTTGTGTTTGCACTTTTCTGTAGTACAGCTGCTTCTCTATAAGGATTTTGGCTTAGTATCACTTTCATATTTTAGTTTCAAAAATCTGGCACTTAGTAGCATTCAAAGAGCGATCATAACGTGGATTTAAAACTGTCTCATTGACAGATCTCAAAATGCATTCATTTAAGAGAGGAATAACAGTGTTGAGGACCATTTCTGAAAGATTTCTTTGGGGAATTGATTCTTCTTTTTTATCAGCAGTCACCATAATGATATACACTCTTGTATAGTGACATTTGCAGTTAGAGCAAAGGTTCCTGGGCTGGCAAATAATAAACAGTCCATCTTTTCATGGTGTGCTAATCTGTATCACCTGTTTTCAGTCCTCATTTTACAGTCTTTTCATATGGTGAAATGCAAGTTAGTACACTGGGGAGCACAATAGTACAAGCTATGGCAATATGATGGAAGATTGTCTTGTAAAACCGTTTGTCTTTGGAAAGGATGTAAGGGTCAAATAATTGCTTCAAGATGAACTACTAGTGCAGACTATGCCTAAAAGGCTGATAGAAAATTGTTCAAACCTCTTGACTGCTTACTTGAGGGAGCCTTTTTGAAATCCTTGCTTGCTTTGGTGATCAGCAGAGAATGTTACTTCTGAAAGGCTGATCTGTGCTTCATCACTCTGAGACCATGAACTTCTTAGTCTCTTCCATATATCCCAGTTTGCAAAACACTGCACAAGGTCATTGTAGGCAGAATATGATTTGTCAGATGCTAGGTTAATAATCAAAGATTTAGAGGTTAAACTAAAAAAACATCAGACAAGTCCTAAACAGCAACCACGTTCAAAAACAACTTGTCTTCTATGTCTGTGAAATGTGAGACTGCTTTTTCCAAAACCACTTTTTCTCATTAATACCATTAAGAATGACATGATGTCAATGCAAGAAAATAAGCTGCACATTTATATGTTTGACTACAGGTCATGGGCATGTGTTCTTATAGATACAAGAGGTCCATGCGTTTGGACCCTCTAAGAGTGAACTTGATGGACCACAGGAAAATTGTCTGCAGGGGAAAGTGTTCACCCATGTGAACACAAGTACATGACTAAGTCCTATATTCTCTTACTCCAGCAGAAGACTTGTGGTCTCTCAAAAGAGTTTTAAATGTGCTTATACTTACAATCCAAAGAAAACCTCCAAAAATTCCTTCTGTTTGTAATTTTCTTTCTAAAATTGTTTAGAGTTCCAGATGGTAAGAACTGCTAACCTACTTCTGTTAAGAAAACTGTATTTCTGACTTTAAAAGGTAGAGTAAAACTGTATTATATTCATAGGAGTAGATTTTTCAAAAGCAGGAGCATTGATCTGCATGCTCTGAAGTCTGCAGACAGCCCAGTGAGTCTGCTTGGCGATCCTGATGTGGATGTGGATACAGATGTGTGTGTGTGTTTCACACATTCATGAACTCAGGGTTGGAACATTCATGCAAGATTTTGCCTACCTGGCTGTCCTTTTTGGCATTGAATGTTCTCTTTTGGGCTGGGAAAACATCAAAATATAAATAAATTTTATGCCTGTCTGAACTGCCTTCAGTGAGCTGTTTCAGTCAATTCATCAGCATTCTTGGATTTTAGACTTAATCCTCCACCCATTCCCTGGTGAATAGTTTAAGGTTGGACTCTAAATGTTGCTTGGCATTGAAACATAGTCCTCTAGTGTGCACACCTCAGAGACTGTCCTAAGAAAATAATTTACTTGAATGTTATGATCACATTCCTTGTGTTTGTAACAGCAAGTCACAAATGAGATGGGGCTCAGGCAGCCATTGCAAGTACTCCATAGGCAGGGGGACCCGCCAGCTTGTTTAAATGAAGGTTCAAATGCCAGAAAGCAATGAAGGCGGCTGACACTGTCAAGCTGCCTCCCAGATGTTTGGCTTTCTACACCACCTCATCTATTCCCCTTTCACCAGAGACCTCTGCATCTCCTCTACTGATTCACCCAAAGCAGTCCCTACAGCTGTGCTTCTGAATGCCCACAGGAATATATTGACTACCTCCGCTTTTGGAAGTGGTATTATGGAAACAATTACAGGTTGAGGGAAGGACTGGTGAGGGAATCCTTGCAGTTCTTGTACTAATTTGCATTGGCAACTATCAAGCAGCAGTTCCCTTGCTTCCACAGGCTTATTTCTTTAAAATAATAATAAAAAAAAAATTAAGTATTCAAGTAATTAATGTTAAAATGTCATGTCTGATTATTGTATATAAAACCTGAAAAGTAAGTTTGTTCCACAGCATTTCTGTATTTTAAAATTCTGAACGATTTGGTCCAAAAAGCATTGAGCATAACCTCTGGTGTTTCCTGGTAGTGTAGGAGGAGGTTATGACAGCTTCATTCAGCACATGTTGAGTGCAAGGCTAAAACACGCAGGGCTGTGGAAGATCCCAGAAATCCAGCTACCCATGGGCTTTCCTGTAGTTTAAGTGGGGGTGGGAGTTATGCTCCCCTTAACCTTCAGGAGAAGTCCTGCATTACTCTGGTTGTTAACTCCTGTGCCTTAAAGGGTTATAAGCCCACAATCTCACATAGCGCAGCCATGTGTGTTTAAAGTTTATCTCACTGTACTCATGTGTGTAAAAAACTTCGGAGTAACAGGTCACATAGTCTGTCTCCTTGCCCCTAAAATCCCGTCCTTTACCATCCCAAGAACCCCTATTTTGAAGCAAGGCTCCCTTAGTGAAAGGTCTCTAGAGACTTCTGTAAAACCATTGAATGACACAATGGTTGTAGAAGGTGTGTGTTTGCAGTTCCATGACTGCTGCAAACTTCTCAAGCATAGGACTGTTGCTCATTATTTGTCTTCTATGTGGTCCATGGCCATATGGTTCTGCTATGAATATTCTGCTCTTTCACTCCAGTGTCTTGACTACAGCAGTGGAGCCCTGACTGGTGACCTCTGTGAAGACCTGTGTGTGGCAGAGAAGCTGGTGTACAAACACTGCCTTTACTATGACAGAGGTAAAAAGGTCATTCAGGCTGATTGGAGAGGCCAGCCCATCATACTGAAATCCAAAAAAGAAATCTTTTCCAGCTACCAGCACCTCAGTATACTAGAAGAGGTGGAAACACAGGATATACCTGAAACAGAGCTTCTGCTGATGGTAGCTTTGGAGGTCAAAAATGCCCTGGGGCTAGAACTGTCTAATAATACTGTGGGGCCCCTGTGGACAAGGAAAAAAGGACCACATTGGAAAGCACAGGTGGCCAGCATGTGGTCCTTGCTCCAGCAGGAAGAATATATCTACTTCAGTTTGCTGCAGGACTTCAGCAAACACGTGCTACGAATTATTGGCTCTTGTGGACACTTTTATGCTGTGGAGTATCTCACAGCTGGACATGCCTGGCACAAAACTCTTTTTCCCTTGGAAAATGTGATCGGTCCCTCCCTTACCGGACACAGAAGCAGGGTGAGAGCCATCATTGGCATTGCACTCAGCTTTCTGGACATGGTGCAGCATTTTGATAATGATTTCTCTCACCGACTTCACCTGTGTGACATCAAACCAGAAAACTTTGCTATCAGGCATGATCTTACGGTAAGTTAGTTCTTGGGGATGGTGTTGCAACAATGTGAGGTCAAATTCAAGTCTGAAGGTGGCTGTGTAAAAATAATTCTTTCCTCTTCATGCAGCTTTTGGCCAAGTTTTTGCAAAAACAATGCATTTACAAGTGTCAGGGGAGATTCTCTACTGCTTTTCCTCTTTGTAATGTGTACAGCCATGTTTCAGAGCACTAAATCCTGCTGCTCGTTTTGAGAACTGCTTGCTCACTTCTGTTTTGTTTCACCTCTTCAAAGGCACCGGTACCGACAGGGTCCTTTGGATGTGGTGAGGGATGCCTCCTGAAGGCAAGGGGATATCAAAAGCTGTAAATGAAACTGTTAATTTGGCAACTATTTCTGATAGTTTTTCGGTTATTTGCTGAAAGGAAAAAAGTGATTGGATTTGAAAAGTAAGGCTGAATTCCCTGCTCTGATACAAAGGGAACTCCCCACATTCAAGCAGGTACATTTGTGCTTCAGTATTCAGCTTATCTGGTCTGGAAACCATCCAAGGGCAGTGACATGAAACTTCCTGCTACTGTTACTCTTTGACTTTTCCTTCTACAACTGTAACTCAGACCTGAATAGCTATGCCTATTTTCCAAGCAGTGGCGTAGCTCAGCATGACACTGCTGTGTATATCTCGCATTCATTCTGTGGACAGAAATTCCTCTGGTTTCGGTTGGAATTGTGTCTACAGACTGGAAGCACTGTGCAGTAAGTGTTTGAACTAGGCTCCCAATTTGCAGTGACGTCAGTGGAGTTTCTGCTCTCTGAATGAATATAAAGCGTTTTCAGGGACTTTATTACTATTTTTAGTACTCATGAGTGTTAATATAACACTTGTATCTTCAGAGTACTAGACAAACATTGCCTAAACATAGAACCATTAAGAGCAGTTAAAGTGCTTTCCCTTCACCCTTCTCTTGCCTCCCATTGTTTATTCAGGTGCAATACAGCAGCTGAATAGGGAACTACAGCAAGAAGCTAAAACAAGCTGTACCAGTACTTAGGCAAAGCGAGGTACAGCAGGCATTCCTTGAGGCCAGCTTTGCCCAGTTCTCTCAGTTGTGCAGGGCTGTGGCTGACTGTGGCTGAACACACACCAGAGCATCTGTTTTGCAGCCTACTCATAGGAAAAGACATTTCATTTAGGAAAAGAGGAAAAATACTGGATGTGTCTTCCCTTATGAGTCCTTTTGGTGAGCCTTGCTTTGCCAGGATCTTCCAGTGACTCCTGGGGTCCAACGAGACAATAGTCATTTTTCTAGTATAGGCAAATACTCTAATTTAGTATTTCTGGAAGAATTAATTTTTTAAAAAGTGAATTGCTGCTCACACATGGCTCTCCTAGTTGTACATTACTTATAGCTTGGTGATATTCACTGGGCTCCGTGACAGGAGATACAAACAGTCAGAAAACAGGGTGAGGGGATGGACAGGGCATGGGGGACAGGACAGAGTTTCTAATCAGTGACGTAGGAAGCAGAGTAAGAAGCAGAAATTCTATGTAGTTTTACCAACCAGTTCCAGAATAGGAATATAGTAAGGCAGCCTCTTTTTGTCCCTTATGTTTGTTTTAAGCAATTTTTTCACTTCTCTATTTCTTGTGCTCTGTATAGAATAATAATAAATCCCGTAATAGTACCACTATTCCTCATTGCAGTAATGAGACCTCTAAAGCCAAGAGAAATGTGCCTGAAGTGCACTAGTTTTACTTTGAGGATTATTTTCAAGTGGTGGGGATAAGCCTCCAGCTCTCACTCAGCCTTCACTAGGTCTCCTGCAGCACAAAGAGGAGAGATCACTGCCTGGTAGATCATCCAGGAGAATTTTAAGCCGCAGAGTTGGAAGGAGGTGTGGGTGAAGGCACAGTGCTCTGGGAGAGCTTCCTCTTCTAGCAGCCCCTCAGAACTGGAAAGATTACAGCACCTTAAACATGACTTTAAATCAGGTCAGGAGCCAATCTGGGTCCTTCCTGCATTTCCTGAGATACCTTCTTCATCAATTACTATCACAGCAAACCCTGCCAAAATGTAGCTGTTCATAGGTAGAGTGTTACCCAGATCTGTTTTCATGGCGACTGATTGGATGCCCACATCTTTCTGTAACAGATGAACTTCAGGGGAGCCACTTTGGCAGCTGTGTGTTTGGGAACGAGGGCTAGTTTTCCCAGCTGAGCAATGGATCAAATTGTCAAATGTGCTCAGTGCTCTCAAAGACCTCACCTGGGACCTGATGCAGCAACCCTAAGACTGCACTACTTTCACTGTCTCTTCTCAAAAGAACTGAACAGCAAAACTGCAGAGAGCTTTAGGAAGTAAAGAAAAAAAAGAAAAAAAGATTTGCCTGTTCAAATGTGTGAAATTCCTTGGGCTATGTCATCATCATAAAGCTCCAAAAAGCCTAAAAATAGTTGAGTTTTTAAGCTATGCCTCAGTTCTTTAAGATTTTTCCCTGGGGAAAAAGGACCAGAATAAAATGGAGATTAGACCATGGGTTTTTTTGCCTGTGGAAGGTTTATTTGGCCTTCTACCAAACCAGACATCTTTAGTTCCTGGGGTTGATCCAGTTGCTGTTCCATTCACACAGTTCAGCTTCCCCTGTTATTTAGGTGGTTGAATCTTAAAAATGAGGCTATCATTTGAGGCCAAGTAACTTTGCTTTGCCCAGGTCCTAGACATTTTCCTCCGTGAAAGTGTGTGTCAGATGTTGCAAGGGAGCATCCCTGATCCTGACTGCCAAGTGTGAAAAGCAGCTGTGGACCTTTGCTTGTTGCGCATCCAGGACGACTCTGAAGGCAGGCTGCCTTCCCTGTGGTCACCCACATGTGTCTCACATCAAGCAGCTGCCATCCCCTTACTGGAATCCTTTCTTTCCCTCTTTATTTCTGTTACTTTTTTTAAGTGAAGCATTCATGGATGGAGTGACACTGGGGCGCATATTGTCCACAAATAATTTTCCCATTCCCAGTGTCATAGGCATTGGCTGGTTTTGTTTAAAAAGTGGTATTTATAAGGTTAGTGCAGCTCCATCAAGTGAAATACAGTCCTTTTATTGTGATTCCAGTTCCCCACTGGCAGATACTCTCAGCACAGCATTTCCAGAAGCAAGCAGCAAAGAATGCCTGCTCAGCCCTGTCCTGCAGGCTGTGCTGTGCCAGATCTGATGAGTTGTTTTGATCCACAGGTGGTGGCCATTGATGTGGATATGGCCTTTTTTGAACCCAAAATGAGGGACATCCTTGAACAGAACTGCACAGGAGATGACGATTGTAATTTTTTTGATTGCTTTTCAAAATGCAATCTGAAAATCAGAAAGTGTGGAGCACAGAGAGCCAATAACAACTTGCAAGTGAGTAGACACAGCTGTTTTATGCATCCATTTCTTTTAAAATCACATTGGCAATAAAATGCATGGTATGTACTAGGAGACTGTGAGATTAAGACAGTCAGTTTTTTAAATGTGTCCACGTAAGTGTCAGTCCTGTTAAGAAATCTCATCTTGGGGAACACAAACAGATCTCTCTATTCACTAGTTGCCATGGGTTTGTGTAGCTATTAGCCCAATGCTTCAGACAGGAGAGTGGAGTAGGAGCAGGGGATTAGCATTACTATCTTCACAGATAGTAAAGACACATCCTCAAGTTGCAGCTCAAATCCTGCATCCAGTTCTGGGCCCCTCAATTCAAGAAAGATATTAAGGTGCTGGAGAGAAGGGCAGTGGAGCTGGTGAAGGGTTTGGAGCGCAAGTCTGATGAGGAGCAGCTGAGGGAGCTGGGGTTATTTAGCCTGGAGGAAAGAAGGGTCAAGGACATCTTATTGCTCTTTACAAATACCTGAAAGGAGATTGTAGTGAGTTTGGGGTCAGCCTCTTCTCCTGGTAACAAGTGATAGGACAAGGTAAAATGACAAGTTGAGCCAGGAGAGGTTTAGGTTGGATATTAGGAAAAATTCCATTATTGAAAGGGTGGCCAGACATTGCACCAGCCATCCAGAGAAATGGTGGAATCACCATCCCTGGAAGTGTTCAAAAAACTTGTAGATATGGCACTTAGGGATGTGGTTTAGTGGTGGACTTGGCAGAGCTTCATTGGCATTCAGACTTGATGGTCTTAGAGGCCTTTTCTAACCTTAATGATTCCATGGTTCTGTGAAACTGTCCAACTGTAAGAAATGGTTGTGATTCTCCACTCTCCAGATGTACAATGTGGATGTAGTGGAAAGCAGTGTCCATGGGGTTCTTGATCCTGAGATGGAGTGTCTTACAGCTCACCCAGCTTGTATTGGTGGGAGGCACTAGCACAACAGAGAGGCTGAAGGAGTGTAGCTTGTTGGCCTTTGCCTTCTTCTCCCATCCCCTCACCCTCACCACTTGTTATGCAGAATCATAGAATCGTTTAATTTGGAAAAGGACTTTGAGATCATCCAGTCCAACCATTAATCCAGCACTGCCAAGTTCACCACTAAATCCTGTCCCTAAGTGCCACATCTGCCCATCTTTTATCTCGTGGGATGGTGACTCATCCAGTTCTCTGCGCAGCCTGTTCCAATGTTTGACAACCATTTTGGTAAAGAAATTTTTCCTAATATCCAACCTAAACCTTCCCTGGCACAACTCAAGGCCATTTCCCCTTGTCATGTTGCATGTCACTTGGGAGTAGAGACCAACCCACACCTAACTACAGACTCCTTTCAGGTTGTAGAGAGTGATAAGGTCCTCCTTCAGCATCGTTTTCTCCAGGGTAATCAACCCCAGCTTCCTCGGCCACTCATAGGGTTTGTGAAGTGCAGGAACAGACTGAGAAGGAGGAGCATTTCTCAGCTAGAGGGTAGCTTTTGTGGATGTTCCTTTTCTATACCTTCCTCTTTGAATGGTTAGAAGCATTTTGGATTCAGATAACATTTTGCTACAGTCCCAGGGAAGCAGCAGGGAATTAGTTGTAGCTTCTGAAAGGCAATGATCTGCTCTTTTTTATTTTCTCAGGTAATTTGTGACAAAATATTCCGTCACTGGTTTTCCCCAAATCTCAGAGGACCATTGGTTTCCCTCCCCCTGCAGCTGCAGCTGCAGAAAGCTGTGCAGGAGTGTGCTCAGCCAGGGCACACGGACGCTGCCGGGCACCAGAGGACTCTGAAATCTCTCTCGGAGTTATACCACCTGCTTCAGGTCACTCAGCAAGAACTGCAAAGGGCAGAGTAGACACAAAGGGCAAGACTGCGAAGTCCACATGCCAGTCTCTCTGCCATCCCTTCTACCCATTGTAAGTTTACAAGCACATAGACTGCTTTTCTGCTATGCAAATTAAATTCATGGCTGCAGGTGCAGCACATCCTGTTAATATCCTATCAAGTGTGAAATTGTTTTACATTACCTGACTTTTCTTGCTTATTTTCCTGAGCTAGTGCTATCCATCTCCATCAGCATTCAGCAAACCCTTCGCTTACCAAGAGCTGTAGACACTGCTCAGATAGCATCTAAGTGTGGTGCTCAGAGTGAGGATGCATTTACAGAAGAAGAGAGTAAGTGCAGTGAAACTACTATCAATAACTAAAAGAGTGGGTGGGTGTGTGTGAATAAGTACATGCATGGTACTTGTTTTAATTTCTCTGTAGAATGAGGGTTTTTTTAAAGTAGGGACAGAGTACTCTGTATGAAAGAAAAAGAAACTCAGATAGGGAAATGTGTTGTCACATGAGCAAAGAGTTGCTTTTGTATAGAGCAGTCCTTTCTGATGTTCCCAAATGCATTTTCTCTGGGGCATTGCATTACCTGTACCATAGCTAACTTTCTGGGGAGAGATTACATAAAGGTACTTTGGGCTTTTCTAGAGCAAAATAATTATACCCTTGCTGAGTTCCCATGTGGGTACTCATATTCTGCAGTGGAGAGGTATGAATAATGCCACTGCATTTTCCCATGTGAACAAGCCCTCAGGCACTTGTACATCAGAGCACTTGATAAGAAGCACTCCTTTGCCAGAGAGCAGAATTACCAGGAATGTCAGCAATCTGTCCTTTGCAATGAGCAGAACAATATCCAGATGCAGAGTTTTCTTCCACAGTATTTTTTTAATGAACAAAAGGAAAATTTTTGTATGAATTCATTATCTCATAATGAGTTATATAAATAAAGATCCCTAGATTAACTTAAAATCATTAACTTTGCCTTTCAAATGTGCATAGCTGTGGGTGGAGAATCTAACACACAGGTTCAGAAGACATTGTATGTGCTTAGGCCCAATACTGGGCAATGTACCCATGAGCTGGTTTCGGCATGAGGATATTAAGAACCCCACAAACAGAAAACCCAGAAGCCTATGACAGCCCACAGCTCAGAAAGACTCTTCAATGTTAAGACTGACAATACAGATCTGTGGATGTGAGACACTGAACGACACTGAATCTGTTTCATCTTTATATCTCTCAGCCTTATGACAGCTGTGAAGCCTGTGAGAACTAATTATACATAAACTTTCCATTTCTGGAGCAGTTCTTTAAAGTGAAGTTAAAGACAGCCTGTGACCAGAAAAATGGGAGCTGCTTAGGAGACCTTGACCCTTTGAATTCCAGAACTAGCCCTGCTGCAAAGTCATGAAATTGATAGAGAAGATAATTGATAATTAAGGTAAATTAAATAAATTATGGTAAAGGATTGGGGACAGATAAAGGATCAGATAGAGAGAAGACAAGGAAAAAGAGATGAAGGAGAAATATAAAAAAGGAAGTAAAAGATATGGTCCCTTTTGTGAAAATGTGATTTATGATGCAAGACTGAATTAAGCAGCGTTCAGTCTGAGGAAGAAGAGACTGAAGATAAACATGGGAACTCTGTCCGTAGATAGAAAGAGGCTGATAAAAACAGGAGAGAACTGTCCTGTCCAGATTTCCTTGATGGATATGACCAGCAATAAGCCTAAATTGTAGCAAGGTAAAAATCACTATAGACATTTGTTACAGGCTTTCTGATAGAAAGAAAAAATGAAGATATGGCACAGATCATCTGGGAAAACTTCAGACTTCAGAAACTGTGATTTCTAACTACAGGCAATAGTGTGTGCCTGTCAGGAGTTATCTACATGCAGTTATGTCGATGATGCTGCCTTGAGGTAACCTTTTATCTCCAAGTCCTGTGATTATGTTATTACCAGTTTATATTTGTGCTCTTGTGACTCCCTCCCAACAAAATCCCCACTTCTGAGACACAAGGATACATAACTCTCCTTTATCATACATATGCAAATCCAAGGGGTCCCCTGGGAAGGGAAGGCACAGAGATCTCAAACTGTGCAAATCATGCTACAGAGCCTGCTGCTGTGATCAAGGTCCATGTGTTCCCTACACAACCTCCCTGCTGACAGCACTGAACCTTTTTAGCTGAGGAGTGACTCAGTCTATAATTCTGCTGAGGAACCTGAAAATCTTACATGCCATTGCACTACTGCTTCCCTGGTCCCATTCTGTTCTTCTTCCCAAGCTCGGAGGGTACCTTCAGGGAAAAGCAAGCATCACACAGAGCTTGGTGCTTTGCAGTGTTATGCTCCACCATCACAGGGCTACCCCTCTCATTTTCATGTTTGCATTTGAAACAGGTTAAATTTCTGTTGGATGAGGCATTCCACTTTTAAAATTGGCAGAAAAAACACAGTGAAATGAAAACTGGTGGCAGCCTAGTGCAGGTGGAATGTCACACTCCACAGAAGGTCCTTCTCCTTGGCAGGATTTAGGAAGGGAAACTGCCTTTGATAGATTTCTCCAACCCCCTCAGGGCCTGGCTGCAGTCACCTGCACCTGACAGTGATCTCCTTCCCCCACACCAGACTTTCCCAGGACATTAGGTTTCACTTCTCTTCAGGATGTAGAGAATAATCCTCAGAAACCTCCCAAAAGTGACACAAATGGGTTATTTGTACTTGGCTGGGCTGTGAGATTGCATATCACTGATGCAGCCAGCTCTGGCTGGCTTTGGTACACACCTTCAGCAGTGAGCAGAAAGACAAGGAGAACCTGTCAGGCTGTGTGAGCACAGGGCTTGATTCTTCACAGCCCCTCATGTACTTTGTAAAGTCACTAAATTCTGGGAAATGGAGGAAATACTACCAGTGAAGCAAGTGAAGTAGTAGAATTTAATTAGCACAGGTGCTGATGACCAGAACAGAAACAAAACACTAGTTGTGTCTTTATCTCCCTGGGGACAGAAAGGAAAGAACATTAAGACACTGCTTTAGTTGCCATTTACCTTAAGGAGGCAAGTGCAAAATGTATGGGTTTACAGCCAGAGTTTTTTGGTGGAAATATCTATTTTTTCAATGGAAAAATCTATACAGGGGTTTGACAAGAAGAACCAGGCCTGGTGCTCCCTTCTGATGAAGTCCCTTTCATACTGCCTTGGCAGCACTGCCCACTAAATATATCCCTGGCAGGAGGAGATACCCAGCTGGCCTGTACTGCAGAGAGCACAGCTAGGTCAGACTGGTGTTGAGTGAGAGTCCTGTGTGCTGCTGAACGAGGGCTGCTGACACCATTTATTGCAATACAACAGCCAGGAGTGGGAGCTGGGAGGTTCTGCAGTGAGGCATTCCTGGGCTGTGGTCAGAAAATGAGGAGTTGCCCAAAATGATATCTTGCATTACAGAAATATTTTTGTTTAAACACCAAAACTCTCAATTTAAAATGCTTTTAGGCCAATTTTGAAAATGTTTAACATGGTCAGTTTTGTCACTTTCTATTTGGAAAAAATAGCAAGTTATATTCTGTTTTAGTTAATTCATACTGAAAAAGTTTGCAAAGCAAAAAGAAAGACTGAAATGAATCAAAATTTAAAAACGAGGGTTTCATCTGGTCTATGCAGTGAAGTTTGCTAGTGTCTTCAGAATTTTCTGGTTGCTTTTCATCCCAATTCAGATGAGAAAATTTATGAAAGTTCAAAATCTGTTGCAGAAACTTTTTCACCTAGCCCCAGTGGTCAGATCCAGAAATGAGGAGGTCCACATACAGTCTTTGAAGGCACCTTTGCTACCCACTGCATTTCTGCATACTGGCCATACTGTTAACTTGGGCTGCAATGCTTTGTGCTTGCTTTTTCTCTCTTTCAGGTGTCTCCAAAGCACAATGCCTACTCACATCCCTCTTTGGTAGTTAGTTCACCATAAGTTTGTTTAGTCACAGACCACACAAGATTCTTCTCACTGTTGATCCCTTCCATACAAAAGATGACTTATAAATGTTCACTGATAGGATTTGGTTGCACTGGGAATGGCCACTTTAGTCCAAAATGTTTGTTCCCATTCAGTCGATCTCAGCCCCATCTCTTGGCTCAGTCTGTTACTGAATCCTTTTTGCCCTACAAAAGTGGCATTACCTTGTGATTAATTTCTACCACTTGCTGCAGTAGTGCCTTACTCAGCAACTTGCTCCCCATATTTATGGCTCTCTATGAAATGGGAATGGCATTAAGTCATTGTTTATTCCTTTTTTGCATCTCAGTTAGCAGCATGTGCTTCAACTGCAATAATCATTGTCTGTTCTCACATTTTAGAAGAGGTGAGTCCAGTTGGACATCTATTTTATCTTTAAGAAATCTTTAGGAAAGATAAATTCAACCCTTTGCTCAAGATTTTCACAGAACTACTGCTTGATTTTCTCCAACTGGCATTTTATGCTCTGCAAAAAACATCTCTAAACAATAGTCCTGCACCAGGGTGATGTAAAACAGAGCAAAACTCCTTGCCCCAAAGACTTATGTGGTTCCCCTTGTGTTTTGAGGTTGACTTAATAGTAACTAACCCAGAAAAGTGGACCATTGCTATGGCCTTCTTATAGAGAATACTATTCCTTAGTGTGAATTCCTGGATACCTCCTTCACTGAGACCATTCAGATACTTTGCTGAAGGCACCACTAGAGATAACAACAAATACTTGGGGCTGGGAGAGTAGAGAGAGAAGGGTTTGTTTCCTTTTGATTAGAAACATCGACTGAACAAAACACTTCCTAAAGGTGAAAAATGGGATCACAAACTTAAAAGAGTTCAAGACTCCTCTCTGATTTTTTTGTTTCCTTTGTTATAAAGTGTAGACCCAAGCTGCCCTATTTATTTTTATGTAGTTAAAAAAAAAAGAGGTTCAAGAAGCCACATACCAGGTTGCCTGTCTTTCAGCAGATCATATTGTCTTATGCAATGGGCAGGAATATGATAAATTACAGCTTTTAATGAGTATCAGGCTGTAACATGGGAGCCTTGTGGTTTTAATATCAGTTTACGCATCTGGACAACCAACTATAAAATAAACCCATAACCAGTACCAGTGGAAGCACACAATCAGATTAGCTCTCTTGGCAGATGCTCTTGCAAGCCTAGAACAGATGAACAATGAAATTCCTCCATGGGGGCTGACCTGTAGTGAGTCCAAGCAGTAAGCAGAGTCACTCTGCAGGAGCCTCAGCCGCTGCCACGTTCTTGGCTCCTCAGTGTAATGAGGATAAAGGCTACTGGGCTTTCAGCAGCAGAAAAAAGGCAGCAACAGGTAGAGAAGGAAAGAACAAGTTGTTTGGAAGAGTGAAAATCCAAGGCAACGGAAATCAGAACTAAATCTAATAAGAGAACTTGTACTGAAAAATCAGAGAATGTCAATAAATTGGTTGGGAAAAAAAATCCCAAACACTTCTCTTGTAGTTCTTTAAAATAAAAAAGAATAGTGCAGTGGATACGGTGCAGGCACCTCCAAAGCCATTTGCTGTATGTGTCTAAAGATCTGTCCAGTAGACTGCAGAGCTGTATAGTGACATCTGTAACCGAAAGGCTACACAGAATAAAATAACCTATCAAAAGCTTTTAGAAGTACTATTTACATAAATGCAGAGAACTGCCTTAATTAGTAACACCCTATGTCAGCCAAAAAAAGAGAGAAAAGAGTCCTTTGCTCACTAAAAGTGTCATTATGTCTGTAAATTAAAATATGGCAAAATGCTGACATCCCTGAAAGGCTACACTCCATAATCCTGTGGTTTACTTAAAGTTTTGATCCTACAGGCTTGGGCCCTGAAGCAGAAGAGTGATGGCTGAGCTCCTTTAAATGCTGTGATTCTTCGTGCCTTCTGCAGTGTATTTTGAGCTCCTTTTCCTGTAAACTGGAGGGGCTTTTTCCTACGCTACAAAATGTGCCTAAGTGATGTTGGCAGCCAGAAGGATGTGCATATGATCCAGTGCATAATCACTTCCACAAGCATCTGCTGCTAGTGCTTTCAAGATATATGTAATCCAAGCGGGAGACTATTGTGAATACCTCTCATTTTCCCTTGCTGGTTCCTTAGTGGTTTGCTTCTAGCTAGTTAGAAACAGAAATCTCCCATCCTGCTTAAATTGGTTATAATCTCTCCAAGATTCATGCTACAGCAGGAAAAGAGCAAACTGCATCGAGTTCAGGATGGGTTCATTCTCTTAAAGATACGACATGCAAAGCTGCAGGAAAGAACAGATGTCAATTTTTGTCTATAAAGAGGAGGTTCTCTGTAAGTAGCTGAAAACATAGGTTTTTCAACCAATATCCCGTGTACATTTATGTATTAGCACTTGTTTGTACCTGAATAATTCAAAGCCCTCTGCTTCTTTTCCATTCAAAAGAAAATTAAAAAAAATCCCTACGTATTTACTAGAAATTTCACAGGTGTGCAAATTGCTTCTTTCCCATTTCTATGTCAGACATTTCAGGTTATATCTTTGTCCTTAGAAAATTGATTTTTTCAAAGTCAATAGCTGGGAAAAGACAGTTTTAATTTTTTCTCTTGTTCAAGGGTTATTAAGCACCATTCTAATCTTGCAGGGAGTTATCAGTGACTAAATATTTATTACATGAAGTAGGGCCCATTTAATGGCCTCAAATGTCTAACAATAACTAAATAAATATCCAAGTAATTACTTTAGTGTTCAGAATTTCTCTTTTAAAGTAATGATATTGGTATTAGCCTATCTGATTCCACATTACATACGCACAAGTAAGGGCTTTGCCAAACCTATGTTCAGATGTTCTTTTGCATGGATTCTGCCTGCATCTGACTCCTGGCAAAACTGTGCATCTGGAACAGAGCATAGAGGAACACAAACCAACCCTTGCAAACTTATATCCACGGTCTTTCTTTTAGCCATCGTATCCTACTGTTTGCGGAGTAAAGGCAGAGTATGCACACGTGGATACTCGTGCACCAGTTTATTGAACTGTAACTTCATGTAGCAAATGCTCAGTGGATAGACCACAAATGCCTGGAGTTTTATTTTTCATACTATATTCTATATAAATTGCGGGAGTGCAAGAGATTAGAAACGTGAACGAGCATCACACAGTGTAGAGAAATAATGAAAAAATGGCAGAATTTTTAATCAAATTCTTCATTTTTACCCATTGATTTCACTGAGTTTTCTTAAGTGATCAAAGAGTTAAATTTTTTGGATCAGATCGTAGTCTCCAACTCTTAGAAAATATTGGATAAACAGTATTATATTAGCCAAACCAATATCACTGAAGTCATTAGATAATGCAAGAATACTACATGAATTTCCATTGCCATTTCAGTAGATATCTTTCAAAAGTGAAGAAATGAAGCCAAGAGCCAGACAAGATAGGGATAAGCTCTACTGAAAAGCCTGCAAGTGAACTCTGCAGGGACAGATCTTCAGTCCCACCTCATTAATTTTGTATCCATTTTCCCTTGAATATGAAGTCCCATGTGATGCTAGCTTGTTTTAAGGCTCGAGCTGAATTTACACTAACATAACTCCCTGGCATTTTAGTGTGTGCTATTGATTCATGTCAGCAGGAGTGTAGGGGCTCCTTGCATTTTAAATGGGCAGAGGTAGGAGTAATATGAGCAATAAACCCATTTAATAAAAGGAGAATACAGACATTTAACCATAGCCCAGTTTTTATCTTCCCCTAGCTTTCTGTAAAGGAAGACACATGGCTGCACCCACTCAGATGCAATCCAGGGAGATGTGGGACCATGGCCCAGCCCACTGCTATCCCTCCATACACACTGACCCAGAGATGATGTCTGGCATACTGGCAATGATGCTGGGCTTTGCTCGTGCTTCAGGAGCCTCCTCTTGTCTCTGGGGCAGGGCAGGAAGCTCAGTTCAAGGACACTCCTGCAGCTAGACAACAAAGCAGATAGATCAGGCTGACCTGTTTGTTGAAGCCTGTAGCTCAGCCTCCCTCCTCCACTAACACTGATCATTAGGCAATGAGTTACGAGCATTCACTCTCCCAGTCCTTGAGTGAAAGCTCACTGGAAAATAAAAGCTACTTCTTTAATGGATCTTTGTAGGGTGCTGGAAGATGGGTCTCTAGCACTGTTGCCAGAGCTGAAGTGTCTATTTCAGGAAAATCTCTCATCACTGTGGCCATTCCCAGTCCCAGCACAATGCTGGGGCCTCACCCTACCACCCACCATCCTGCTGTTCTGGCTGCAAATCAGTCTTTTCCATGCTGGAACTGGTACCTCAGAGGAACACCACACTCATGCCAAGAAGGGCAGTGAAAGAACATAAAACAAATGTGGGACCCTAGGGGTTCCTCATCTGCTGTTTTCACCCCATCCCACAGCTCCAGGATTTTCACAGCCTTCACACAAACTTTGCTGAGAAAGACTTACTTTCACAATAAAGACTGCTACTAAAAGATTGTAGAGGTGAATTGAATACTATCTGCTTTTCCACGTGGGAAGAGGATAACAATTGTGTGAATGATCTGTACAAAATAAGGCAGTCTTCTTGGAAAGTGTAAAGGAAGGCAGGATCCATTCTTTCATATTATAGACAGCAAAGCACAGTGAGGCAGTGTCTAATTTATAGCCCAGGAGTTCACAAAGCTGTCAGCTAGGTCAGATGCCATCTCTGTAAGCAACAGGGATTTAAATGCAGGCACACGCACCTGCCTGGGTGTTTGGATAAAAGGCTGGTAGCTGGAGTGTGCAACTACACTGCTATAAATATTTAAACTAGCTGTTCTGAGTACATGTTCTCAAGCTGCAAAGAAGATGGAGTGCAGAACAGAGCTGGAACAATGCCAAATCAATAGGTATGGGCTTTTAAATGGTGCTTATATGGATCTCTGCAGAGACTTCTGGTACTATGAAGTGCTTGCTATTAAAAGCAGAAGATAACAGTGTCTTTTCATTAGAGGAAGCAAGCCTTACAAACAAAAAACCCCTACATCCTCTCTCTTGCATAGGAACAGGAAAGATTATTGAGAAGAGGCTGAGAGGACTGGGCTTGTTTAGCCTTAAGCAGTGACTGCTATGTACAGCTAATGGGAGCATGTACAGAAGATGGAGCAAACTGTCCTTGGAAATGCCCCATGGCGGGACAAGAGACAACAGGCACAAGCCGGAACACAGGAAATTCCAACTCAGTATTAAGAAAAAGTTTTATACTCTGAAAAGGGTCAAGCATTGGAACAAGAGTTCCAGAGAAGTTGTGAAGTCTCTGTCCCTGGAGATATTCAAGCTTGACAGGACAAGACCCTAAGAAATCTGATCTAATTGGGCCACCCTTGAGCAAGAAGTGGCCTCCATGTCTCAATGCCAGCATGGAGCCTTTCAGAAATGTCAACCATAGTTTTAAAATCTGAAAAGCATAATGGCATTTTTAAACTATTATTATCCCAAATACCCAAATGTTTCTTTTAACTGTGGCTGTTATTCATATAAGAAGCCAAAAGCATGTATTTGGTTGCCATCTGACAAGTACCCCATTCAGTTGTTTCCAGGAATCTTTTGCTCTAAGCTAAAGCACAAATTTCACACTCTGACCTAGCCAAAGCCAACTCAGGCTCTGAGGAAGCTGAGGAATGGGGAGAACAAGAGTTTTGTGAATGCCAAGGAATGGCAGAGTTGCACTGCCAACAGTATGAATCCTCTGCAAAATTCTTGGATCCCCAAACTTAATCTCCATCTGAACTTTGAGGACAATATGATCATGGTTTAAACATTTTGCTGTCTTTAGCAGGCTAAGTGGATAAGGTCCTCACTGTGTGAGGTGCTGGACAGGAGCAGGCTAATACACAATGCCTGAGTTTGCATTCATGTTAGGCCAGCTCTGTAAAAGACCTCCAGGGGCAAGAGTGGATATCAGTATAATCTATGTCCACTGCAAGACACTGACATGAGAAAAAAAATCAGAATCAAGCCTAACAGTTCAGAGTACTTTTCAGTGTGACTTAGATTCTTCCTCCCAAACAGAACCTCAGTGCTGAGAAAACCCCAGTATTCCTCCTTTATCTTCAGCATGACTGCAAGGTTAAGGACAAAATGAGACCAGCCAAGCACTAGAGGTACAAAGATTTTAAAAAGTAGCTGTCATGTAACTAGCAGAGAATTATATAATAAATTCTGCTGAAATACAAAAATAGATGTCTTTTAGTTGTTCAGATGAATAAGACATAGCACGATTCTAAATAATATATCACTATTGTTAGAAGCTTGAATGTTACTGCTTTTTTCCCCAAAGAAGCAGTATATGTGGCAGATACAAAAGGGTTGTTGTTTTGTGTATAGTGTTATTTTTTTAAAAGCATTTTGCCAAGTTGCTGTTTTCAAACACATGTCGATACTGGGAAGAAATAGGCATGCATCCATCTTGCCTTCAAGCCAAACCATTTAGCCAGAACTGGGAATACTGACAAAGTTTCTCAGCTCCTCTCTCTCTTTAGTGCAACTGTATAAAGCAGCCCTTTGCAGAGTTCTCTATGAAAATAGCCAGTAAAAATATCACACTATTTCCCTTTGTCAAGAGGAAAATTCTTTTTAATACTTCTAGAGAAAGGTAATAGATAAATAGGAAACATTCTCGCAGTTGTTATAAAGGGATATGTGTCAGTCTATAAATCAATAGCTGGCTCAATGCCACTCACTTCTGAATGGAAACCGACTATTTTTGCAGTGTTCGGCTCACAGCAGCTGAGCATCAATACTAACTAATGTGTAGCTATTAGGGAAAAACCGAGCATGACAACACAAATCACGGAGACCCTGATGAAGATCTCTGCACATGGCTGCTTCTTCTAATCACCAGCAGAATTTAATGAGACACCTGCAGTTTATAGACACTCTTGTTCCAACATAAATTGCCCTGAGAGCACAAAGTCTTCTTTTAAAAAATATTCTTCAGAAAACCATAAACCACAAAGAGTTCATTGTCGCTAATAACGTACTCCTCATTAATTTATAATGGTATGAAACCACAGTCCCTCATACATAACCTACAACAGATCTGAAGATTAAGTCAAAGGCTGTTAAGATCTCCTAATTAGCAGTTTTCCACCATTTAGACTTTCATTAATAAAACAGTGCTAGAGACCTTGAAATTGACCCCTTGCAATGTTGCAGAAACACTAATTGTTCATAAATCTGACCCATATCAGGCGAAGGAGAGGATGAATGCATCCCATGGGCCTCTGTGTAGGAACAAGCTCAAGCAGGCTGCGATTCCTTCTCTGCTTGAAGCTGCAATGGCATCCGGCTGACTGCAGCCACAGATTCTTCTGCCTCACCTTCCACATCCATTGCAGTGAGAGGGCAGCTTGGACTGCCGAAAAACAGAGGGAGTTCATTAGAATTCCAGAAAGGATAACGGTTAACAATACCTTGTTATAGCTTACCATATTTGCAGAGAGGAGGCAATAAACCCCCTGTTTTCTAATCAGCAACATGTTCTTTGCTGCATGGCAGAGGAAACAGAGAATTGCATCTGCTAAAAAAAGAAAACAAAACCAGCTCCTCTGAATCTGTGGACTCAGTGAGAAAGTTTTGTTGCTGAGAATTAGGGATGTCATCCACCAAATCAGCAGCTGGAAATCACTGGCATGAATTCCAGTATCTGTGGGGCACCCCAGGGCTTTATTGTCTTGAACCAGAACATGGTGTGGTCACAGCACAGAAGCCTATCAAACTCTCTTCAGCAGGTGCACAGGCTTCCCAGGAATTCTGCTACAAGCTGTTTTATTACCATTGACAACAGCATTTTGACTGTTTAACATCCAAGATGGGTACTTGAGGATCTTTGGTGTAATTCTGTTTCAGCCTGCAAGTATCTGAGAGTTATCTTAAGACTTTGCTTAGAAGGGCCCTCAGAAATTGTTATCACATTATAAATTATGATCTGTGCTGACACAAGTTTGCTGCTTGTAGGAGGAAAAAGATTTGTGGCATTAGTTAGTAGAACAGCATTTAATAGCAGCATTGAAAATAGTAATGGAGATTTCATTGTGCTCCTCTTTTGTTGTCAAATATAATCTGTTTGTGAGTGGCTCCCTCTCTGACATTTCGCATCCTCTTCCCTCCATAGACAATAGCTGCATTTCACACTGTGCCAGCTGGTGTAAATAGACACATCTCCAGTGAAGTTAATGGAGCCAGGGATTTTTACAGTCTGAGGACCTGGCACTGAACATTTTAAACTGGCTGTGCAATTTCATCAGTTATCAAATGGGACATGTCAAAGAGCAACTCTGAGTCAGACAGAATAGTTGTCTAACAGCCCGGCTATCAGGAAAGCCACAAATGCTCTCAGAAAAACAGTTCTGCTGGAACTGAGAAGTATCTTTAACAATATGTTCCTTATGGAAAAGAAGGGCAGCATATTTTTATTCCTCTCACATTATTCAGATATTTTCTCATCGTTAAAACAAGAAAACAACAGAATAGTTTTATTTGAAAAATTATTTTTTAATAAAGTAAATGGAATCTTCTTATCCAATGGGAGTGAAAGAGAATAATGTCAATGGAATTTTCATTAAAGAAAACTTCTTTGAAAAATAATACAGACCATTGGGAGAGAAAAATTAGCAGTCAGATCCTCACTAGCTGCAATCTGGCGTCATTCTAGTGACAGACTAACATCTCGTCTAGTGTCACAAGTGAAATTACACAGTCAAGTTGTGCTCTGAGATATGCATTTGTTATGCACTACTTTGTATTTGTTACTTGTTACCTCAGGGCAAAGAAGTAAATTCATTTTTATTAGTGAGAAATATTCAGGTGACATCTAACAGTGAGCTTCTTGAATGTTTGGCCTTCCTTAAAAATCAAGACAAAAATAGCCTAAAAAAATACACATTTCAGTAATTAATCAATCCTTAGTGTTTCAAAGCCTCATTCGTATGGCCTACGTGAGTTTGTACATGCTCAGGCCTTACAGGATCATTTCTGTATCACCTACACCCCAGGGGCCAAGCCAGTGGGCCCCCTTCACCACCACAGCTGAGTCTGTAGCGGTAGAACAGGTTAGATTGTGTTACAGCCCGAGCCCCTATGGTAAACAAGTTCCCAGTCAAGTTCTAAAAGATGCAACAAACATCCCACCCCTAAATTACAGGAAGGTAACATTGATTTTGGTTTTTTCACAACATTTTAGTATTTCCCCATGCTGGAATTGCCGGTTGCTGTTACAGCCTCCAGGGCACAGAGAATCCCACAATTAATAATGCATTTATCTTTGAGCAATACTGCTACAAAGCAGAGATTTGCTACTATTAATTTTTTCCAGGTATTTCAAACAGCTCTCATTCATAGCAATATTTAGGCATAGAAAGGACTGTTCAGTTACACGGTTATTTGTAATATTAGCAGTCACAGGGAGCTAGGTACATTGCAAATGGATACTCCAGCTAAGTACTTATATCCCGAGCACAAGTATCTTGTAACCTTGGCCTGAATTGCTGTGCTGAAGGACACAAGATGCTTGGAGAAAAGGTAAGAACAAAACCTTGAGCTCTGGGATGGAATTTTCACCCTGAAGCTTCCAGAATTACTATGCCTTGCATTGCCACCTGGGGTGGCATCCTGCCTGCCCAACAAAACACACAGAAGCCCAAACTAGTGCTGGTGTTGGCACCTCTAAAGCACCAACCATCTCTGTGGTCTGCAGCACTGGAAAGAAATCAAGTGCTGGGCATCTCCATGGAGAACTCCATGCTTCTCTCCTTCACTCCTTTCAGAAGTGGGGAAGAGGAGTTGCTGCAAAGCCTCCACTAGAGCTGCAGAGACTGAAGGTGAGGTAGCTCAGGCACCCAAGGCAGCCTCCCTGGGGTCAGGAGCAGGCTCAGTGCAAGCTCATTTCCTTTCCATTGCAGCTGTGAAGGTGAGGTGGCACTTGGCAGTGTTCCAGAGGGAAGCAGATGATGAAATGTGTTGAATCTCATATGTGGTGGGCACGAATGGAGAAACAGGTGAATAAACATCAAATACAGAATACAGAGAACAGAGCCCTTTTTCATATCAGTTGAATCATAGCTGGAGGGCCCAGACTAATTCAATTAAGAAACGCAGAATACCTAAGAGACACAGGAAAAATCTGAAACTCAGCAGGAAATCTGTTCAGAGTGAAGCCACTGAGTGAGCTGGTGACAAAAATTACTCCAAGGTGTGGAGCAGAGCCAGGGAAAACAGAAAACACTCCAGGAGACCCTGGGGGTAAATTGCTCTAAAGAAGTGCAGTGCTTCTTAGGATTCAATTCAAGGGTACTTAAGTATTATTTTCTAGTGCAAAGCCTCCACAGCAAAGACTGAGAAATACCATTTAATGAAAGCAAATATTTTTGGGGGAAAAAAAAGAAAGATATCTGCCTTGAGAAATATCCACAGGAATATAAAAAATAACACTGAACAAATGTGTATTTCTTTTCTAACTTGCCTTCTAGGCTTAATGTCTAGAATATGTTGTTCTGTGGCTGCTCAGCAAAAGGGGCAGTCCTGAAAATGCCAAAATTTTCATACCTAGGAATAGCCCTAATTTGTGAGCTGCTTCAAAGGTTATCAACACCAGTTTACAAAACCCTTTTGCAAAATTGGCACTGTAGAAGTCCCAACTCAGATAATGATTTTCAGAGAACAGACTCATCATTTGGAAACTGGAGGCTCTGAGCAAAATGGGACTTTGAGATAAAGAACTCTCCATAACATTTGGGATTCCTCTGTTGCTGTGAATGACATCACTACGCTGCATAAAAAATCTTCACAATTTTAGTGTCACTCTTTAAGGCATTTAGAAATACGTGTATGCCTTCCATTAACAGAGAGTTTAATAGCTATAAAGTATTTTTTAATAAACAAAATCTTCACATTTTTCAGTACTGAGATCAAAGCATAAGCAATTCCTATAAACATTTTATTTGAACCAGGATTAGAAATCAAATTGGCATTTGTTGTATCATTTGTCCCATTCTTATGCAAAAGCCTCCTATTCTGTTTTGTGTATAATTTTATTTTGATTACTGTAATTTTGGTTGCAACTAATCACACACATTAAAAATCAGCTAGCTTTGAAAATCTCGACACTCTCTGCTGCTCATTCTTGATATCTGATGCATTAATGCACACCTGATTTAAAATGCATAGTACAAATACAAAGTGCTAATTACAGCAAACCAAACTGCAATCAAGGTTTTCGTGGCTCTGCAGTGTGTGGTGTGGCATTCACCAGCTGTAGCTCAGGCTACATATAAGCCCTTGTTCCTTAATTTATTCCCAGCCACCAGCTTCCGTGGGAGTGGGGCAGGAGGCTTACTATGTTCCCTGGGAGAAAATGGCACTGCAAGACCACAGGAACTCAAAACTTGAGGTCTAGTTTCCCATCAACCTGATTCCAAAACGACCTCTCAAGGCAAGTACATCCTCCCCTCCAAAAACCCATCAGGCAATTTTATTAGTAAAGGATATTAAATATTTCTAAAAATGAGTCAGTAATATTTTCTTTTTAAAGCTACAATTAGATAGGGGCCGTATTTGCAGATTCAGAACCTTTTCATTCCTCTGAGATGCCTGATCCCCAGTGTACCAGGGAAGTGCTCTGCAGGCTTTGAATTGAGCCTGTGCTTTCCCCAGCACAGCCAGCACAGCTCTGTAAGGCAATGCTCAGAAGCAATTGCTAGATCAGATCCCGAATTTGCACTTGACAATGGTCAACTCATATGCGCAGCAGGTGGCTGGGAGAGTTTGATGGCTTTTGGATTGTGTGGGGGAAAGGAAGAAATAGACTTTGTATTTGGCGTGAAAATGATTAATCTCTTCTATATTCTTTTAAGTTACAGCATGGATGTGGAGCGAGAGAGACTTAGATTTTAATCTTTTTTACTGAAGTAAAATAATTAAAAGGGTTTCACAAACTCATTTATTTCCACATGAAATATTCTATTTCAGGAATTCTTGAAAAAGTGTTTCAGAAGTTAGCGATTTAAAGCAAGCAGCTGCATACTGATAACAGGCACTTTAGATCACAGGCATCCACTCAGCAAAGGAACCAATTTTTCTTTCTAATTTTGAAAAAAAACCCCACTGGCTAGAGTGTTAGCCTGAAATTAAAACATGGATCCTCTTATTTTGCAAGAGAAATAGTACAAAAGTGGGTTGAAAGAGCTGTGGCTCTTTTGGTATCTCACAAAGGAGAATTAACTGTGAAGGGAAAAGCCACTGAATTCTTCCTCCTCTAATTACTATTAATTTATTATGTATGGACAGAAGGTGGGGCGCTGTTCATGTGGGTATTTGAAATACTGACTTTATGCTTGCTGTCAAAGTTATTGTCACGGAGGGGTCACTGCAGTGGGTTCCAGGTGCTCCCCCCACTCGCTGCAGCCCACCCTGAGCAGTCCTGAGTGGTGTCTGTCTGCCAGCCTCAGAGAGGAGACTCTACAACCCCTAACATCAAATTCAATAAGTGCTTATAATGCCTTTTTTCCCATGTAATAATCTGTTCTTGTACCTTAACCCCTGACAGCTCAGGTTTACCAAATCATAAAAGGCTTTATCACGTGAGTCCATTAAGCTAAAAACAGCTTCTCTCTGCTGTGAGAATTTTTCACCCACAGATGTCTACTGTAGCATGTGGGTCCATGATTTTCTTGGCAACTTTTCAAAACTGGGCTTTCCCAAAATTATTTCCATACTTGCTCAATAGTTGGATGCTTGGAGTTTTGCAGACTTGGAGAAAAAGATCTGCGAGGGCATTCAGGGTTCAGAAAGTCCCACTCAAGTTATCAGTATTTTAATTTGCCCTGAACTAAGACTTAAACCCAGACGGAATCATTAAATAATGTAATCTTCTGTAGATCACAGGCTTTCATACAGTTACTCATTGTTGAGGCCCCAAAAATATTTGTTTGATTACTCATTTCTTCCATGTGAGATTTGATTGTTGATTTGAAGACATCCAGACATGGAAAGCCCTTTGCTTCTCTTCCTGGTTTGTTCCAGTGGCTAATCACTCTCACTTGTTTCTCAATTAAGTCTGCCTCATGCTGGCTTCCAGCCATCTATTCTTCCAGTGTATTTCTCATGAAGTAAGACAGTGTTGAGTAAGTCAGGGTCAGGCCCTGGCACACTACCTTCACTCAAGGAAAATGCTGTGCAAGAATGGTTGTTGGCTTTTTTAATTAAAAAAACCCACCTGTTTGCATATTTATATAAATGAATTGAAATTTAAAAAAACAACACAATGAATTAGTGTTTTATATAGCATTTTAAAAGGCATTGAGCACTACATAAGTGTCTGGTTTTATTTTAATTTTTTTTTAGGCAGGTATTATTGAGAATTGGCAAAATGAAAAAAAAAACAAACCACCTGTGTATTTGTTCTGTTGCTTTATATAATGAACATCTGCATTCTTGTCTACCTCAAGTGTCTGTTTATGAGGTTAGAGAAATGCACCGCCTAAGGAGTAGGCCAGAACAGTACTGAAAACTCAAAAGAAATTCCAAATGACATTGTGGCTGACTAAAGAGAATGAAATAAAACTCAAAGCTTCACCCATCTCTAACAAAACTCATAAGAAAAAGTCTTAAAGACCCAGCTAAAGCATTCAATAGCTATATTTTAATTTCTTCTCTGCCAACTCTACCCTGTAATCAGGATGGACAGAGAAAAAGGCCTCAGATACCAAGAAGTAGGAATTACTCAAAAATGCTAAACATCATCCAGCAGAGAAGAAAAAAATTGTGGGTCTGAATCCGTTGAAAGCAATGGAAGTTTTCCCTCAATGCTGATGCTTTGCTGCTTTGATTGAAATATTTCTTCTACACAATCCCCTCAGACTCAAGAAGTGTTAATGTCACTGTACTGGGGTGGGTCCATCCGTCTGCTGTTTACAGGCTGGGTTTGGAAGGATGGCAGCATAAGGAAGGACATACTGAAAACCTGAAACAATCCACCAAACTCAAAGCCCACAGCGATGTAAAATCAGGCTGAGAGCCCAGGGGCAAGGGCAGGGAAAATAAAAATAATTTTTAAAAATCCCAAACAACCCCCAAAGAACTACTCTAGAAAGTTCTGTCATCTTTCAAATTGAAGTTTCAAAGACCCCTACAAGACAAACAAGCCAAGATTTATTTTAATAACTGAAAATAATTGAGACAATGGTCTAACTTTTTATTGTTCTCCACCAAGAAAAGACAACACTGCACTGAATGAATCATTGTGAATTAATCAATTACACAATTACCATTATTGTAGTTGTCCAATTATACTTTTTCATGGAGCTAAATGAAATCAAAGGCAATCCACATACATTAATGCGCTGCACCTTTTCTGCAGGATGCTCTGGCATTGCATTAAGTGCTATTTCTAAAGACTGCCTGCAGCAGATTTAAATTCTGCTTGGGTTGAATGAAGGAAAGATAATGTTACTTCAGACTCTTAGAGTCATCTGGGTTTTGTTTTGATCATATTTCAGAAATATTTGCATGCTTTCCATACATACTGCATGAATATTTTTGTAACATAAAGTTCTCCTTTCTAAGGTCATTTATTTTAGTTCTGACGCAGCCATGCTGATAAACAGGGAGACAAAGGGGCATGAGAACTTAATTCCCCATTTAATCACAAACTCCAAGAAATAAAATACTCCAAGTACTAAGAATAGTTTGAGGCCAAATCCTACATATAGAAAACCAGCAGTTTCAAGGCTCCTGGCCAGTGTCAGTCATGGGTGCACCCCCTCTGTGTTTTCTTAGCCTTTGTGCCCTCAATACACCTACTTATTGGGCAGTTCTGGCAGTGCCTATTGGGAACCAAGCACTGTGGTCAGCACGGCCACCACAAACATTCTTGTTGGATGGCTTCTGTGTCAACATTAGCTCTGGCAGGAGTGGGGAGGTTTTGCTGGTATGTCACCCTGTCTTGGGATGCTAGAGGATCAGTTTCCAGATATCCACATAAACAACTGGAGGAACATACTTTTTAGCAGTGATCACAGACATAAAAGGATGTAGAAGCTGGAAGAAAGAGTGGTGCAATCAGGGGAGGAACATCATCCATCTGAAATCTACAGCACGTTCTCTCAGCCTCACATTCTGGAAAAGCCAGTGCTCTAAAAGACAAGTCTCAAGGTGCCTCTTTCAAAGGTCCCTTCAAAGTAAATCTTGAAAGAGCAAACAACTGGAAAACTTCTTGCTACTCCCTGGATTTTGCTTGGGCTGATACAAGTGTGAAAGTCAAGGCAGGGGTAAGAAAACACTGATTAGTGACAGAGATTTCTGTCTGGGAAGTTAAGCAAACATCAGACTGGAGTAAGACTGTGGGAGAGAGTGAGTCTTGTGGGACAAGCTGGCACTGTCTGATTTTATGGGACACACTGGGCTGCTTACAAATAGATTTCTGGCATGTACTCACAGACAGAATTAGCTGGTCCCTGTCCCAGGAGGGAATAATTTCCATGCAACTCATATAGCACCATCAACCGAACTGCATAAACTTTTCAAGCCTGGGGTGGGGAAACAGAGCGATAGATGTCAGGGCATCATGGGAGGCATCTGGCAGGCCAGGGCCTGGGTACCAAGTGGGATCAGCACCTTAGAGCAATGAGTTTGCATTCAAACAAAGACCATTCCTGTTAAGATCTTTTCTGATGTTGTATAAAGGGCTTGTGGGAAACACTGGCTGGCCCAAAAATGTCATAGGGCTGAGTCTGAGGATGGGAGCACAGCAGGCACCTGCTGCAGTTGCTGACTTGGGAGCACTGGGAAAACAAGCTGGAACGGGAACCATGTTCAAGTGTTAGCAGGGAAGCTGAGGAACAGAAGAGAGGATGTTGCTGTCCAACCAGGCCTCCAGCCGCATCATCCTTCCTGAGAGCCCTGCCATTCCAGAGACATCTGCCCACAAGCAATGATGGGCCTGGTACTGCTCAGCTGAGCTGACATTCCTGGGCAGGGAAATGATGGCAGGGACAGAGAGACCACGTAGCAGGGACACCCCAAGAGACTGCCGCCGTGGGTGACCCACTTGGGAACAGACAGGAGAAAAGCAACAAACAGCAAAGAGCAGCAAAACATCATCACAAATGGGAGTTTGCAGCTTTGTGAGACAGCACATCGTACGCACAGCCAAGAAACAATAGAAGCTGGTGCAGAAAGGACAAAGATGAGAAAGACACGAGTGAGTATATGAGCTGAATACCTATGCTCACAGTGTTAAGTAGAAATATTTTTTTACTCCAAGAATAAACATTAGACGGAAAAGGTAAAAGAAATCTGATGTGTACAGATATGAATGAAATACCTCAATCTTAAAACACAAAATGGGAAAAATAAAGCTTATTTCAATTCTTGTTATATTTCCTTTTAAAAAGACACCTGGTTTGGACACTCTGAATGCATTTAATCACATCTCTCCTATTAAGGAAGAATAAGCAAACTAAACCATATGAAAAATTGTACTGGCCCAAACATGATTCACTAGGAATGAAAGCCAGTCCCATTAATTACATTCTGTGGAGCGTTCCCAGAAGTGCATTATTCACACTGTAGTTCTAAGCACATTGTAGTTCAAGAGGCAGAAGACCCTCATTTGGATGGAGGCAGAGAGCCACACCTTTGGACTGAGCAAGCATAAACTTGTGGGAGAGGAGAGTGACAGAAATTATATAGAATTAAATATGATTAATTACCTTTAATAGAAGTGCCATCATAATCATAAAGGGAGGCATAACTAAATATGCAAAGAACTTGATGGGAACTGTGACACAGAATCAGTTGCAAATTTTGATACTTAACAGCTCTCTGCTCTGTTCCTTCCTGTAGCCTGTGGCTCCAAATATGTGTGTTCTAAGTTCATCAAAAGAGCAAGTGCCACATACAGTGATGCTATGTGACTTTTAAATTTTTACAGACCTTCTGAGCTTATGTGACTATTACATCTGAAAGTGATAATGCAACATATCATATCTTCATGAAATAGTGAACTACTGCATAAATATCTTACCCTAAGTTCACAAAAGTGTTAAAATACCACCTGGTGCATTCTATGCTAAACATTTTTTTTTTTTAATTAACATGTTAAAAGGCTGCTGTGTTATTATTCTGAATTATTCTGAAAATACTTGCCCTGATTATCTGGTGGCAGGCATGTGCAGTTGATTTGAAGGAGCTAAACTTTGCATCAAATTTCCCCTGGGTACTCTGTGAAACTGTACAATAAATGAGTGTTGCTGTAACTTAAACAGACACTGACTCTTTGGAGACATGAAAATAAAAACTTTGTGGCATTAAAATGTGGCCCCAACATGTCTATTACAAAGTCTGATAGTTTTCTTCTAACAGTAGCTCTCTTAAAAATTAATGATGCATACTTTCCATGCTATCTCATTACTGATGCACAACTGAGTGGGTTTAGATGAGATTCCAGTTAGACTGCTACACCCTTGGAGTATGGGGGATTGGGCTTAGTTCACCAAAAAGCTTTTCCTCTGCTTATCTTTTCTACTTATCTCATCTACAGAGACTCTCTGAGAGATCTTCCACTCCGTGTTCTGCTTTTTAGTTGTCAATATGACTGCTTTAGATCTCCACTTTGGGTTAAAACTACCATATGATAGCATAAAAATAAGGCTTTTTTTGACTGAAGTTTGGAAAACACGCCAAATATTTGGGTCTGTGAAGCAGAAAAAACCTCTTTTTCTATACCACCTGTTAAAATTTCCACTAATATTTGAAAAGATCCCAGCAGATGAGAACATTTCTCCATAAAGCTGCAAAAGTTACAATATTCAGAGTATGGAAACTCCCAGCATAGTTGTTATACTAAATTCCCCCAGGTTTATTAGCACCAACTAACAATGCAGCAAGTAAGCAGCTTTTATCCTTTGAATTTAACTTGTTTAAAATCAGTTGAACTCTGTAGTCATATGTCAAACATGCAAGCCAGCTTTCTAAAGGATTGTCTCTGTGATTTAATGTGACTTCTTGCCACCTCCCATCCAACTGGCTCCCTCCAGCTCAGAAAAACCCTGGGAAAGGAGGTAAAATCAATATTCTGACCTGAAGGATGGCAGATTTGGCTGTGCCAGGGGAGTACCTTAGATTTCAGTCCATGCACACATGCCAGTGGCCAACGGATACATGCATATCCAGAATTCCCAGTATGGATGAAATCCCAAAAATGGTATTGTTTTTCCCTTTACATCTGCATGAGTACTGTATGTGCTTATGCTGCTGACACCAATTGATTCACCTCTAAGTGAGAACTAATGAATATGTATGCTCCGTACAAAGCTGGGCTGGTTGGCTGCCCATGTATTGGGAGCTATGAGTTTTCCATTACTGAAATGTGTATATTCTCACTGATGTGCAGAACTTGGATTTTATTGTTATTTTTCCTAAATTAAAAAACCCCTGCAGATGCAGAATATTCAATTAGTACTGTGAGACTGAAAAATAATAACCCAAGTTTGGTCAATAGACAATATGCTAACTTTGTCTGGGTGGCATTTCAATGAGGGCATTCCTACAGGAGCTGTGACGTGATACAAAATGAAAAGCTTCTGTCAGCCTTCAAAGTGTCTTAACTCCCAAAATATATAAACTTATGGAACTCAGCCTTACTTAAGTCTCTCTTGCAATACAAAGTGTGCTACAGAAATTTTCTGGTTAACAAATGCTTGAATTTAGCGTGCTGGTCACATACACTAAAAGCTGCACAGTAAGCTGCAGAATGTTATCTGCTTTACAAAGGGTACATTTTAATTCTTTCCATACTATTTTCCATTGTATGAACAGGAAATAAATTAAGTTAATTTTCTGATTTTTTTATTTATTTTGAAGACTGAGAACTACATGGTATCATTTTGTATTATGATTTACCGCCCTGTTTTCCCTCTTCAGGAGAGGTTTAATTTAGTTTCATTTACCTCATGTGCTTTGAAATACCCCAGAGCTGTGAGGCTCCAGTTGCAATAAAAATATTTCTGCAGCATAACATAATAAAAAATTCGACATAAAAAATTAAATAGGTATCTGCATCTTCTTTGGATGTATAGGCATAGGGGTTTCTTGCTAACACCTCCCAGCGGAATAACCCTTCTTATTTCTATTCTGGAAAAAACTTTTACACTGAGCAATTTTACCTGATTTAATAAAATCATAGAATGTTTTGGGTTGAATGGGGCTGTAAAGATCATTTAGTTCCAACCCTCCTGCCATGGGCAGGGACACCTTCCACTAGACCAGGTTGCTCAGAGCCCCATCCAACCCATCCTTGAACTATTCCAGGGATGGTGCATCCACAGCTTCTCTGGGGAACCTGTTCCAGTGCCTCACCACCTCACAGTGAAGAATTTCCTCCTAATAGCCAATCTAAACACACCCTCTGTCAGTTTAAAGCCATTCGTCCTTGTCCTATCACTACGTGCCCTTGTAAACAGTCCATCTCTGGCTTTCTCATAGTCCCCTTTAGGTACTGGAAGGTGCTCTGAGGTCTCCCTAGAGCCTTTTCTTCTCCAGACTGAACAGCTTCAACTATCCTAGTTGGTCTTCATCACAGAGATGCTCCAGCCCTCTGACCATATTGGTGGCCCTACTCTTGGACCCACTCCAACAGGTCCATGTCCTTCTTATGTTGGTAGGACCACAACTAGATGCAGAACTCCAGGAGGGGTTTCACAAGAGCAGAATAGAAGGGAAGAATCCCCTCCCTCAACCTGCTGGTCCCCATTCCCCAGTACTACTCGCTGGCTGAACTGAGACAGGCTGACAGCTGCTTTGGAAGACAAATTTTTATTCGCCCTAAAATCTGTGCTGCAATACCATACATAAATAAGGGAAATGCACTTTATTGGACTGTGGAAGTTAAGAAGCACATAACCACATGCTTTGTGTATATTTATGTTAAAGTCCAACTTTGGATTATCAGCCCGGGTTACCAACTCCCAGGCACACCTGCAGTGCACAGACTGATGTGTTGGGATAGGCTGGAATGTCCCTGGCACATAGAAAAGAGTGAAAGTTTTACCTTCATTACTGAGTTGGCATCACCCAAGATTTCATACCATAGCCACCCTGCAAGCTGCAGCTATCAGCACACTTCACCAGCTGTTGATTTATTTACATAGCAGTTGATAGTTTAATAGTATTTAATAAAGCTCAGCACAGTCAAAACCAGATAGGCTTTGGCAGCCTGTCCCTGTCAATGTAAATCGAATTTTGTGTCATGGACAAGGGAACCAGGACAACAAAAAGAAAATTCTGCCTCATGCACCACTCCCTGGTACTTGGCAACAGGGAACTACCAAATGCTGCTGCCCAATCTGAACTGTCTGTACTAGAAAAAAGAATTTCACATTAAACACCCTAAGCATATTTTTTAATCATCTGTAATGAAGCATAGCTATATGTATGGATGTGGCTATACACACACACACCTGTTCTAATACATATAAAAAGGCGTGTCCATATGTATATGCATGTGCATGCGCGCGTGCGCATGCGCGCGCGCGTGTGTGTGTAAATTTACGCACATATTTGGTTGTTCTCACACTGTTCCTGAAAGTGATTATATAATCCCAGACAAAGAGCTTCCTGCAAGAAAATCAGCCACATTAGCCTTCAATACTTTTGAACTGCTCTTGCTGGAAGATGCTTAAATCCCTTTTAAATACTGGGTTAAACAAGAAATTTGTTGTCATTGTTTTGTACAATAAAAAATGTGTTGCAAGAAGCTATGTGTGTTCCTAGTGGATCTGTAAGCTCTTTGGGAACAATTTTCACATATTTTCCAGCAAAGTTGGACTGCCTTGTCCCTGATTCTAATGCTACCCTGGGGGGATTAAGCTGTTCAGAGTTTGCATGAAGTTCTGCACAGATCTCAGTGAAAACATACTTACTCATCCTGGATGCAAATTTTTAGGTTAGAGGTTGAGCTGCTGCTCCGTGCTGTCCATGGGCCAGCAGAATAACATAGTTTTGTAAAGAGACAGAACACTGTATAATTTTCAGGGTTGAGATTAGACATTTTCCTGAAATAGTACAGCAGATGCCCCAATTCTCCATGAAGATAGGATGAGCATGTTGATGCATAAAAATATGCAGTCCAAAGTGCTTAGATTGCTGTATTTACTAACTTACTTCGTGGTATAGTGACATAGTACTTTCAGAGGTCTTAATCAGACTGTTTTTAAACAATCTGGTTTGAACCACAAGCTGGTATGAAGCTAGCACCAAAGGAACTAAACAGAAAGCTTCCCTACAGTTGCAAGCACCTATAAGACAATTTGTAAGCTTCCGAGTTCAGATTTGACAGAGTGCTTGTATATATGCCAATTTAAAGTACATAAAAAGTCCCTCTGGCTTACATCTGCAAAGATGAGGGAGGATAAGAACACTGTCAACTTAAGAAAATATGTGAGAAAAGATCCCTCTCTAGAAATGCATATTTGCTAAATATTGTGAACTCGTTATGAATACTTCAACTTGACAAACACTTGCTGAATCCTGCAATACAGTGGCCAAAGAAAGCATTCGCAAATGTGAATCTGAATCAGTTTAGACACAGAATTAGATTATTTGAAAACTGATGGAAAAGCTGTGAAACACTGTAAAACCCAGCAGATGTCAAAGGGCTGGTGATAGCTTCTGCCAGTTGATCTCTTTACCGGCATCTCACACCTGGGGATTGTTTTAACCTTTTATGTTTTCACTTGTTCCAGATGTATACTTATATATTTGGGGGCAGGTGGAGGAGTCTGTTTCTTTAATCTTGATACATCAAGTCAGTAGATATCACACTGGAGGCTCCAGGTGGGCCTAGATGTTGAGTTCCTGTGCTTTGACAGGTTTGTGTACCTGCCAGAAGTGAAGGTATTGTGCCAGGTTAGTAAGAACTGATTAAAAGCAGAAACTGGGATGGACTCTTACAATCCCTCCTCACAAACAGTGAAGTGCAAAGCAGCAGTAAAGGTTCCTTCAGCATCACCAAATCCTCCCAAGGCAGCCAGAGCACTAATCCTTCCTCCCCATTAGTGGCATTTCCACGAGCACCACTCCTGCACCCAGCACAGTGCCACTCATGATCAACACCTTCCCATACATTTACAAGAAGTGGGTGGCTGGAATAACAGGGTTCTCCCCTACAGTGTAGACTAGGAAGTAGCTGGCAATTTAGGATAGATGAGTAATTCAATAGTTTATTTTAAATTGAAAACACTGGACATGCAATAATAAAATTTTCTATATTTTGAGTATTGTAACAGATAACACAAAGCAATGTAAACATTAGAAAGTGCAGGAATAGTGCAAAATTCTATGATAATACAAAGCAAATGTTGGCAACTGACAGCATTTTAAAAGCAACAGTAGGAAACAGATCAGATAAAGCACTAATTTATATAGCATCGTAGAAATGCAACTGCTCTACAGCCTTTTATAAATTGTAGGACAAGAAAATGATCAATTATGTATAGTTAAACCTATAAAAGAATAACTATTCCCGAGCATTTGTAAATTAGCCTTATATACCAATTTCCAGACAGAATGTAAATATAATTTGATTTCTTGCTGAACATATTGCTCAAAGTTTTGTGATACTTGTCTTGGCTTGTATTTTTATGTGAGAAAATGACAGGTTGTTGAAGTGCCCAATTCCTTTTAAACACTTGCACCATGAAATTAGAGTTAACAGTCATCATTCCAGAAATAAACAAAACAAAATGAAAGTTGTCATAGTAGTAGGGCAAAATCCTGCTTTGAAAAATAAGGTAAATAAAAATACAGATATGGCCATATAAACATTAAAAAATTTTCATAAAGCACATAAAGTTCTATTGCAACAATTCCTTCAGGAAAAAAAAGATTTGCAAACATATAACCAAAACAAGTATTAAACTTCAGTTTCATAACGCTTGAGTTTAGGAGCTATGGTGATGTTTAATTCTTATGTTCCAAGTAACACAATAATATTCACTTTAAAACAGTGATTATGGAGCAACAATCATATATGTGTATATATTTGTAACTGCACCTTCAAGTAGCTCATTGAAGATACACTTATGGTGATAAAATTATTCAAAGGGCAACTATTACATGAACTCCTGAAAAATGGCTTGTCAATTCTTTTATAGAGCAGTTTCATTTCTGAAAATTCATCAAAAATTACAAGAACTAGAAAGCTTGAATCAAATTCAGCCTTCAGGTTATTCCCCTAAGAATAAAATTATTGTTTATTTTCTAAGCATTTGACTTGACAATGAAAACTTATTTAGGAAAGTTTTACTGATGAAACAAAGTAGCCCAGAGATTATAGCAAAGAATTAAATATTATATGTTTAAAAACCAGACTTGAAACATTAAAATGACTTGAAAGAATGATTAACTGTGTAAGCAAGTACTAGGGCAGATACAATTGATTCAAAAACTAAACAACTTAGCTAAATTTCTAAATTTATTAGAGTTCTATTAACCAGAACTGTCTGGAGAAGTTGATGATACAAGGATTCATTTGACTGTATTTAATCCTCAGGTTTTCATCATGAAACAGGTGCCAATAGGAAATGGAGCAAAATACACAAAGCTCAGAGATCCTTAAGTACGTTACTGCCCTCTTGGGAACCTGAACGGAGGAAAACACAGAAAAAGTTTAGATCATAGAAGTAACCAAACGACAACTCAGGAGGTTCCAATGGCTCAACCTACATGGCCTGGAAAAAGAACACCGTACCCAGCATAGTGCAGGCCCTTAAATATGGGGGCAGGGGAGAGGTATCTCAAACTCATGCCTAATATCTAGCTACTCCTTTTATGCCAAAGAAAAGCATGAGTCTGTTCCCAGAGAGTGGGGTATTGTCTACACATGGGTAAAACCAGAATGAATGAGAATGATTTAGTATTAGAATTACATGTTCAGCATCTTAAAATGTTAAATACTTCTTTCACATTGCTTTATTAACACGCTCTAGCAAAATAAAAAAAGAAAATTACGATTATGCTGTGATTTCCTGGACAAGTCACGAGGCTGTGCAACCTGGCACATTAGTCATAAAAACTGACCCTTTCTGCAAGATAATAGTAAAAAATGTTTTTATTGTCATGAACTATAGAACCAAGTAATTTCTGCTGACTACATCACTGCATTCCATTGTAAGGCCTTCTCGCCCATAAATCTTAGTACACAGTAAATTTGAAAACTTACAAGTAATTCTCAATGCTCAAATGAAATCATACATTCTGAGTGTACGTGTAGTAATACATAATAGAGGAATTTACAGCAAAGCTTTTCAGAATCAAAATTTAGGCACCCATCCAACAGCAGAAGTTTTTTTAGCTCTAGTTTTTTTCTTAAATCATCAACACCAATGAAGAACCCTTGATTTAAAATATGATTCTTAGAAATCATATTTTAAACCCTTTATGGAGGACACTGTTTTCACTCTAGAGTTTAAGCATCGCCTGTCATGATCAACTTCATCCTACACTATTTCTTTAGTAAAGTGATTCCTTTGTAGACAGCTGATATCATCATGATGATCCAGAAGTTAGAACTATTACAGACATGTGATATCATTTTAATAACAGAAAAATATTCAAAATTTGTAATAAGCATACCCAGAGTTTTCTTTCAATGCTCCAGAACATACTAAGTAGAAGGCTTACTTCTTTTGGCTTTCTTTAACTTTGAATAACCTTCTTCTTTCTGCTCACAACAACCAACCAACCAAAAAAAAAAAAAGGCAAAAACTGGTAAAGCAAACAAAGCAGTAATACTAAGCCAACAGTTCAACTAAAAAAAATTTGTTTCTAGTGAAATGCTTAGTTGAATGTGAAGTAATTAATAGAAGTTCCTATTTTCCAACATAAATATAATTTAAAGTATGTTTATATGTACAGTTGCTAAGTAATTCAAACCAGAGCTACTTTGAAAATACCCTTTAACATGCTGGCAATCATGACGTTCAAAACAACTGATCATTTTTTGTGTCCAAACTTGAGATAATGACTAAGGCTCACTCTTCAGAGAAGTGTTTAGTAGTGTCCCCAGTTAGCGCCATTGAATTTTAATCTGGAGAGGAGGAATCAGACTAATGAGCACCAGAGTGTCCATCCCTACCCCAGCTAACAGATGAGTCCCTCTCCTATGCCTGAGACTCCAGCTGAAATTTCCCTAGAGCTGTGCATTCACCATGCTCGAGTCCAGCACTGGGAGTGCTGCAGTGGCAGTGTGGCAGGCAGGCAGGTAGAACTTGCTGTCTCCTGACAATTCCCAAAATTATCTTGTGGGGCTCAGGCAGGTACCTGTGCTACTCACAGCCTTCCTGGAAAGTGAGGAATGCATGAGGCACTTGTGACTCCTGACTGGGACAGGACAGCACCCCTTCCCCATTCCAGCAGTGCTGTCAGACCAGCTATAAGTTCTCTGCTTGTCTGCTCTGCCCAGGTTGCAGAGGTAGTTCCATGCTCACAAGCCATAGTGTGTCTAAATCATTCCCAGTGGCAGGCAAAGGACTTCAGCACCTTAACTCGTATTGGGGTGGAAGTCTCCCTTCAATACTCAGACTTCTGGGGTTGTTATTCTTATAACCATAGGTATTTATAGTTGTTGATTTTCTTCTCTTTGTGTGACTGACTCTACTGCTGTAGCATTGCAGTGCTGGGCCTGTAACTAGTGACTCAGTTGTGGTCCTGTGGACAGGCCTTTCCCAGCTGCAGTTGGATCGGGCCAGCTCAGAGCAGCTGGGCTGGAGTTTCCCACACCAACTCCTCTCTTCCCTGCTGCAGCTTGAGCTTCAGGTTATGCGTGTGTTCCTGCACCAGGCCCCTGAGGTTGCTGTACTGGACTTTTCTGAACTGCACTGAAAGCAAAGACTGTGTTCTTTTAATTACAGCTAAAACTTCCAGAATTATCTTGTATTTGGCTTTAAAAGCATAACAAAAAGTAATTTCTACATAACAGTGCTGAAGTCAAGCCCTTTAAATGAGACACAGAGCCACTGAGAATGCCAATAGTTATATTGGGCAGGATAAAACTGTTTTCTGTAGAATCAGAAAATCTGCTTCAGAAATAATCATTAAATATTTTAGTAGTATCTTTTTCTGGAGTTAAACATTTTAAATGAACACCTGAAGTAACAGTATCATAACCAATGGTTAATGTCAGTTTTATCCTGGTTATGGTTAATTTTATTCAGAGCAGGCTCAAAGAGATTTCTTAGTGTGCCCATTTTAAATGGAACATGATAAGATGAAAAAATAAATTTAGATTTCCTTCTTATCTCTTAATTTAGATCCTTCTGGACTAGATTAAGAGGTGTATGTGTGTGGGGGGTTTTACCTGTCTCCTTCTTGCACAACCTTTCTTTACAGATGCTTCCATATTGCTCTCATTGACTGATGAAGTCAGTTTTGAAGTCAGTGTTTCACATGGCAGATACTTGTTCTCTGTAATCATCTGAGAGAAGTTTATGCCTTCATTAGCAAAAAAACCCCACAAAATTCTGAATAAGTTTCCTAATTGTTAAAATTATCTTTTTCAAAAGGTGTCCTCATAACACAAAGTTGAGATAACCTACCAAATTACATGTTATGGATGCAAAAAATTATAAGCACAAGACATTTCATCCATGTGCCCAATATATGGGATACCATCCTCCTAAAAATTGCACTGACATCAGCTCAGCAATTTATTTTATTGAAATGTGGAAAGAATCATAGAGAAATTAGGGGTGTAGTACCTCTAGCTATCATGTAATCATGACTTTTACTCAAACGAGAGCTAATTTCAAAGATAGATCACCTAGCTTTGGACTCTCTGAATCAAGTTCTGACAATCTGAAAGACTAACCACCCAAAAAAGCTCTCTTGTTCTAGTGCTTGACTATTCTCACTCTGCAGATTTTTTCCTTATGTCCAGTAGGATTTTTTCCTGTTGCAACTTGTGCTTTTTTTGAAACTGTAATTAAACTTGTATTTGCAAAACTTTCATGTTTGTCTAACAGCACAATGCCTTACACACAACTGCTGACAGCACTGCACAATTGATGAGGTTTAAGATTCCTTCCAGAGGAAGAAATTAGTCCATTAACAATTTCATATGAAGACAAACTGAACACCAAAATATTTTACCGTATCAACCTCACACAGATCTTGGCAAGCTGATAAACTGTCTTAAATAAAGGAAAATTAATTATCCCACCTTAAAAGTCCCAAATAAAAGAAGTGTGTATCTCACATAACACAGTATATCATCTTCCTTTTCAGAAAAAAGCCAGCAGTGGCTGAAAACATTAACTTATACAGTAGAATTTTAGAAAACTGTACCGAGAATGATGGTAGAACATGATGAAACTCATGCTCTTTATTGCTTAATGTTTTCTTTGAATATACCCATTTTGTGAGAACCAGTGAGAATGAGCCCTGTTATTTACTGTACCTGTTCAAAGTTAGATTTGTAATGATGACTGGCTGTCTTCGCAATATAATCCTTAGAATGCCATGATGCTGTACTTTCTTCACTTTTGGCGATGTAAACTGTATCTTTGAAGAGAGATTCATGAATATTTAACCCTACTCCTTTATTTGATCTCTTTGTTTGTTGCAGTGATAAACTGGAATTTGTCATTTCATTGTCTAATTTACAAATCTGTAAATGCACTTCCTTTGACTGGTGTTGTTTCTCAAGAACTTGCATGCTATTTTGACTTGTAAACTTTTTTCCTCTTCTTGCACTGGAATTGGGACATTCATATGTATTCAGACTCAGACTGGTACTTGATTTCTGAAGCACTGGCCCAACCTTCTTACGAATGAAGGGAAAATTTGCCTTTTTGTGGTCAACTTCACTTGAATTCTCACCTGCAGCTGAGTTTTCAGAAAAATCAGAATTATTAATTTGTCCACCAGACTCTGTTTGCTGTTGAAATATGGGAGTCCCGTGTTCTCGGTGTGTTTTCATTCTCATTCCCTGAAATATGCTGCTGTCAGTTGGGTTTTTGACTGGCAAATTTTGAATGTGTTTAAAAACCTGAGTTATGCTGGACTTGTGCACAGTCAGCACAGAAGATGAACCACCCATAACTTTTACTGGTGAATGTCTTTCAGTATTTTCCCTTTTCTTCCTCTCTGTTTGATTTGTTGTCTTTCCATTCATTTGAATCAACCTTCCTTTGAAAATTGGTATAATTTTCCTGACTTTTGGGGGCGGGAGTTGAGAGGCTGAATTTACAGATATATCTAAAGATTTCGCAACTGGCAGCTCCGGTACTCTTGGTATTTGCTTGTTATTCATTGATTTCTGTGTTGCTCCAGCGCTAACCTCTCCTGTGCCCTCACTGCTACTCGAAAAACTGCGTGTTCCTGGCTCTTTGATCAAACGCTCCATCCAGTGGCTGTTTTCCGTACTGCATGGTGAAGGAATTCTAGGCAAAGTCGGGTTCCTTGGAGTAGCCTGCAGAGATACTACACAAACCATCTCAGTATCCAACTTCATATGCTTAGATTTTATTTCCTGCAATACAACAAGAGTTGCTAAATTGAATTAACTGGATTTAAAAGTCTTATAGTGCCATCTAATGCATCACTATATGACATCAATCTAATACACACCACAATATATAAGCATACATTTCCCTATTTTGAACTAGAAATACTATATTTTTAAACATCATTTAGTTGTCACTATAAATTAAGTTGTTCTTTTTCATCTCCTCCAGTTCTTTGTTTCTAAACAATGCTGGAATATTGTATTTCTCAGAAGGAAAGACTTAAATTACAGTCACTATCTTGGTTTAGTGCTTTCCAACTGGGTAATGTCTACCCCTTTTGAGGTGGTCTGCAGAAGGTTTGAGTGACAGGGCTCCTTGTCTCTTAAGACTTCTAAGAGCATCTGTATTCTGAGCAAAAGATAGTTTGGATGTCTATAAAAACTGGAGATGACACAGAGGAGCCATTCTAGCTTTGATCAATGAAGAGACATAAACAGGAACTGCTTTCTGAAAGAGGATTATAGTACTCTAGGACCTCTGCAACTTCTGTCACTATTTTTTTTCAGAATTAATTACTCCATTTCTTCTTTTACACCTACCAAAAAAGTTTGAGTCTCAGCCTTTGTCACAATCTCAAATTAAAGGAGCTGTGATTACTTATCTCCTTCTCATCACCAGACATGGAGTAAATCTTACAGCTTGACTTTTTTTAAATGCTTAAGTTCACAGAAGTTTCTTTTTTAATAACTTATAATAATAATAATAATAGAATCATGAATGGTTTGGGTTGGAAGGAACCTGAGAGATCATCTAGTTCCAGCCTCACTGCCAGAGGCAGCAACACCTTGCACTAGACCAGGTTGCTCAAATCCACATCTGGCCTGGCCTTGAACACTTCCAGGGGTGGAGCATCCCCAGCTTCTCTGGGTAACCTGTTCCAGTGCCTCACCACCCTCATAGTAAAGAATTTCTTCCTAATATCTAACCTGAACCTACCCTCTGTTAGTTTAAAGCCATTCCTCCTTGTTCTGTCACTACATGCCTTTGTAATAGTAATAATAAATACTACTACTAATAATGTTATTATTGTTAAGAACAAGATCTGAAAAAGTTCTGGATATCCAACTGTTAAAAAGCATCTATAGAATTGCAAATACTGATAGCAATACCAAGTCAATTTTTTTAATGTATTTGTGATATGAATAATAACATAACAATGCCAAATAACAATGCAATTTTTACTTACACATTTAATTAAACATTACAGGATTGATAGTTGCTTGTTGTGAAAAGCAGTTATATGCTCTTACTGTGCTCTGAATATGATAAAGACCTCTTCATACCACAATGAACTACGTGCCATTGTTTATAAAAAATGCTCACACGCACCGCAGCCCT
The DNA here is from genome assembly GCA_013396755.1 of Sclerurus mexicanus. NCBI lineage: Eukaryota > Metazoa > Chordata > Aves > Passeriformes > Furnariidae > Sclerurus > Sclerurus mexicanus. Next base: position 943,753 of record VWZF01003010.1, read on the forward strand.
GGAGAGTTCCTGTGTAGCATAAAGTGCTTTACTTGTCATCTTTACTGGGAATCCACATAGTTGTGAAAGATTGTTCTTCATGTCAGAAAGAAAAGAGTTCACTACACTTTCTGCATCTGTCCTAGGGAAATACTGCACGGGCTGACTCCGAATGCAACTTAAAGGGTACCTGAGTAAGTGTTAAGGGATACATAGATTCTTTATGGTTCTACACTTGCTAATCATCTTCGTTGTGAAGAAAGCATGAACAAGCTTTTCTAAAAAGATGAACAAAAGCACTTAGTTTCTTAAGGTACTGAAGCTTACAAAGCTACAGGACTTCAGCATGATTATACCATACTAGCCTACAGTGGTAAAGATTACTCAATATAAGTAATCCTTAGTCTAGTCTTTCCTGGCAGGAAAATTATCTTTAAAACAAATCTTTGTTGGCCATCTTTTTACAGGAATTTAACTCTTTCTTTTACATCACCATTTAGAGTGGCATTATCATGTTTACAGAGGCTGGGAAGCAAATTGTTCTATTTGACTTACTGTTATTCAATACTGGGACAGAGAATTAACTAAAGAGAAACAATTCTGTACCAGCTTCTACAAAATCATCAAAGAAGAAAATGTGGTGTACTCAAAAACAAAAAGCAGAGCTTTGCTAGAAATGTAGTAGAGGAAATCTAACACAGATATTCTGAAAGGATACGTAAAGAACTTTTCCCCTATTGGTCTGAAGTAAACACTCAAGTATATTTTTGTCTGTTCAAGCTCCTCAGGAAGAATATATCCATACTTTAAAAAGCCAAACACAAAACGTGTATTAGAAATACAAACTCATCAGGCACAAAAAAGGAAGGGAAAAATGAAAATTGTATATATTTCTTACTAGACTCTTCCAGTGCATCTGAAAATCTTTATATGAACGGAAAGGAGATTCTGGTGGAATTATGTGGCTGATGTTTACAATCTGACCCATTTTCATGCTGTGCACAGGTAAAGAAGGGATACTTAGAAAGGGTGTAAAAGTCCAGCTGAAAATATACTGGTCTTTTGGGGCAAAAAAGTTTTCATTCAAAGCATTCACAGATTATTTTTATGTTTTGAGGACTAATACCTGTAGCTCATAAGTTTGTGACATAACAATACCAATATGTTCTGAAGTGTAGAAAAGAACTTGGCATCTACTAGTCTAATTTCTCTTGTCTGGAATACTCACTACCAGTGAATGCAAACCAAAAGCAAATATATCATTACTTCTAATATTTTAAGATGAAAAATTACAGGCAAAAGTAGAGAGAGTTTATGGGAAAGATGGAAATATTTTTTCTTTGAATTGACACATTGTGCTAAAATTATATTTGAGAAAAATTGATGCTTTTGCATACCACATAAGCAGCACAAAATTGAAATAATATTTAGATGTGTAATTTATGATTCATTTGTTAATTTTTCTCATTTTCCGTAATGCTGAGATAGTAAAAGACAAAAATAAAAGATTCCTGAATGTAAAACAGACTGCAAAACAGAAGTGTTATCACTAGTATCAAATTCAGTTTGTAGGACAAACATTCCAGAAATTGTTTATTTCTGCTGAAATGTAAAGAGATTCCTACCTTGGTAAAACATAGCACCAGTTACTTAATATAGAATGTTGGTGAATAACTGTATTTTCATTGCTGTCAAACAGCTTTACAGTGTTTGCTGCAATATCAAAATCTCCCAGCTTAAAACAGAAAAAAAAAAGTTATTTTCAAATACTTCTACACTAGTCCAAAACTAAATTTTTCAAAAATAGTTATGTATTGCAATACACTGAAGCTTAGTAAATCATTATTATTTTATCAGCTCTCACAGACTGGTTATTTCAGAAGATATTCCTGTTATAAGGTTACCAAATTGCCCATTAGCTTATGTTAGAGCCTACACTTCTGCAAGCTATACAAGTACAAGCTTTAAAGTTTACTTAAATCAGTGAGATTTAAACTTTGTTTGAAATGTTTTCGTAAGTAAGAGTACAGGAGTTTCTCAAACTGAGAGATGTCTCACTTCCATGCACATTTTTTAAAATTCAAAAGAGAAACCCATGTTTCACATTCTAATAACTGTGTATGTCACTTTGCCTAAACAAGTGCAAATATCCAAGCAACAGAATTCTAGGGACATGCAGTTTCACCATTTGAGAAGTCTAAAAACACCAGACATTTTCACAATGTCAAAATTTGACTGTAGGAGACAATCAAAGACTGAGAATTGAGGAACATTTTATCTATGGTCTACTAGGATTTGCATTTATTCACTGACAGGAAAATCTGGACATTTCTGTTTTAGAAAGGCATTGAAAGGATCAAACTGATAATGAAGCCACATCGTGATCATTTCCATCACTGGTCTCTGTCATTTGGGAATTGGATACCTATAGATAGCTTTAATGTTTATGCTGTCCTGGGCAGGTCTCAGGAGAAATCCTATTCTTCTATTCTAAGAAAGAAGAGTTTGGATCAGAAATACTAATCTTAGAAGAAACCATCAAGCCTGACAAATATGTCCCTGCATGTATGGACCATACTCACCAAAAGTGACGTGGCTGTCACAAAGGATGTTAAGTTTTCAAACTCAATCATGATTTCTTAAACAATTTATTTATTATGCTTACAAGCATCATAGTCCTGTTTGCTCCAGTATTTTGGAAACTGCATAGAAAATGAAGCAGATTCCATGATAATCATATAAAGGGACTATAAGAATGGTTCTGAGAACTCATCTGTAGCTTCACTGTTGTTACTCAAAACTGTCTATGTACTACACTGAGACTGAATGCCTCCTAGAAAACACTGCTAGAAGGAAATCTAGAATCACAAAGACACTTTACTACACTCTGTTAGCATTTTTGAAAGGTCTCAGCATAGACTCTTAACTTTATGCTTGCTAGAATGTATAAATATAGATACAATATGGATGTCATGCTCTTATAACAGGTGCAGATAGTCAATGAATATGATAGATGTCTCAATGCAATCAGAAATAAGCACTTCTATCCTCGTCATGCTAAATTGGAAGTCACCAAACAGAACAGGTGATGAGATTAATAAGACAAACACAGTCAAAGACAATATAATTGGCTTATACCTCAGGGGGTGGCAACCGAATGGAACAAGCCTCCACACTGATGCAAAGTTGTCTCTCTGACACATTGAGGTCTACAACTAAATTAAAAAAAAGCACAAAGCCCTGTTTTGAATTACAGTTCATCTCCTAGGCAGAAAGCTAACCCAAATGTTTATTTATGGTAATTGTTAGTCAAAATGCTGCATTTGAAAATCAAAAGGCTAGACTTTCTCAGCATGGAAAATAAAATCAAGTGCATTTTAACTATAAAAAAGAAAAATAATAATGAATTACTATCATGCAGTACATCTTCCTAAAAACTCAAGGCTGGTTGTGTAACTGGATGCTCAATACCAATATCCTTAATACACAAACATCCATTTTCAAAGCAAATACAGTTCTTACAACCATTTGCTACACTGAGTCAATCAGACCACTGTTATGCATCCAAAAGTTGTCAATAGGAAAGACTCTAGGAGCAAAGCAAGCATTTATTGACACACCTCCAGAATTTTCAGCCAGCTCTGAGTTCCTCAACATATGTCCCTGTTAAAAATTTGGGCTCCAAAATACCCAAACAATCTTTAACTTTTATACTGGAATAAAAGTATTACTTTGTAATTTTTGCAATAGTTAAACAGCATGCTTTGTGACTTCAGTTTTGTGAAAGGCAAATGTAGTACATACTGGACAGTCACTATAGCTCATTTTCCTACCTGTTATTACAGAATTATTTCATATTACTTGCAAGATTCATCACTTAAGACAAGTGCATTTAATTGCAATAATCATAACTTTAAACTGGCAAATTTCAACCTATGGCTGTAGATTAATAGCATTAAAATTACCTTTTTTGTGGGAAATTTTTCAAAGGTTCAGTTGAGCTGACAATTATTACACACAGAGTAACATCTGTCATCAAGTGTATTTTGGCAGAAGTTATTTCAAAATGAAAACCGAAGACACTGTGTTGGTAATACCAAGATCATGGAATTACACTTTGCTGTCTCACGTTTACCATTAACAGAATGTGTACTTACCCACAGCATTCTGCCTTCCTGCATGAGACAAAAAATCTTTTCCTTAACAAATAAAACAGATAGGCATTATTTTCTAAACCACATGTTTAATGACTTTATGCAAAAAAAAAAAAAAAAGAGAAATCACAGTTTTGTTTGTGTGTGTCAGGAATGCTGAAAGGTGTGTTCCTTTTAATGAGAGAAAACTTCCTCTTATCAATTACCTTTTCACTGATTCATTAATATCTTCTATAAAAAAGAAAGACATGCAAAAGTATATTAGTGGACAGCAATATACACGTCACTTTTTCCTCCTGGTAAGCAGGTACTACTTTTACTTGACATAGGAATATAGAACTTTTTAAATTGACTAACAGTTAATACATTTCTCACAATCAAAAGCAAATCTATATAGTATTGCTAGTATTACTACCTATTTTACCAAATATCATCAGTTTTGCCCAGCTTTAGGAACATAAAGGATTAGACAAGCTGCATGTATCAGGATCACATTGCTGTTGGTCAATGTCTGTTGAAATAAGCTTTATATCAGCTACCATCTAGCCCTCTACTTCTAGCAGCTACTCCTGAATCAGTTGATTTCATTCTGAGAGCCACATTGTGAAGATCCTGAGAACAGGATACTGTAGCTGGAAATAAGGAAACAACATATACACTTTTCTCAGAGTCTATTTGAATTGATGTGTACAATAGTTCTACTTATTATGAGCACACCACAGTATCTGAAGAACACCTGGTTTTCCATACTTTGGTAATTCACATTTATCCTATACAGGACCTAGTAGAGAGGTGTCAGACAAAGGAACTATCATCTAAAAAGACAGAGCTTGGTAGAAGGAGAGGGTCTGACAGAAAAACACATCTGTATTAGAAAAGCCTGCAAACCACATGCAGAAGTGCCACTGCTGAAAACAGGAATATGAAAAACAGGACCAATTTTTAGAAAACATTCACTGTTCAACAATATTTGGCTTGGAAATTATTCATCTGGTAAATTGCATTCAGTTGAAATAGTTATTTGATCTGTTACAAAGATAAGGAAGAAGATGAAAAAGTGAATGGTATGTCCATTCATGTCCATTCAGTTTATTAACTTGAATCATTGAACTTAGATAAAAGAACAACAAAGATGCAATTAAAGAGAAAATAATAGGATAAAGTAATGAAACAATTTATTATAATGAACTAAATAATTTGGAAATTAAATTATGGAAAATAATTGCAACAATAAAGAACTGAAAACTAAATACTTGACCCCTGACCCAGGTAAGTCAAATACCTTGCACCAAGAGATGACCAGCCTTGTTCCATTTGGGTGCAAGTCTGGCTGTAAGTGTATAGGAGAGACAGGTTTGGAGAATGGCTGGAGTAACTGTTTGTGGTGCTTCCAGCTAATAACAACAGTGAAAAAGAGAAACAGAAATTATTAATAATTTAACAGATTTTTTTCAAGGGCCTCAGTCAAAATTTAAGCAAATATACTGCTACTGCCTCTTGGAGCCAAATCCTAGTGTATGTCACACATCTTTACTTTTAATCTACTTAGCTACAAGAGGAAGCTAGTGCAACATTTGATGTAGGCACTTAGATTGCATGCATCATCGAAGTAAGGCACACTACAGCTCCCATAATGTTTTCACAGGGCTGGTAACAGACTTGGAGAAAAGACTGACTATCTGGAGTACTTTACTAGATATGCAACTCTTTTCAGATAACAGGCACAACATCCAAAATCAACATTACCTCTGCTGTCAAACTCAAGACCAGAAGACATTTTCTTACAATCACAATAGATAAATGTATCTCACTTAGCAGCACCGCTTGCCTGACTGCCTGTCCTTCAGAACTTTCTCCTGACCATTAGCACTGGTCAAGAAACTAATTATAATGGCTTAAAAAGAATTAACCAAGTCCAGAGGGATGTTTCTAATGAGATCCTTCAAGGAACTGCTTGCAGCTCATGGTTATTAAATATAATTCACACTTCTTAACTGCTGGTGTTGGAAAACCTAACAATGACAGGTAAGCTACACATATCAATATAAAGCAGTTTTGCAAGATAAGCATATCTGAACAGTACATGTCTTACTAATCTGTATATGCATTTGCACTTGGAACAAAGTAAAATACACCCAATTTGCTGTGGAAAGGAATTATGAGGGCTACTGGTTTTGATTACAATCAGTCTTTTGACTCAGCAATTCTAGTCCATCCACACATACATTCATAAACCCCACAGATGTTGCATATCAGAAGATAGTAAATCATACACATAATGGCCTAAAAATATATCAGCTGTTAAGCTCAGGGGTTCCATTTCTTCTCTGTGCTTTTGCTTTGTTTCCCTAAGACTGTCCTGTACAGGCTGGGTAAACCCAAAGGTGAATGGGGAGACAGTTGAGCTGTCTGAACATTCCCCACTGTGGAATCTGCTGGTGGAGGGGGTGACACCAACAGGAGAGCTGCAGGTCTCTGGCCTGAAGGACAGTTTTCCAATGCCCCTATGCAGGATCAGGATCCCACTGCAATTGAGAAATCTAGGAAAGTTTTTTAGGAACTTCTAAAAACTTTTAGCTCTGACAAAATACACTTACTATACCCAGATTTATAAGATGCATTTTGTCTACGGGCCAACTTTTTCACCCTGAAACTTGGCTTCCGTAGTTCAAGTTGCATAGCCTACGAAAAATATTTATCTATAGCAACAGCACTTGCAGACAAATATAACAGTCTTAAGAACTATGTCATATTTCAGCACTTACGGTAGCTCTTTGTCTCTCTACATAGGCTTGACACATTCCTGATTTGTAAAATGGTATCTAAAAATAACATTAAAAAATAAATTAAGTGTCTGGAATTAAGAGGTGTTTTAGCAAATCCTAAATTAAATTCTGGTACAACAGTGACTTTGCCTTCAAAAAACATGGTACAGAATAGCTAAGCAAACACTTTATCCTGTATTTGGCAGGAGAAAACTAAAATTAGTTCAGATATTGTCATAGTGTAAACTCATTTCTAGCTAAAGATACACTAACAAGCAAGCAAAAGTCTGTCCAAAGCAAAATTGCAGAACTCTGCTTCTCTCATTGAGAATTGGGTGGCATCCTACCAGCTGAGTTCATTCCATTCCACAGAAAGGTTCACAATCTGAAAAGCCCATTTTGGTCAAAAGAGTAGAAGACTTAGGGTGTTCTCTACAACACTAATGCACAAAAATAAAAGTTTGCTTTAAATGAAATATTTTTACTTATCCCTGATCCTCAAACAAAACACTTAGAGAAACATACACATATGTATAACAAACACAATTGACCCCTAGCCATAGTTTGGTTCAGGCTGATCAAGAAGCAACAGGTTTCACATCTTTGGGATAAGCCTGCATGCTGGAAAGTCCTTGGCTCATGTGCAAGGGAGTGAAGATGTCTTGAAAAATATTTCAAGAGGTGTTTTCGAAACCCAAAAGTACATGATAACCAGAACAAGATATCAGCACTAAATCAAAGACATCTGTCTTGTCTATACTACTGACTAAGAGCCAACTACTTCACCCTTTCAATAATAAAATCAGGAGGGGCCCAGCTTGAGCTCTCCCTGAATGTCAGCCTGTACAACAGCTGGCCTGCATAGCAGGTGAGTCTCCCCTCGAGCAGAGACCCCTCTCAAGGTTAGAGATCCCATACCTGAAACTAAGAGATCCTTCCTTACCTAAGGCCAGGAGATCTCTTATCTGTAAACTGCAGTAAGTGGCTGATTGTATGCTGAATTAATACTATGAAGCATTACTAATCCATGCAGCTACTCAGATACTATAAACATTATATTGTTCACTCTGAACCTATAGGAGGACTCCGTACTCCTTGCACCTCTAGTCTCTCTCTGAGTCATTCTAACTCAATTTTCCTTTTTATGTTTCTTTCATGTTGTAAGTATTAAGGCAAATCTTGCCATCAAACTTATTGAACCTTGTCAAAGCACTGTTAAAACTTTGCTAAATTCCATCAAACTCATCAAACTGCCAAATTATCATTTTACCTCAATAAAACATACTGCTGCTTCTCTCTTTGAGCGAGGTGCATTCTGCACACCTGTAGCAGCACGTAACTACAGATACTTATTTACACAATGATACTGACCGCCATTACAACTGAAATTTGATTCAGTGTTCCAATAACAGGTGCAGAAAGGATCTCTTGATACAGGAATAATAACTGTCTATAAAAAAAAAGTGAGAAAAAAATTAAAAACTAGTTTTACCCGTTTGATTTTCTCACCTTACTTTCTGCACCTTCTGCAAACATAATTCTTTCCACTTTCAATCAGTTTCCAGTGGTTCAGTAAAATGAATTGGATTAGTCCAAGTTACTTGCTCTAGAAGATGTGCAGTGGTCTAAGATAAAGACTACAGGCCTTTGCACAGGAACAGAACTCTTCAAAAGTGTTACTTTTGTCAGAATTTCTCACTTCTACCCTTTTTTATTGAAGGGAATGACATAATGTTTGGTAAGAAGCATACATCTGCTTTCCAAATATTCTTTTCACTTAGTCTCAACCCACATGAAGCATTCCAGCTTTGCAGGTGAACACAGATTAATTTTAACCACTTATTAGTTTGAAGTATGTGGCCTTGTTAGTTTGAGCTGATGAAATTTAAAACATAATAGAAATTTGTTTTTTCTCCTCAACAGCCAGCAAGTCCCCTGTCCAAGGAAAAAAAAATGTATTTTAAATAATCTTTTACAGTTTGCCACTGATACAAATTTTGCTGATTTTATTATAGTTAATTCTAGTACTGCTAAAAAAAAATTGAATAACAACCACCAACAGCTTCTGAAAATAACAGCCCACAAAATTCTTTACCTGCACATCTTTATCTGTGTACTCCTTGTCTCAGTTTCTGGTATCTGAGAATTCAGTGTTACTGTTGCAGCACAGAGTTTTTGGAGCTCTGGCAGATTGACAAAGAACAGAGACTGGTGCCTAGTTTTATTCATGGTATATTGGTGATTGCCTCAAGGCAGCACCTGGGTCTTAAATAAAAAAAAAATAATTCCTTTTTACAAGGCAGATATTTGTTTACAGAACTTTATAAGTATATGGTATTAGATAAAGGAATAATTATCTTCTGAATAAGAACAGGTAGAAAATATAGCAATGTAGTTAACTAAAACAGCTCAGTATCCTTTTGTTACACCCAATGCATTATACTTGAAAAAAGTCATTTACAAAAGCCAAAATATTCAGACTAAAGACAAGGACAAAAGAATACTGAGTATGTGTATGTACATGCATGCATCTCTGCCATTTTTAGAACTTCCTAAAAAGCACCAAAAAGAACCAAAATTTCAGACTGAGAATGTGATCCTTTGATGTAGCACTAACAAATTTCATGTCAGTGGGAATAATATGAAGTTATGGCTGTTACCTGTCTTGTTGGACACCTGTTGTGTGCTTCTATGTATTGCAGCACAGGCCAGGCTTAGTGTAATGCAATACTTATGACAAAAAAATAATCTTTCATTATTTGAATAAAAAGACACCTTTTAACCACAGCACCTTTCTCAATCAAAGTGTTTCAAAGAAAGACAGGCAGGTAGGAAGTCTGTTTGTTATGAAAGGCCAGGAACAAACACTGCACACCACAAAAAGCTGTTTTAATAGCTCTTCCCCCTCTAAACCATTAATCACCTTTGGAAAATGGTCTCACCAGTGCAGTGAAGACAGAAACAAATATTTTGATTCCAAATTTTATGAAGTCACAGCTATTCACCTGAAAAGCAATTTTGTAAAGCGTGATAAAAAATTTATGAACTGGAAATATATTTTGAGTAACAATGTCAAGAATAACTTTGCTGTTCTGATTTTGCTTTGCTTACAGTGTAACACATTAAAGAGATTAGCCTGAGCCGTATCCCAGAAAAATCACAAGGTCAGTGTTTTACAACTGTAATTTAAAAGAAAATAACGTTTGCTTGTTTCTTACCCTTAAAGAGAAACACATTTCAAGTTTTTTCACCAAGCATGAAAAGTAGATTGTTTTTTAAGATGCCAGCCAAGACTATCACTTCATCAGAAAATTCTGAAAGCTACAACTCAAGGGAAAGGACCATTTTAAACAAATGAGAAAAAAATATTGTCCTTTTTTGCAAACCCGGAAAAGAAAGCCTGAGTATTCTGCTTTCATAATGTTTATGGGGGATTTTTGTGGCAGAGATGTTGTAAAACACATGCTGCAACATTCCAGTGCCCCACTTGCTGTTCGAGGCCAACTCTCCCCGTGGGAACCACTCGCTGTGTTACATACAAGTTGAATCTTCCCAGACATCTTAAAAGCTAATGGGACAGAGTGCTTGCAAAAGGCTTCTTCCTTCAGAGGGGAGGATAAAGAGAGAAGTACCAGTTAACACAGAACTACCTGTTAAGAAAGAACTACCAGTTAGAAATCATAGGAAATAAACCCATCTGCCTTCTGTGCAAGTAAGAGGACTTTATGTGTGTGGGAGAAATTACACCTTTAGATGTCAATAATCACAGCACATGAACTAGAAACCATCACTGAATTCCTGCTGAGCTGAACAGAACATCAGTCACAGAATGGCTGTCGCTGTTTTTCAGTCAGAACAGCCAGGTAAATCACAGAGCTTGGCAGCAATATTTGCAACTTCCAGCAACAACCAGGAAGATGGAATGAAGAGCCTCCTCATTAAAGCTGAGAACAGCACCACTGTGGGGACATAGATACTCTTACGTCAGACTGACAGTAAAGGAGCAGAGGCAGGAGCAGACGGTGGTGGTGGCACTCTCAGAGGAGAGGTACGAAGCTGTCCTGCACACAGACAGGGCGCAGAACAGCTACCTAAGCACCAGCTTTGAGGACAGGCGACAGGCCACGCTGGGGGTAAATTTTCATGCCACAAAAAACCCCAAACCAAACCCTACCCAGCCTGTGATCACACCGGAGTGTGCCCATGGGGCTCTTGCTGCTGAGGCACCCAAGTCGTGCATGGACATGACATGCAGACGGGGAGACCCGACCTGCAAACCCCTCAAACACATCTGAGACCAGAGCTGAGGAAATCATTCTTTACCTCAGAGAAAACTGAGGGGGACACAGGGTGCTGGGCGGCTGGCAGAGCCCCGCCGGGAGGAGGGGAGGGCGCTGCCCTCGGGGCCCGGGCAGCGGGGCAGGGCGGTGTCGCGGGCAGGCCTCGCTCG
>VWZF01003010.1:964768-1017408 GCA_013396755.1 Sclerurus mexicanus
TTTTAGTTTTAGAAATGTAAAAATGAAGAATTTCCATTTTTACTATGTGAAATGTATTTCAGTAACAAATTCAAACTCATTAAAAATTGCAGCACCCGGGAGGTGAAGAGGTTCTCAGGGAGCAAGCTGGAGGAGATGCAACTGAGAACTTTGAAGATGTTGGCCATTCCACAGATGCAAGGACGTTGTCAGAATCCTTTATTATTGGGGAACTTCATCCGGTGAGTGTGTGAGAGTGTCATTATATTTTGTCTACTGTAATGTTTTTGCATCTAGTTATTTATCTGGTAAATTACCAAAATCAAGAAGAACTGCTAGTTTGCTTGGATACCAGTCCTGCAGCCATTTGCAGATGGACCTGGGCTGGAGATAGGTTCCCCCAATGTGAAGGGATTTGATTAATGCGTCATTAGGGATGGTCACATCTTTTGCTGATTTAACTTGTCTTACAACCTAGTTCTTGGATAAACTGAATATGGAATTGTGCCATTTTTGGTGTACCTGTCAGCTTTATAATGAAACTCTGTAACCCCTGAAGGTGATATGTCAGAATGTCTAGGCGTTTCCTTGTTGGTATGCATAGTGACTATTTAACAGTCAATAACACGATGCTTTTTTTTTTAAAAGCTGTGTTTGAAGTTGGTTTGTGAATTTTCAGCTGCTTCTGACAGTAAAAATAAATGTTTGTTCACGTAGAAAAATTTTATATTTCATTAAAATGTTACTTTCATCATTGTAAATACGTGTCTGCAAGGCTAAAATCTGAATCTAAAAGTACACTCCTCTTCATATGTATGTTTAGAAAATGCCTATTATAAGCATTGTACTTCCAGTTTGATGGTCTGTCGTCCTGCTCACTGGCTCACCCCATTTTAAGCTCCATTTGTATCAGAGTTCCCTACTTGTGGTTGTCAAGTTATTTATGATCAGTTCCCACCAGATCATCTGACACTTCTTTTCTATACTATGCATACCATTTCCTGTGCTTTTAACAAGCACCTTTCTGCTGTCTCAGTTTTGAAGCATTTATTTCTAGTTGCATTGCTGCTGCCTCAGCTTCCTTCAGTAAGGGCATAGTTGAACTCTTCTGCATCTTAATAGTTGAAAACCACTGGCTAGAGGTTTAGGCTGCTAGTGTGCCCATCTGCTCTGCTTTACTGCCCATTCCTGCTTCTTTCTTTTCCTCTTCTGTTTTGTGTATGTTTTGTCTTGCATTCCAGGTGAATATCACAGTCTTGAGTGGTCTATTTCACAGTAAGATTCCTGATCTTGTTTCAGTCTCAGATCCTCACTGGATAAATGCTACTAGTGTAGCTTCTCCTCATGAGAAATAACTCGGCTCTGATGCACATTTGCATCCTTGCAGGCTTGCCATATAGTTCAGATGGCAGTCAATGCCAGTAGCGTTGTTCTTAACTTGGCTATCAGTTCAGTTCTTCCTTGTTTGACAAAAGCCTGTTTACATTTGATATGAAACAAACAGCTTACTACTTTAATGTGCAAATACAGCACTGACAAGATTATGTACTGTTGGTCTTTTTTTGTGATAAATGTGACTATGTCAAGTAAAACTTAATGAGTTCGTGAAAGATCCATAGGATTTGGGACCTTTGGTCCAGCGGACGTTGGACCAAAACTAGTTAGTTGACTTTGCCCGCCCAATGATACCATAGACTAGGTAGAAGTGAACTACTATGATTGCAGTCAGTGTATAAGCGAAGGTTATGTGTACTCTATCGAGACAAAGGAAGGGCAAAAACATGGGTACAAAAACCAATGAAATTTATTGGAGGCTCGGGTTTTACTTCTTTATTGTGTACTGAAAGTGTTATTTAAGGAAGTGATCTTGTTTATGGTAGCTCAAAATTATACACTGACATCTGCTCTCTTGCAAGGCTGTTTTTACCTAGGGAAAAGTACTTACATATTATCAGAATAAATTGCAAACTGGATTTAGTAATAAATGGTGTGGGTTTGGGGTTTTTTTAAATGCTTTCGGATTTTGTCTAAATGTTTCTTTCCTGTTTTCTCCACAGGATGATAGACCGAAGCTTCAGAAACCAACAGTAAGTGTGTTTCTTGAAGAGGCACATTGTTTCTTTTAGGCATTAGGGACAGCGTCTGAGTGTCTGTGTATAAATGGTATACTCCCTGAAATAAAAATAGTTCAGCTTGATTTAAGTATGGTGTTTCAGGTTATAGATCTCTTAAACCTGTTGATACAGCTTCAAATTATTCTTCCTCTTAAATGTTATTTTCTTTAATTTGTGTGGCTTTAAACTAGGAGGTTACAAGTGTGATGGCATTATACTGTAGCAAAAAGGTGACTCTAGAACTGCTGCTGCTCTGTCTATAGAGGATATTTGTTCCGGGCTGGCTTACCAGTAGTGTGCTTAGGAAATAATTAAAGATTATTTTAAAATGAAGCTTAGTAAGAACAGGATCTTACTCTTGCTGTTTGATTGTTTCTTAAAGGTAATTACTTTTGTAATATCTACCAATAATATATATCAGTTAAAGGAAAGAAAGTAAATTTATATATATATACTCTCTGAACTGACCACTGAAGCAGTTATTAATTTTATTATTAAGGACTGGAACTAGTATACTAATAAAAATAAGAAATAGAGTAGTTACTGGAATTCTAAGCTTGTTCCCACCAAGAATACCATCTGATACTCATATTTCTTTTGAAATTCAGGGCAGTTTCTTCTTAAGATGTAAGAGGAGAAATGATAAATGCAACTGAGAAACAGACTGCCCAGTGCTACTTGTAGATAATCCTTCGAGTAAGCTCACCAAACAAGATCTTAAGAGTATTAATTTGGCCAGTACATAGTCAGCTGGGAGTTAAGATGTATCTAAATAACCACCAAAACTACACTTGTTTCCTTCATTCCAGAAGGAAGTTGGGGTACTTTCCTCCAGCAGGATGTGTGGCTGTAAAAAGACAGTTTCCTTTTGCATTGCACTCTGGGTGGATAATGTGACAGGTTAGGTGGGTTCTGTGCCCTGGCTCTCTAGGAACTGTCAGAAGGCCTTGGGCTTTCAAATGTCCTGCTTGCCCTTGCACTTGGATCTTTAAAATGCACTTGGGGTCTTGTGCAATTAGAATTATTCAAATTAATAAGTCTTCATATAAATTGTGCAGACCTACCCAACTGGGATTTGATCTTGTAGTGCTGTTTTCTCTATAGAAACTGAACAAGAAGTCCAAGTCAATATCAGAAACAGCTACAACAAGTTGACTGATTCTTACACAATCTGAAACAGCACATTAAAAAAACCTGAGTTTAATAAGCCTTGTAGATGTCAATTAGTAGCTTTCTTCATGTAGTTTCAATATAAAAAAATACTTGTGAATTAATTTAGAGTCTTTTCAGTTAGCTTTTAGTCAAGTAATGAATTTTTTTCTTTCAGTCACCTAAAACTTTTCAAATGTAACTTGAGTTTGAAGTTAGCTTCATGGAAAAAAACTTGCAGCAAAATTCTTCTTGATGATACTGGTTTAGGAACTTGAGGCAATGTTGGCTATAGAAACTGCTGCTGGCTAGCTTCTAATACAGGAGAACTGTTACAGAAATTGAGAAGATGCTTTCCAAATGCATGCACTGAGTTGTTTCTAAATTAGTCCCACCTAATGAGTTTTTCGAAATTGAGATGGAGAGGTCTGTCTGCCTGGTGTAAATATCTTTCTATGCTTTGCTTTTCAGGAAACTCTTATTACCACTGTTCAGTCTACTTCCAGGTACAGTATGACACCTCATGTCAATCTTGAAGTTCCTCATGACTGTGTTTCTAAAGCTTAGAAAGCTGAATAGCTTTTAACTGCTGATGTCAGAGGATGGTGCATGGAAACATATATTTTGTGGAAAGTCCAAGTTGGCATCTATGCACCACTTTGCAAGTATGTCAGCTTACTAGGTCAATATTTTTCTCATATTGACATGTGTCAACATCTACCAAATGGTTTGTTTTGCACAAGCCTTTATTTCTGGAGTTTACCACATGAATGGAAGACACTTAGTGCCATTGCCTACTGTTTTACTGACATGGATGCCTCGCTTTTATAATTTGCTACCACTGTTGCCTCTCAGGGAAATAAGAGGATTCTGTGTATAACAAGAAAAATCTGTCAGAATTGAGAGATTCTTTGGAACACCACTGAATCAAACTTTGTGTAGTTATACCATGACAATTGCTTACTGCTGAAACCTCAGAGGACTGTTCCATGCCCGTCTGGGTGGGGAGCTTGGGAGCTTTTTAAGTGTCACATGATGCTCTTACTTAAATGGCT
The DNA here is from genome assembly GCA_013396755.1 of Sclerurus mexicanus. Lineage (NCBI taxonomy): Eukaryota > Metazoa > Chordata > Aves > Passeriformes > Furnariidae > Sclerurus > Sclerurus mexicanus. Next base: position 969,066 of record VWZF01003010.1, read on the forward strand.
TTTGAATGAATGATATTCTGGGCAGCAGGCCATGCCTTTAAACATGTCTAGTGTTTTACTCTTCTCTAGTAAGCAAACTTCTTGTAAGCTCTGGTACAAAGCCTTAACAGTACAAACTTTTTTACTTGTCTAGAGTATTACTGGTGAGCCAAGGTGTTCTCTTGCCTTGAATTTTAAGTATTTGTTGGAGTTGGGGAGCAAGGCCTTCTTTAAGTGATTACTTCTTTTTTTCTTTTTTAACTTGCTGGTCGTCACTCCTAAACTACTGTTTCAAAAACTTCCTTCTAGTTCATGGTCCAACTGGGTGATCCCAGCAATAGTAGCAATTATCGTGGCCCTGATGTATCGTTCCTACATGTCAGAGGAAGCGCCTTAATGAGAACTAACACAAGAAGAGAATGCATTCTCTGGGAGCGAATATAAGCAATCCTAGCACAATATGTTTCTGGACAAAAGCCTCATGTCTGAAGAAAAATTCAGCTTTTTCAGAAAACTGAAAAATTCTTTTCTGCTGTGCACTTTTCTTAATGTTGCCTTCTTATCTGCTGCTCTGAAGTGATAAAAAGGCAGCATTTCTCTTTTTGTATAACAATTTTATTCTCTAATGAATTATTTGATAACTGTATTGGTATCTGTGTTAGAATATTGTTTTGTATGTAACACTGATTCTGGTTATTTCTCTTTAATCTGTAATGGGGTCCATAGGACTCTCTACATATATATTTTACAGCTTTAAATGACTACCAAAACTGTGTACATGTATTTGTCTATGTACACAACTTAAAGAATCATGTTGTCTTCTTAAATGTATTAAGTTTGATTGAAATGCAAATTAAATGTAATGAATAAAACTAAGTGGAGTAGTGGTTATGGGTGCCCCACTAGTCAGGCTATAATGAGATGATTTTTTTTCCATTTCTTTTGATATCTGCTTTTATAGTTGTAGATACTCCTACTAGCAAACTGTTGTGTTTGTATCCCATTGAAAAGTTCAGGTGAAATACAAGACTCAATATTTGGCCCAATGATGTCTGTCTCACTTGTGTGAAGAATATGTATTTTTTTCAAAAAAGGCAGAAAAAAGTGACTGCTACTAAATAGTACTATTCCTGCCAAACACTCAGGTGACTGTAAAATTTGTTCTGGGACTTCTAGTTTTCAATAAAATCTTTAACTTTGTCATATACATTGTGAGGGGGGAAAATGATAAATGGAATCTGTTTTTGAGTCTTCTGTGATTTGCCCCTTGGTGCTTTACTACAAAGAGACGACCATTTTCACTGCTAAATACAAGATAACTGAAAGTTTGCATTTTGTGCTGAACATTTTTAGTCATGTGTAAATAATCATGAATAAAAGTTTAATTACTTACACATGCTGGCTTGAACATGTTCATTTCAAACTTTTTGAAGGCCTTGAAAGGGATGTCATATTGGGACACTTTTCAAAAGCACCTAATGGCACATCTTGAAGTCAATATATGTTCCTTATGCAGGGAAGTCACACGTAAGAAGTGAAAAAGTATATCATGGAGCATTTTCATCAGCATGACCTCAGCACCAGCTAGTGACTTAGCAGCGGTCTGGCCCAGCAAGCTCTGCCTCCCTGACATTCATCAGGACTTGAAACACTTGAGGGCTGCCACTTGCAGCATTAGGGAAGATACATGCAGTTAAGAGTGAAGCCAAATCAAATTGAAAGACACTACACTGTAAGCATGAGCTTTAGAAAATAGATGAGTAAATAACTGGGGCAGGGAAAGTGCTATGACTCAGGTGATTGTCTTGTGTATGTGCAGGAATATGTGAATACAGGAATCTGACAAGAATTTCTTATTGAGGGTTTCCTTTCAACAGAATTCCTTCACTGTTATAGAAAAAAATCTTATGAGATAGCTTCAACTGTGAAAGCATTAAGCATCTCTTACACTGGTATTCATGTGTACTGTCAGATTTGGTTTACAGACACAGACGCACATTTGCACTAGATCACATCAACTTCTTTACTTTGCAGATTTTAGCCAGTAGTATAAATGGCAGCGTTTGGGTTTGTGTCCAGCACTAACTTATTTTGCTCAGGTTTTGCCCCAGCTTTTCCTCTGAATGGGATGAAAAACACATTAAAAATTCAGGCCATATTGATGTTTTCATAGATAACCTTTAAAAATCATGCAGTAACTCCAGAGGTATTTAGAATCACAAATCAAGTATTGAGTACTGAATTCACTGTGTTTTTAAAACGTTATTTAAGTTCATATTTTTAGGTGAGGCCAAAAAAAAAAAAAAATAAGGGCAACTTTAGAAAGCTTAGCTTCACCCTGACAAGAATTTCAGACTGGGATAAGTATGTCCACATCAGCAGACAGGGTGGTGCAATCAAAGGGGGTCCATAAGGCAAAACACTTGCTGTGAAAGGCCTTTTTTCCATGCTGTGTATGTTTTTTGAGTTTTAATATGGTATAGCACTGTTTGGGTCCCATATACTGGGTGTTCTTTTATGCAATCCCCTGGAGCAATGATACAAGCTCAATGCCATCTAAAAGTAGTCAAGCTGGTATGTGCAGGGAATTTCCACAATGTGAACCAAAAACCTTGTGAGGGGAGATAAGTAGGCAATGTTTCAAAAACTGATAAAAGTTAAAATGCTAATGAAGATGTGCACAGCTTGTTCCGTGATGTAAGTCTGTTCATATTCCCCTGTACCTGTATGGATATAAGTTGTTCCACAGAGATATACATTCCAGTTTTTAAACGTAAACTGATTTTGTAAGCTGATACAGATGTAAACTAAAAAATATGATAAAACTTATTTTCCATCTTAAATACTCTAAGGTTAGAGTTGCTTTCCTTAGGGTTGTCATACAGGAGTTTTTATGTGACTTTAGCTTTTGACTATAAAAGGAGAGAAAGAGAAAAGGTGTATGGGTGTGTTGAGGAATGAATGACTATGCTATTGAAAAAACAAGTGAACTGAAGGTAGTCAATGTTTTTACAGTCTCACAGCAAAAAGAAAATTGACAGTGTGCTTTCTTCTCAGAACACTGTCCTTTGTCCATGGATTTGATCTGAAAGTATTTGCTATAATTGTCTGGTAATAAATACTAATTTTTGTTTGGAGAGGCTGGCTTTTGTGCTCAGTGCTTTAAATCAGTTCTTATATTGTCTACTTGTACACCCATAACAATATTTATACTTTCTTAAATCATTTGAGCATTGTATTTTTGTCCTTAATTTGCCTGTCCCCTGTTGTTCCCAAGAATGCACAGTGGCAGATAGCACCCCCCTAAATGGAGATGGTCTTGGCTGCTTCTCAGTGTCTGGGGAGTGAAGCCAGCACAGCTTGTTCACTTGCTCCCTCTGTGATGACAGGGGAAAAATAGTGTGCTGTTCCTTTCTCTGGCTTACTCGCTCGGGCACGCTGGCCCGATGCCTTTCCCTGGTCCTCAGTGTCATGCTGCAGTCAGGATCTTCCAGAATGCTGGATAGAAGGGGATAAAACCTAGGCAAATGGAAGCTGATCACAAATTTTCTTCAGAGACAGAAAAATGCAGAGGCTTTATTTCCTGAATGTTTGATTACAGAGGGTAGATGAACACTTGCTTATAAATTCTTGGCTGTTTGGAGTAAAACTGTTTCTGTATATTCCAGCAAGACTGGCAATGATTATTAACCAAAACTTGGTGAGAATGAATGAGCTGTATCTGCGGCATGCAAAACACGCAGGACATTAATATTATTACAGCATTTTCTCCTCAATGTAGAAAAGGATTTCAGAAACAGCAGAGAAGGAACAAGAAGCAGGAGGAAGCTCATGCTCCTCTATGCTTAGCTCTAACACCTGTTCACATCTGCAGTGAAGCTAGTAATTGATGAGTGACGTATTTGAATTTTACTTTCATACTGCATTGCATTCCTTCCCTTGATTAATTCATTATGTGTTGAAATACTTTGAGTTTTTAATGACCTGGCTGATAAGTAGGTGGGCAGGCAAGCACATGAATTAAGGAGAAATGTTGGAACATTGGATCTCGGTAGATGATTAATGCTGGATTTTCTGTTCTTTCTGAAAACTAGTTAAACTTGTTTGCAATCTTGTATGTAAGGCTGTACATAAAACAATCCTTGACATTTTCTTTGTAAGCTTTCTGAAAGTGGAGACATATAAAGTGACTACTGGTCCATATTGATGGCTGCTGAAACAAAGCTCAGAATAGGCATGATTGCACTGCAGAGTATCATGTATAAGGAACAGATTTTTACTTTTATCCTGTGTATAAGTTCCATGTCTGTACTTAAACACTTTACTGCACTTAGGCACACGGAATACTGTCAGTTCTGTTCTCTCAGAGGCAAGTAGCACTGTCAGGCAAGAAGAGTTATGCACATGAAAGCCTTAGGGAAGGTTTTTTGGTGTTTCTGAACAGAACACCAGAGAACTCATGTGGACCCACAGAGTCCAGGAATGTACCCAGTAGATGAATTACCACAGAAATTTTGCCTTTCTCCGTAGACCCTGGTCTGTGGAAAAAGCTGATTGATCCTTTTAGAGGGCAAGAGCACTCTACTGTATGTCTGGAGGTCTACCTGCTTAGGTCTTGGATAAATACAGCCTTTTATTGTTTGAAAGTAAGAGCTTTTTTACATGTCAGCAGTGGAAAATGAGTTCTGGAAACTGCTTCAAGGTTTAGGAAGGTATGGATAGAGAGAGAAAGGGGTATGGATAGAGAGAGATAGTAAACTGAGCAAGGGGTGGGCATTCCTAAATGACTTCTCGAAAAAAAAGATCACTCTCCTGTCACATTCAGTTGTCACAGATTTCTGAAGCAAGTTGATGCTTTTAGTGTCACTGATTTGGTCTTAACATGGATGACAGGGATATCCACAAAAGGTGTGTTTTCTGCATAGGTGCTTGAGGGTAGACATGAAAGAAGAGCTTATCCTGATACTTAGAAGCCTGCAGGGTGGTGGGCTGGTAACTGGAAACAAACAATTAAGTCCTTTCATTTTTAAACTTAGTGTATTCCCAACTTGTATTTATTTGGGTCCATTTTCAGAGTCATGTTGCAGTTGATAACATTCTCTGCATCAATCTGAGGAGGACAAACAATTTAAAAATATTAAAGGGAAGTTTGAGCAGTCAGGGCTTCTAGGATCAGAATGAGAAAACCTTGTTTTATTTTTAAGTGAATCTGTAGAACTACTTTTTGACCTTTTGAAGTAACAAAGACATTTGAGAATGTGGGTTGTACACTTTGTCATCATGGTGAGATCTTTAGACGTGAGGATATGGATAAACAAGTTACTAGAATACAAACTGGGGTGTGCCCACTTGGAGTTAACTCAGGCAGCTCCTGGTGGTGGGCTGCTCTTTGTCTTAGTTGCTTGCAAGATAATTTATTGCACCTTTGCTGAGGGCAATATGATCACAGGCTTGAGAAGCTCAGCCTCTAGTGATGTGCCAATCTGAGCAAACAAGCTTTCCCTGCCTTAAGGTCCCATGAGAGTCTTGATCCAGAACGGTGTCTCAGATCACATGCAACACACATCCACAGGATCAGGTTTGTTTTTCAAAACAAAGGATACTTTTTCATACAGTAAATTGGTGTCTTCAAATAAATGTCAGCAGACGAGGAAGAGCAGGAACACTTGCTGAAGAAACAAGGATTATTGTCCAGGATTTTCTTTCTGAGCTCTGTGCTCTAACTGCAAAGTGCAGAGATTTTTACTCTCTCTTCTCTGCTATGAATCCGGCATTGTTTCTACTATTGGAAAGGATGAACTACTTGAATATTTATCCTGGTTCTTGGACAAAGTTTTGCAGCCTGGGCAGACTCTGGCCTAGTTTAGAGTGAGCTTGGATGTGCATCATTCCCGTAGGTGTAACCTTGCTGGATTCTGCTGGGCCTCGCTTCTGGTTTGCAAGAAGCACGAGAATGCAGCTCCAGACTTGTCACACACTTTCATGTGGGAACCTTTCGGTTTCTTCTTGAAGTCGTCACAAGATCATTATGAATCCCTTAAAAATAGATGGCCTTCCTACTTCTGACTGCTAATATGCAGTTAAAAAAATAAAAAAGTGGCATAGGGTTAGCATTAATAACAAATCACCAAACTGCATTCCTTTTGTACGTTAAAAATCCACATATTTTAAATTCATCGCTGCAGAGACTTCACTCGTGTGTGTAAAAAAACCCTGTGCAAGCAGATCTTGTTTGGAGTGTTCAGGAGTTCTAGCAATTGCTGAAAAGGGTGTCCTTAATGGGGCTTGCAGGCAAATGGATGAGTTTAAATTCCCTTAAAAATATAAATTTGTACATGTCTGTGTTAGATTTTCTTTTGTTTACTATGCAAGCTACTGGTAAAATTAAAAATCTGAACTATGGAATGAATTAAGACTACAAACATTGTCTTGAAACAACTCAAAAGGAGACACCATGTGTGAACATTGTGATGCACTGTGGCTGAGTGCTGTGCCACAGAGTGTTATTTAAAAGCAAGCAAGAGGAGTATGTATGTCAGCATCCTATTTTTGATGGCATCACTCTAGTAATTCTGGGTTTTGGGAAACCTTTCCTTAATAATTTCATTTTGAATTCACTTGTACAATGCTATTAGAAGGCTAAATTTACTTTAATACTTGTTTTATTAACATAATGAAAAAGGAATTACAGATTTTGAAAGTCTCATATGAATGTTATGTGTTCTGTTATTCATTGATCATATCCTGGCTGTGATGTTAACTTTGGAGGTCTGTGACCAGGAATATCAGGAAGGAAACAGGATTTCCACAGAAATTAGGGGCTACATCATTAACATGCAATCTTTTTCTTTTTTTTTTTTAATTTAAAATTTAAAATAACCTTTAAACTCAGGCAGCAGTGTTCGTTTTAGAGGGATCAACCCAGTCTATGCAAGAAGTGCTGTCAAAATACTCTGAAAGAAGAATAGTGTTTTTCCAGAAACACATTTGCTTAGGTATATGCATTTTTTAGTCTCTTGTTGCATAAATCAGCTATGTGTAGACCACAAATCCTTACAAGCAGCTGCTCAGCATATGACAAATTTTGTCTCCTGAGTATAACAAAATAAACATCCTCTTTATCAATGTGTTACACTATAAACAGTATAAACAAAAAGTAGTATCAAAACAAGTGTTGATGGCTTTTGTTTAGGTGGCTAAGACATTATTGAAAGGCACACCATATGCCCTGGTTATCATCCTCCCCCAAGTTGCTTCATTTCATGGAATGAGTCCTGCTATTACAATTTTATGTGCCTGAGCCAGAATGCAGGTATTTCGTATCTCTGCCCTAGTAATAAAAATTTCATAGGGTACATTCAATGACTTCACAAGGAGAGAACTTGATTTGATTTCCATTCTAAAAGACAAAAGAAAGGTTTGCCAACATTCCAAATACTGAGGCTTGCATCCAAAAGTTCCTCCAGTTTTTAATAATACTGTGAGTTAGGATGTCATCATGCAGTTCAGCGATTAGAATTATTATAGTAAAAGAGAAATAGTGTATGGGACTCATAAGGGCCATTTACATTGCTGGCAACAGAAAAGAATAAGAAAGGTAAAACAGGTTTTAATTGGTAAAATAAAAGTAAGTTTTGTTCCAGGCAACGGCATCAAAGACAAAGCACATGGATTTGAAAACTCTCAGAAAAACTTCTCAGTAAGAGTTGCCTTGCTTATGTCCCTTGCTGAGTGTCCTGCGACACTTCACTGGTGCTGATTTTCAAAAGCAGAGGATTTCTGGACTTTGGGTAGTGACAGTATTCCTGCCCGGCTACTCGCATGTTGCACCTCCTGTACTCTGCTAAACCACCATGCTCTGGCTGATGAAGTCTCCTCAAGTGCCAGAGGGTATCCTTCTTGCTGAGCATTTCGGCAGTGCTTTGTTGCATTGACCTGGCTGGTCCCTTGGAAATGGGCACCACCGGCCCCATTTAAAGATGTTTTATACCAGTGAAGCGGCATTCATGAGACACCTTATGCATTTAAAACAAGGTCACCTTCACCCACTTCTTCCATCTATACTCTGAGCTTCTTGCAGCTAGTGCCACTGTAGCTGTCCTTTTCAGAGGCACAGCCATGGAAGAGAGACAGTATTTATTAGAAACACTTGAGCAAAGTAAACAGATCTACTGAGGCGAAATCAGTTTTAAGGTTGCTTAATGCCCAAAACTAGTTAGGTTATTGTTCTGTGCTACTGAAAGGACTTAGACATCTTCCTAGTTGTTTATCTAGCTGCATATATATAGATATATGTCAACAGCTGAACAAGGAAAAGCTCTCATAAATCAAATTCTCAGACTTTTCTGCTCATCTGTGAATACTGAGCACTGAACAGTCCTTTGCTTTATGAAAACTTCTGTTCTGATTTTTACCTAAGAATGATTATCTCTCTTGAGTCCTTCAGGCCTTCTCCTATGGAACAAAACCTGTGTCTGGGTTTTGTAGGTATGCCAAAACACCGCTGAGACAGAGGTCTTGGTCTGGACACAGAACTGCTCTATTGCCAGACAACATGAGCAGTGAGGAACAAAAAAATTTCTAGGAGGTTGTGGTGATCTATTGATTTGTTTCCTTGTCCAGATAAAATTACAGAAATCTGTACCATATAGTGTTACATGGCTTTTGTAAACTCTGCTGCAGTGTTTTCTTCTTTTTCAAAGCTTTTCTCTTCCCAGCATGAGTGATGCAGAGCATGCCATGGGCAGGGGCAACTGGGGGATTTGTACAAACACCCCACTCGGTCCCATTCCCCCAGTTTTACTGTGCCCTTAAATTGAAAGTTAGGCAGAGGCAGAAGAAAACACTGCCTTTAGCAAATGTTGGGCCAAATGCCGCTGGACCTTAAGTTCAGGCTAAAATAACAGGGCTCTGAGCCATGGAGCGGCTTGGTCTGTGCCCAGGGGAGTTTTTGGAAGATTCCCACATTCTTAGTGGATTTTATTAGTTTTAAGTACTCAGGGTTCAGAGGCAGAATAAATGCTGCACGCCAACCACACAAGAGGAGATTTCGTATTCATGTGTGTTTTTGCAATTCTTGCCAGCGCTGGCTTGCTGGCTGAAGGCATTTGCTGCCTCCCACCGTGGCTAAGGGTCTAGAAGCTGTAGCTGAAGTTTTTTAAACAAATGTCTGGCTGTAGCGGATTGGGTCATAAAGGTGATGGTTCAGGGCTGTCTATTGTGTTTCCATAATTCTTCTTCTTCTGTTAGTATGGCTTTACTTGCAAGACTCCTTTCACGGGCACCTCTGAAGACTGGTAAGATCTCAGTGCAAACCCTTTCCTGAGGGTTTTGAGAGGCTTTTGAGGGGTTCCTTTGAAGATGTGCCAGGATCAGCTGTGTCACGCAAGTGGGTGCTAATGAGGAGAAATTCAGTGACCTTAGAAGAAAGGCGTCACAACTTTGCACTCTGGGACCATACTCTGGGATCCTTGCAGGAATCTTTTTAAGTTGGTTAACTGTCAAAAAGGTTTTCTACAGCGATGAGGAAAATAGTAATGTCAGGGCTTAACTGTAGAGACATAATGAAGCTGGCATCTTGAATGAGAGTAGTGTTGTCTTTTCTTCTGTAAAAATTACCATTTACTAAGACATTTTAAAAGGAAAGAAGGTGGAAAAAATGCTTAAGATCTATTTTTTTCCAGAGTAATGATAGGTCAAAATACTTTTTAGTCTTAGAAAATTATTTATAAATACAGAGTGTAGTAATAGACAAGAACATGAGGACATTTATTTTAACTAAGTGTGATCTTTACATTTAGTTCTGATTTCTTTTAAAAAAGAGGAGAAATTATAAAAAACTTTTATCTCCTACTCATTCAGTAAATTTTTAATGTGATGTCTATGTGTAGAATAATTTTTATATAAATATAAGTAGAAAAAACTTGTTCTTGATGTCTTTTCTATCTTTTGTCACTGCAGAAGTTGAATAAATCTCTTATCCTTTCTCTATCCTTGCCCTGCACTAGTAATAACAATCAATCTTTTTATGGTTATCCAGGCAGTTTAATTTATCTTTCCTCTCCTTCACAGTTGCCCAAGTAGACCAATAATCTTTTGTTGACTTGAACTTTGTGTCCTTCTGGACTATGTGAAGGCAACAGCCCCAGGACAGAGTCCAAGGCAAAAGAGTTAAATTGACCCTGTTGCATGACAACTCCATTCAGAGTTTTGCTGCTTAATTAACTATTTCTCTTGCCTAAGAGCCATTGTGATGGTTCACTATCCAAACTGGAAGGAAAAATGTTCAGAATAATATATTCCCGGAGACCAAAGCCAAATCCAGAGACACCAGAGAGCAGAAAGCCCAAGGGAATACTGAGACGGTCTTGGGAACAGTGAACTGATTTGGGCTCTACATGGGCAGCCTCTCTCCATTTCCCTGCCTATTGGCATGGCACAAGCCTTTACCAAGCTTCAGGCCCTCAGGTTTGGGCAGCAGCAGTAGAGCAGCTGAGAAGCTGCAGGAGTGCTGATGGTACCAGTTAGACTCACCTCCAGCCTACTGCTACTCATGGGCATGTGCAAGCCTGAGCCACCATCCTCCCCCATGACCTTGCTCCAGCTGGGATTTGGAATATACTAAGGTAACTGAGAAGTTAAAAGAGGTGGTAGAAAGTTAAGCTGATGCCTGCATAGGTCACTGAGCTTTGCCTCTGTACAGGATCACCGAACAGGGATTGACATTTTTGTTAGAGTTAGGGATACCTGCAAAAATGTAGTTGCAGATATGCAGGGATTTCAGGGAATGACATTGGTTTAGTTCAGCCACACCTGACATCCATGCCTTTTGGAGCCTAAACTCTGGGGTTTCTGGAAAAATCCTCCAAATCTGACCTATGAACCCAACCTTAAACCAAATTCTGGCTCCAGCTCTAGCCAGAGTCTAGCAACCTTTGCTGCCCTTTGCTGGAATACGTGCTGGTAACAATCTTTGTGCCATTCAAAATCTTACGGGGGAAGGATGCTGAGAATTTAGTGCTAGTGTAACTGAAGTCTTAGCAGTCTAATAAAAAGTTTCTATTCTGCAGATCAATTTTTTTGTTAATTTGTTTTTAGAAACAGGAAGAAGGAGGGGGAAAATGATGAATATTTATGGAAAGCCTCAGTAATAATAATAATAATACAGTCAAAGCTGTTATGCATGCACTGTGCAAACTCTATCCTATTTCCCTGGTGTCCTGCTCACCTTCTGCTGCTCCTCTGAGCCAGTGACTGCAGATTTGGGGGAGCAGGTATGGCCAGATGACAATATTTGGGGTCCTTCAATGGGCTGACTGTGTTCTGTGCAGTGTGGACCTGGGCCTTGGTCCTGTTTCATTTCCTACTGCTGATGTACTGTTGCTGAGTGTGTCAGAAGTTAGACAAAAGTATTGCCCAAAGTCCAAAACTAAAGGTCCTATAAGCCATGCCTTGGTGTTGCTTGGGCCTGGAGTTTCTTAGTATCCAGAAAAAAAAAACTTTCCATCTGACTTAAGTTTCCCAAATGACTGCATTAGTCTTTGTATGTGTATCCAGAAAATTCCCAGGTATTAATCAGGCTGACAAAATTGACATCTTGATTATATGAACCATAAAATAGATGTCCTTCTGTGCAAAGTCCCTGAGGGCTTGATCTGGGAGGAATAACTTTGGTATCTTCTGACAACATGGACAGGCTGAGGCTCAGCATGCTACACAGGTGGGACTAACCTTTTCTTCGAAGAGATGAGAGGCAGGTAAAGGGAGAAGGAATCTGGAGTCTTCTCATTTTGGGAAAAATGCTCTAATGTGCGCTGCTAAAAGACTAATAGCTTTGACAGACAGGTACTGGTGGATTTAGCCCCATTCTGCTGGAGGTGTCAGCTTTTGGGCCAATGGCATCTGGTATACAACCCAGTTTGCAAATCAGCATATTAGTGCAAGACCATGTTCATGAGTGAGAGTTTTGCAGTGGCCCATGACTGTGATGGATGAAGAATGAGACAGGGCAATGCCTCCATGGGCTCAGCAACTTTTGGCAGTGAAGACCTTTAGCAGGGCCAAGAACATCTGAAATTACTTTGGAACAACATACAGCAGCCCCAGTTTTCTAGTCTGGTCCTGTATTTCACTTGGGTCCTACCTATCTGAAAAATTACATGTAGCTATTCAGTATTTTGTGTATTCAAAACATTGTCTGTGCTGTTTTTTTCTCAAAACAATTCATATTTTTAAATAATTATAACTCAAAATATCAACATTTTGCATAGCCTTCAAAAATAAACTGAAACATTGTCACATTTTGAAACTTATCTTGAAATTAACCTATATTTTCACCAATTGATTTTATTATTTTACTTGCTGACAATTCTGAGCTGATGAAAAAGATTTTTCTCCCAAGTAATTTATTAAAAAGCCTAACTAATTACTTTTACAGCTCTTTGAGAAGTTCATCATTGCTAAAGAGCAGAAGAGTTCAGGCCTGGCAGTAAAACTTTGGACTGTTTGATTGCCAGAAGTCTATTAATCAGTAAAAGAAGCAAAAGTCTGTGGGTGAGAGAGAACCTAAAAGGAAATACCTGGATGCAATTTTAATTTTAGCCATTAAATTGCCAACCTGTATATAATGTAATTAATTTTTCCTCCCAAGGGGAAAAAGACCCATAATTTTTGTGATATTCAGGTGAGAGTGAAACACTGGAATTGGAAAAGCAAAATTAATCACAGAACAGTAGGTTATAATCCAAACCTAGACCTCAGTCTAGTGAATGTTATGAAGTGTCTTTGCTTTTACACGATCCCTTCCATTAGTATTCTTAACTTATTTTGTAGATAAACCCCAAAAGGTTAAGTCCTTGAGCTGCCTGTGCTCTAGATCTAAGCCACTTGTTTATTATGGAAAGAGCATACATCTCCATCCTTGGAGATAATCAGAACTTGACTAGACATGACCCTGAGCGATCCGATCTAATTTTAACATTGCCCCTAACTTCAAGGCTGGCCCTGCTTTGAGCGGGGATCAGACTAGATGAGGTCAGGAGGATCCTTCTGACTGAAGTTTTTCTGTGAGTTTGTGTATGTGTACATATGTGAAAAAGGTTATTCCTTGGCTCCAGGCTAAGGATATAATTTTCATACTGAAAACATCAGTATTAAATTTGTCATAGGGCATTTTGGCTAAATCAGTGAGTAGAGAAAATGATTGTCATTTATCTTGCTATTCTAAAGCACTTAAATGCAGAAAATCAGCTACAGAGCAGCCAACCCATGTGAGTAAGGAGCCACTATTTATAGATTTCTGCAAGTTAAATTTCTTTTTCCCTACAGATTTGTTTCTTGAAGGGAAAAAAATTCCAGAAACAGTCCCAAATTATTGGTGTTTTGACATTTCTAACTCCATAACAGGCAAATCTAGAAGTCCTGCCTGCCTACACAGCAGAAAGGGGCCTGCAGCAGCACAACAAAGGTGGTAGCCTAAGACAGAGTGGGGGCAGGTTGTTGGTGTCTCCACCAGTGTGACCTGATCAACCTTTTCTGATAACCTGTTTGTGATTTCCCTAGTTTTTTCTAGGAATAGCACTTAAATCTCATCTAAGTCCTTTTTAAATGGCCATAATATGTGCATTAAAATATTTATGTATAGGAAATGAAATACTGTTAGGAGGAAAAAAGCCTCCTAGGACACAATACATTATTGTGTGGTGTTTTTTCAATGGGCAAACACAGAGCTACTCCAGTTTTTGGAACAGTATGAGAAACTCTGAAAGTTAGATGGATTTTGACAGCTGTTTGAAACTAGATTGTAGCAAGTGTTTCTTCAGTCTGATCTCTGAGCATTTAATGAGGCTTGGGTTCAGGCAGTCATCTGTGAAGCCTGAACATTTTGTAATCTAATGCTCAATTCCATTCAAAGAAAGTTGTGTAAGAAGATGAAAATCACTCTGAAATGGGTTAAAGGAACAATATAATTGAGAAATAATATAGAAGCCTGATCAGAGCTTAGCATGTTCCTGGTATAAGTCAATGTAACCCTCTGTCAGTCCAAAGATTTACTCTATCTTTTGGCACCTGTGAGTAGGACGCCACAGCAGCAAAGCAGTTATTACTGTGTAGTACTGCATTGGAGAGGAAAACAAAATGAACCAAAAAGACCCAAGAAAGCATGGATGGAAAAGTGAGGATATGTCTATCAACAGATCACTCAGAAATTTCTTCAGTATTTTTTTCATTCATAGCATGAAGTTCAGGTTTTAAAATGTCCTGATAGTTAGATGAAATATTTGAAGGATAAGGAATATAGCACTATTTACAAATTTAAAAAAAGCTGTAAGAATTGAATTGTGGCAACTCTGTTTCATTAAAAGCATTTTGATTAAAGCATAATTAATGCCATATATACATGCAATACCTATTTCTGCAGTGGTTGAACTCAGAAGGTAACTGTAAAAACAGCACTAAATGGTGTTTCTGGAGACAAGTTCAATTTATTATCTTGAAATGAAAAGGTTAAACTAGAAATGGACAAACTGTCATGCAAAATGGCAGTGGTTCACACAATCCTTTTCTATTCCCTCATTGGCTTGCTTTGACTCCTACCAAGTGAGGTCAACGATAAACTGTCCTGTAAAATCCCTAACAGCCAGCACTGAAAATCGGGTTTGCTCCCATGCTAGCATTTCTCATTCATTTCTTTCTCTCTCTTTGCAACATAGATTGCCCTTAGGAATGTGAGGGCTGGAGCTGGGCCAGGAGAAGGCACTGGCTTTTGCATCCAAACTCAAAGTGTTGCACATTTTGCAGCTCTAGAGAACATTGTGCCTACCAGCATTACTGAGAAGAGCACTGTCATGGATTTCCCTCTAGTGATGAAATATGTAAACTACAGATCATTCTACATACCTAAAGTACTGGCACAGTAAGAGTAGTTGTTTCTCCCTTCCTTTCAAACAGCCACTGAGAAGAAAAGAGAATCAGAAGTTCATCGTGTCTGGAATACTATGAAGTCTAAGTGCAAAAACAGCACTCTCTACCAAAAAAACCCAAAACAAACCCAAAACCCAATCAACCAAACCAACTAATCAAGCAAAGAAAAAACCAAAAACCACCCCCAAAACCAAAACCAAACACCCGCTCCTCCAAAAGAAACAAAAAATCCTCCAAACAAAAAACAAAACAAAAAAACACCACAACATCACCAAAAAACCCCACACCACAAAAGCAACTTTTTCAAATTAGAAACATTCTTCACTAAATACATCTCCATATTTGGTTTGTTATTCTGGGCTGAAAACCACTACCTCTTAAATCAAGATGAGTGTTGTAATGTATTTTCTGGTGGAACAAGTAACTATTTTATCAGTTATCTTCTTTGTGTTTAGAAATATCTCTTCTTCAAGCTTGAGACACTATTTTAAGAGCTGTCATTTTATGACAGGGTTTTAAAACTACAGCAGAAATGGGCACTCCAGGGCTGAAACCATAAGATTAAGATGTAGGTGTGCATTCATCTAATTTTCCTAAGCCAGTGAAGAAATTACTTGATGTGATCACAAAATTAACGAGTCTTTTGCTCTTTCTTATACTTTTTCTAGAGAACTGTCCCTTTTGTCATCAGAAGTGTGTATTATTTCCCCTGAACAATTTTGAAATTATTGGCTATTGTTGAATAAATTTGGCAGTGGGAAAAAAGGTTTTGGAGATATTAAGTTTGACACTACTTGCAAAAAAAAAAAAAAAAAGATAGCTACAAAGGAAATATCTTAATGACTTAATGCACTAGTGCCCTGAAGGGCAACAGTGTAGGAGCAGTTTGTGTGGACACAGGATACCTGTGGGAGGCTGACATGGACCGATCCCAGCCACACCTTCACTACTGTATCATGTCAGATTAGAGAGCAGATAATATACACCTAGCTTGAGGTGCCTTTTGTGCAGATTTTCTTGGTTGCAAGAAAGTGTGAACAGAGAGCAACAGGGTCAGAATCCAAAAAAATATTGAGAAATTTGAGATAGGGATGACTTTTATCACAATGATAAAAGAAAGGTGGTAGAGTTGGGCAGGAGTCACCGAGTACCGTGACTGCACAGGAGAGGATCAGAGAACATTTGGGAACTGCAGGTCCAACAGTGCTGCAGTAACATTCCCAGGGTAGGAAACAGTGGAAAAGGCTGCATGGATGGTCGAGGAGCTGCAACAGCCCAAGGCCTTCAGTTAGACAGTTTAAGTGCAATTTTCCCTGGCCTTGAAGGAGGACCTAGACTCACTGACCTCTTCTGGTCTTTTACTGCCTTATGGCTACTTGAATATTTCCTGTGGTTAATAGTTTGTTGCCTGAGGATGAAGTGTTGGCATTGCGGTCCCAGAGTTTTTCTTGTAAAGAGTCAATCAAAAATGAAATGTAAGGAAATGGGGCCTCTCTAGTCCTGGTTAATTTGACAAATGCAGAGAAATGAGTGATTAAATAATTAGGTACCAAAATTTTTTATGAGTTAAATCATGAGTTAACCACAAATTACTAAATGTTGAAATACTGGATAGGCAGCCAGATTTGCATAAATGGCTTGTATCCTGGTTAAAACAACTTTCTTGCATATTATCCTTAGTTCTGTAGGAAAGACTTGATGCAAAGTGCTAAAGTGAGTGAGTGATGGAAAATTTTTGCTTGATCCTGACTTGTACAGTCACTCACCTTTGCTTAAACCCTGTCCTGTGTGTGTCCATCAGATGACCAGAGAGAGGAGGCAAGGCAGGGCAGAAGGGATAAGATGCTTTTAGATAGTTACTGGGGACATGATAAACACAGTTTTGGAGGGTTCCATTGCCATAACATGCAGCCTTGGTAAGGGAGGTCCATGCCCAGTGTGTCCTGTGGGACCACCAGCTGCTTGCAGAGGGAAGCACCCCACTACCTCCAGCTATGTGAGGTGTGGAAGCATGGATGAGATATGGTGGGGGCAAGACAAACATAGGATTTTAAGCATCCTGGTTTTGGCAATAACCAATTTTTCAAGACCCTGCTGGACAAAGCCTTCGGCCACTAGGCCTGACCTCAGGGCTGTGAGCAGGAGTTTGGGCTGAGACATCTTGAACAGTCCTGTGAGCATTTGGTCAAGTGCTGGGTTGCTCTCCAACTACCTCCAGATCACATAATTTCTATACCTGATCCACCTCTCTCCTCTTGTTTCATTTTTCCTTTCTTCATCACCCTTTTAGCTTCCTTTTTATAGCTCTTTCCTCACCTCCTACTATCTCCACTCAGATAAGCAGTCTGCCTCAAATCACTTCTTCTGCACTGCGTCCAATTTTGCTGCATCCCACCTCAATTTTGCTATTGATGATACTCTCAGACTTGGAGGGCATTACCAAAGTGGAACCCCAGACTTTGATGGCTTTGTGAGCTACAGCGTGCCCAAAAGTCCCCTATACAACTGTGATGTCTGCCCCTTGCTCACGCAACTTCCCCTCAGCCCGCTGTGAAACCCAGTTTCTCCCACTGTCCTCTCTCACCTCCAGCAAGTTCTTCGCATCCTGCTGAGATAGATGACATCAGCTTGGACCAGCTGTCTACCTGCAGCCATTATACATCATCTCATTTCTCCCCTCCAGCTTGCTCTTACACTCATTTGTCTCTCCCTCAGCCTCCACCTCTCTCCCAACACATTATACTCTTGTTACTTAATGAGGTTTTATTCACAAAATATTCAACATGTGCAGAAAGACACTGTTATCAAATATTTAAAGAGCTTCCACTGTTTTTTAAAATGTATTTTGAAAATATATTTGAAATGTATTTTCTGCAGACCCAGTTGGGGAGGTAGAAGAAGGAGGGACATTATAGTTGTCAGATACTATGCACATCCCATGCACTGTGCTCATTACAGTTAGTAAAAAACTGCACTGCCCTGTTAATTTTAAATTTCAGTCTCAGTCATCATGAGGTACCTATGCAAACATGCAACAGTCACAGCAAAAGCATCTCCCAAAGTTGGAAGGCTGCAGAATCTCAAAAATAATCAGCACCCACTTTAGCAAGACCTCAAAATAATTAAATATTTGAACTAGTTTCTCTGAGAATTTTAATTATGTCTAAAGAACAATTCTTCTTTTGTACACAACAACAAAAATGGTGTCTTCTGTGTCAGTAAATTTGCATCCAGACCATATCTGAAGTCAATTAGGCATATTTTAGAAATTAAATTATTTCTGTGTTTTAGAGTTGTTAGCATCACAATACTGATGTAAAAAACCCCATGCATAATTAGATCTTTTACATTACCTCTAATGAGATCACATCTCTAAGTGTTAATTTTGGATATATTACCATACAAAACTTAAAGGCACTGCACATTTTTTTCACCAGCACATTAACTGTGTATCTTCTCAGCTTTACTTGCAACAATTGGGGATTTTTGTTTAAAAAAATCCCTCACGTAGGCAAGACCTGTAAGCTAAATGCCCTCAACAAATTATTTTTCTCCTGCAAGTGCACTTTGGACAAGAATCGATGTTATTTGCAATCAGGAAGCCAGTCAAAAATTCTCAAGTCACTTCACAGTTTTCAGTGTAGTTTAAACGGGTTAATAAAGAGTAGGATACAATTGCTGCTGCTGGAACATGTAAATCTTCTCTCCTGTGAAAGCTTAATTAATAAAGATGAACTAAACAAAACAAAACAAAAAACTCCCAGAAAAAACCCCTAATTTGAGAGATCTCTGGCAGGCTTTTCAGGGCTGGCTATGTAAGAACTGTTTGACCTTGTAAACTCAGCAGATTCAAAACGCGTGACAGAGACAGTGTAGGTACCAAGCCTCATTCTCACACTGGCTTAAAACCTGTCTGTTCTAAACAAACTAACATCTTCAAATATATATAAACCTTCATTAAAAAAAAAAAGAATCAAAGTAGATTTTGGCCAAATTAATTTTTATACTGAATGGTAGCCAAAATACCTATTTTCTATCAGTACCTTTATTTAACTACATCTATGTGATGTTGCATGATTTCAGTTTCTTTAAGGCAAGAATTGTTCTCTTATAACCATTTTGACTTTAGGCATGCAAAAGCCTTCCTTAAACCAGGAAAGCTGGATCAACTCCTAAGTGCTTTCCAGCTTTACATTTTAGCAGCAAGATGCCAAAGCAGCTTTGCTTGGCATGTTGATTAACTCCTGTGTCAGGGAACAAGAACGGACCACAAAAGCTTTAGATAAATACCTGGAGAAGAAATGTGTCACATTTCAGTGGATATTTACCTGTGTCAGAGTACTATAAGGCAAGGCATATAAAACTGTAAAAATAAGCAACTCCCAGCGATGAGTAGCATGTCACTGCATATCACAGAATCAGAGATGTTTTGGAGAAGAGTGAACATATCACATGTTTTAGAAGAGGGTACAAAACACAACCACTCTGAAATGTCCCGAAAGTGTTTATCATGATTTATTCAGCTAAACTTTAGGATCCAAAATGCTTCTCATCTAAACTCATTCTTGATAAATAATCTGAAAAAGGGGACAGAATCCATGAGGTGAGTAGCTACCACTCTTTTTGGCAAAAGAAAGGGGCTATTAATTTTCTTCTAGCAACACACGAAGGAATAATATGTTTCTATGCTCCCAACTATCAAATCAATCACATATAAAAAGAGGCCAGCAATTCTTTTCCTTTAAGATTTATTCTCTTCTGTTATTTGCAGGCAGCAGACTGCCATCCCAGACCTTGGCAGGAGCTCAGAGTGAACCAGGACAACCCATCACCTCCCAAGGACACACACAAAAAAATGCTATCAAACTTTCTTTACAGGCTGGCAGCAGATATGGCAGCAGTTCAGTCACACAAGTGGCCCATCTACAAGCTGCTGATCAATATGAGTTAATGGAGATTTTGAGAGGGTTTGCCTCAAACCCAGGGGGCAAACAGTCTGTAACTGCAGATGAAAAATATTTAAGCTGACAGCAATAAAACCACATGGTTTTTGCAGCCAGAATGGATTGCCCTTAATACTGGGACCTAATTTTCAGAAATAAAAAGTGATTTTGTGAACACTTTTTTTACCACACCAGAAGTTGATATCCTCCAGGAAGCCAAGGCAAATAGTGAAGTTGCTGACATTTACACAAGACAGATTCTGATGTGTGTTCCACATCATGTATGTTCTCAAGAAGGTACTGAAGAGCACTCTTGTGTAGTGCCCTTCAGGTTTCTGCAGGAAATATCTCTTGCAGCCTTGGAAAGTACTTATTTTACAACACTGCTGGGACCTTTGTTACTGCAGCTGATGATCTACTGATTCATTTTAAATTAGTAGCACTTTAAAGCTAGAAATTTTCCCTTCCCTGTTAAACAGGGCAGCTAATGTTTTTCTGAAGGACCAAATATATTGCAAAATCATGTAAAGTTTCTGTAGTATGAATGTTTATCCATTCCTAGAATCTTATTGGGAAAAATATAATTATATGATGTGGTCTTTTCATGCAAACTTCTCTCTCAGAAGGTCAGATAAGAACCTGTATTTTGTGAGGCCTGTGTTATTATCTGTTAGGCAATGATGTGTCTGCTCCTTATCCAGTCATGTTTGAATATGTTCTTTTCATCATATCTGAAATCTAAAAATCAGACATTGGTACTGTTGGTCTATAGGCTCAGTACTGTGTGTTTTTTAATTAATCAAAAGAAGGATTGGAACAATTCAGGAAAGGAAAGGTGGTGTAGCACTTCAGTGATATAAACTCACAGTTGGTAGGACTAGATACAGATGGACTGACCATCCTCCCTCCTAGTACGGCACTGGGGCAACAGGATAAGATTCCTCAGGCCCTGCATGAAGGACATCAATGAAGGCAGCTCTTGATGCTCCAGCTGGTGGAGCACCACTGGAGACAGAATCCTGGCCTAGATGGTTCCTCCATTTGAATGAGTACAGCTTCTTTCTTATCTTGTTTTTCTCTTTCCTTTACTTTGAAGGGGAAAAAAAATCTGTGGTGGTAAAATGCAGATGAGTGGACAAAGCCCTCAGAAACCAAGTTTGACCTCAGAACTGTTCCTGCTGTATGCAGAAGGTTCCACTGAGATGCTCTGAGCTCTTTGTCCACCTGGAATTATACTGTGATCCCAAATGTGTTTTGTTGTTGGTTGATGCTTTTTTTTGGTTGGTTGGTTTTTTGTGTTTTTGTTGTTGTTGTTGTTTTGTGGTTAGTTTTTTGTGTTTTTTCTTTTTTATTTGGTTGGTTGGTTGGTTGGTTGGTTGGTTTTTTTTGGTGACAGTACCGTTCAGCCATTTATTCAAAGTTATGGTATGTGATGAAAAATTTTGTAAGGGTAACTTTGGATGAAACATAATTCACCTGTATTCAGAGGTTGTTTAGGAACTTTCAGCCTATAAAAATTAATTTTTCTTTAAATTCTAATTAAATAATTTCTGGTTACTTTCTACTGTATCTTGTGCATGAGAATCCCCTAGCCTTTCTCTGCCCTTGTTTATTAGCTTCTTCAAGAAAACGATGATCCTGTTTTGCATTTCTGGAAAATCCCTGGCTGTTCTTTATAAACATCCTGTAAATACTGCAGTTCCAACACATTTCCCTTTCATTTATTGCCATTTACCATTTGTTCTGTATTGGCAGTGCTGGTTGTGGGTGTGGGATCTGTTAGCTTCAGATTACTTTCATAAGAGTAGTCTGTCTCTTCCATGACTTCTCAGGTCCAAAAGTACAGTTTGCAATTTCAGGCCACAGTTGAAGATGAAAGAGTGGATGTGCACACACAGGCTTTCCACAACAAAAACTTTGTTGTGCAAGTACAGCAAAAGGTCTCTGAATTTTGAATTCTTGGCAACTTATGAAGACAAACACACACTGAGAACAGCTGCTCAGAAGAGACAGAGTAATTATTGTGACTGGTGCCTGCAAAGAAGAGGGGAAATCTTAGTGAGGGCACAGGGGCAAGGGCATCACTATTATCTTCCTGGGGCACCAAGCAATGTATGACACCCTGATGTTTGTGAGCAGGTCCAACACATTTCCAGACTTTGTTGTGGGGCTACATATCCCAGTGACTGTGAAGATGTGTTAGGTAGTTTTGCATGCGTTTCTCTGGCACAGTTCTGTTGCTCTGACCTTGTGCTGTCCTGTGGGGACTTCACCTATGAGTTTAGCAAATGGAGATCTAAGCATTAAGGTCAAAGGCAGTATGAACAACAGAGTCCAGCAAAAGTCTTTATTGAAACAAACACAGGTTGTAGCTGTGGGGATTTGAATCACGGACATTCGGTCACCTGGCCTGTGGATTCAGCAAACATTGCTGAGTGTCCTCCCTGCCCCATGCAAAAGCGACAGGTCACACACACGGTCAGCATGGGCTTTTGGCCAAAGCTGGAGAAAAGCTGCTGAGCATAGTTTCTGTGGGTGTGGATGACTTCTTAAACTGAAGTCAATTTTGATTTTATCAGAGGTTTTGCCTACACAGTACCAAGTGTTTATGGGCTGAGGGAGCATGATAACTAGCCTGAGCCACAGTATGAATCAACATGATGCTAACACACCGCTTCAGCTACCTCAGCTGTTGAAGATACCTCCTCAGTACTCTGTTGTACCTTGAAGATATATCTTTAGTTTTTCATGCTGCCACAATACTCCTGGGGGTATATGCCTTCAGCACATATGAATCTTGTGTTCTTTCTAAACCTGTTTGGATGTAGAGAAGTGAGGTTGACTGGTTTCAGTACCTGCTTGTTGCAAATTTCTGCACAAACAAGTTTCAGTGAAATATCAATTTACATTTGCCAAAACCTTTGCTCCTGAGTTCTAGTAGCAAAGCTAAGCAATTCTTACAAGCATTTAATCATAAAGAGATAGGGTATTCTCAGCTACTGCTTTGGAAATCAGGCATAGCACATGTAAATAAAATATTGAACTTCATGGTATAAAAGTCATCAGATGCCTGTTCAGCAAGTGGTAGTGTAGAGCTTTCATTTATTATGACTGCCAGGCAGGAGCTGAGGTGAAAATGATAATCTGAGTGAGCCCCTTAGTAATGAACCCTCATTACAATACTCTTTTTTATAAGGCTGAGATCTAATAACATTCAATCTTTTTGTATTTATACAGTGTCTGTCTAAAGACTAAAAAGAAAGGAGTTTGAATTTAATAATTTTTCTTTGCTCTTTTTTTTTGAAAGAAGGAGAAATGTGGAGCTGTACACCCAGGCTGGTGGCCTCCAATGAAGCCATTGCCAGGGGCAGTATAAAAAGTAGCAGAAAACCAAACACTTCACTTGCCTACGTGCAAACTCCCACTTCCCACTGCCATGCAAAGGTACACAGCCTCACAGGTAAAGGCAAGGCACTGCTGGCTGCTTGGCTTCATTGTGGAAAATAATAACAGGAAAAACTGTGGATGAGAAACAGAATTGTGTTGGTGAAAATACTCTAGCTTTAGTAAGGTATCTAATAGCTGAAAAAATGGATCACTGCATATCCTCTTAGGGGCTATATGAATTTGGTATGGGTCATAGTTTGTTGTCATACAGCATGGAAAGAAAATCACTAAGGGTGTAGCCAATTCAGCGGTTATAGGGAAAGTTTGTAAGCTCGTCAGCATTGTTTGGATGCTGTTTTCCCATTTTATAGTATGCCACACTATGTAGCTGTCTAAAAAGTGATGATGCATGATGTAGACAAAAGCACTATGAAATCCTATACCTGCTCTTTTTAAAGATCAACTGAACAAGTTAGATTATGAATAGAGAAAAATTTTGATCTTGTTCAGAAAAAAAACCCCAAAGAAACTGCATTTCCAGATACCTTTCATCTATTTTTCATTCAGGCTAAAATGCTTGTCATTGCAATGCTGCAATGTAGTGGGAAGCATCAGATAACTACCAAACAGTTTTGAAGCAAAGATATAATTCACAGGGTGAATTCTGATTTTTATGTGGTGATCAATCTTCCCAAAAATGGAGCATCAGCAGATCTGAGACAGCAGACATCAATGTTTAGAGTTGATGTGATCCCTCCTGCTGTCAATAAACTTCAAGCCTTCTTCCACGTCATAAATTCTAAAGAAACCTTAAAGGGAAGAGATTTTTTCCATTTCTAGAGAAGAAGAGAACTTAGAAGTTTTCCATACTTTTATAAGAAAGAAGAAGTCTCCCTCTATTTCTTTAGGAATTGCCATACAATTTTTATTGCCTTGTGCACCCTCAAAGACACCCATGTTCCATGGCCAACATGTGATTAAGCACTCTTAGTTGAACCACAACAATAAATTATATTATACTTTCAGTTAAAAATAATCCTCATCTTGTCTACCAAGAGTTCTCAGAGCAAAAAGAAACACTGAAAGTATCTAACCTAGTTTTCCTACTTTCTTTTCTTGTCTACTCCTTGAATTTGAATTAAAATGGGTAATAATAAACTTTTCTCTCCATTTAGTTTATAGGCTTTGACTTGCAGTGTTACTATTTTTTTTTTTACAGATATGCATAAATCTTCTTCACTATAGGTACTCTGGGGTCCTCTGCATCCAAAAAGACATAGCATTCCTTTGGGTTCTTTTCTTCTTCTTTACTTAGCTCCTTTTTGAGGAACAGGATACTGTGTATCTTGCAGTATTTGCATGTCATCTCTAATTGCTGTGGACACAGAATGTCATGGAGTTAAAGCTGACTCTAAGGCAAAAATCAGGTTTACTCAGGTATCCTAGAAATACTATGGCCTCTTAATTCCGTCCCTAGAACCACTCTGAAATGGATATGTAGTCCAAAGTAGCCACAGTATAACCCTACTTTCTGTCACCACCCACCACATGTCAGAAGATGCCTATGATCCTTTTTACAGGAAAGCTACACTTAGATTGTGTTGTGACAGACCATGAGAGACAAAGAGCACATCTCCAGCATCTTACTGCTACCGGCTCCTCTCCGATGTATGTAATTTTCTGATGCTTGCTTTATAGCTGTTCAGTACTTTTAGTGCCCTACAATCTGTTCTAAACAGTTCAAGGCACTTTTATTCTCAATTTTTCTCCAGGGATTTACAAGAGGCATCTGTCTCCAAGCACTTAAAGTCTCCCAATATACACATGTAAATTATTTACACAAAACAACTCAGATAAATTTTCAGTAGGATTTACAGATGTCTGACAAAAATGCAATTCGCTTACACCTTTAAATAAACCATTGTTGAAACCTGGCATTCATGCCAACATGGAAAACTACTCATTTTATGTAAGAAATTAAGAAAATTAGATTTGAAATTAGTGGAGTTCTTAACCCAAATACTTCTCTTTAAACAAGTTTTTAAGTATTTTGCTGAACAAGCACCCGTAAATGGCTTTGTACTGAATACTTTTGAATCTGTAGTCTGAAAAGTGCTAAATTTACAGAACACATTTTACCAAGACTTTCTATCACAAAGCTCTGTATAAACATAGATTAATCCAGCTACCACATTGGGAACTCTGAAGTGTAAAGAGAGACTTGTTAAAGGCATCAAGAGTGGATTTAATGAGTCTGAGCTGGGCTTAAAAAGCAGGAGTTTCAGTCGGTTGCCTATGGAAATAAATCCTTTCCTGATCCAAGTGTATCAAGGGAAGAGATGATGGATCCCAGTGGGTCCTCACTGGTGTCTACTGGCAGCCTCCTCCCCAGCATACCAACAGAGTGAAGTTTGTTGAAGTTAAACTGTTTATAAAGGTGACCTAGGACAATTTGATAATTTTTTCAACTTTTCAATCAACAGTGCATGGTTGTTTGCAAAGATTTGATATGACCTGTTGCTAAATGCCTTGGGAAAAAACATCCTCTTCCATTTCTACAGACCTCTGCTCCATCCTCTGCTTATCATCTTTCCTATGGCAATAAGAAAACCTTAAGGACTTATGGAGATGACTGGGTGTAACTGAGATGTGGTGGCTGAAGGAGCCACTGGTCCCAAGAGTGAGGTTGGATGTGCTAATTAAACCAGATCTGTTGGTTCCCACCCCTGTCAGGGACATCTGCTGGGGCTGCTGCAAATATGGAGAGTAAGTGGCTGGTGCCCTTGATATACAGTAGGATCAAAAAGAACAAATCCATGTCAGATTAATTTTCTAAATAAGGTTTTGTGGGGTTTTTTTTTAGTTATTGGTGTTCTTCTGTATTAGCAGAATCTCACAGCTCTGCTTTATCAGGAGTCATCCCTTGGATGCACAATAAGTAAGATGTTAGCTTTTAAAAATATGATGAAAAAGTTTCACAAGAAAGATATTCCCTGTTGCTTGCTATAAATGCTGTAGGAAAGGGTGAGATGCTGAGAAAAGGCTATTTGCAAGGTTCCGGGGGTCTCCAGCTGCCCAGTGGGACGTCCACATGGATACGAGCCAGCAGACACGGCTTCATGGGGCTTGGCCACCCTGGGGTGCCTGGGCTTGGGCATCCCAAGGCATTTGATAGTTGCTCTGTCCCAGTTGCTGGGGAATAATGGCAGGCTGAGGGCATTGGCCTTGGTCTGTGTGAAGCAGACAAGTGCAATTATTTCTTTTTTCATTTATTGACAAAGTTTGTCTGGATTTTCATGGGAATAAAATCCCAAAATTCTGCCACACAAACTGTCTTCAGGAAAATCCAAAATCCCTGCTTCAAACTGGAGGTTTCTAGAACAGATAGAAGATGGTCTTTGTACTTTACATCAGGCAGAGGAGAAGTGGTGACACATTTTTTGCTCATCCTTGACCACAGAAATGGGCAAACTATCTTGACTGAAGTTTCTTGTGATGGAATGTGGGGGAAAATCAATTGATAACAGATGCTCATTGTGTAAAATTTAATTCCAAGTTGTTAAAGAGCTGTAAGTGAACTTTTCCAGCTTTTATAGTTGGTGCTATCACTTTGTATTCATCAAACAATAATTGCTAATTCTGTGTGCCTTCTGTTCTGTCTTATGCTCTTTGTTCTGTTCAAATTTCTAACAACACAGCAATGCCATTGAATTTGAAGTGCAGCATGTGGAGACAAAGAGAGTGTCATTGATGGAATAATTTTCATGCAAATACCATGTTTGGGAGCTAATTGCAAAGTTCACTTACCTGTAAGATAGAAAACTGCTTGTCAAACAAATGTCTTCACCAGGCCAGTACGTTTGAGGTAGAAATATCTCACTGCCCACAACACTGACTTACTCATCTGTTATTCATGAGGGAGGATGGATTACACTGAAGAAAACTATTCAATCAAAGTGACTTGACTCTGTAACTCCTACTCGTGGGCAGCACACAGACTCCTCTCCAGGCGGCTCTTTTATAATACCCCAAGGTCCCCAAGTACCACTGTTGCGTGGCCTCTGCCACTGCCAGCAATGCCATGGGTGATGGGGATGAAGACAGAGAAGTACAGCCAGCCCAGGGCAGCTGCCTGCTTGGCTGGCTACGCTTGCCAGGACTGTGACTTTTGATGGACCACAGCTGTAAAGGGCTTGAAATCCAGTACTAACATCTCTGAAGTACCTGCTGGCTCACTCATAGCGCTGATGTTTTACAAAGAGAAATCAGAGCCTACCAAAATCAATTTAAAGAACTGGGGATATAAACACTATGACTGGAAAAAGCCATGGTGCTGGAGTCCTCCACATGGCTTTTCCAACTAAGTGACCTGTCCTACAGTGTGGCTGGTCTGAATCTGATACTGGGTAATCTAACAGGGGTTTTAGCGTTAACAACTGGTGTCTGAGAAGGTCTGAACAGCCAAGGAAGTACAGACATCTAAAAATAGTTTGCTTGCTAAATAGGAGCTAATCTGTTTACATTCGGCATGTTTGTATGAAAACCAGTAATTCCTGCAAAGGGAAATAGCCATATACAATTGAAAGAATGCTCTGATATAATACATTTTCTGTGCAAACTCCAGGTGCAATTATCGTAAAACTGAAATGCTAACAGAAGTATCAAAAATATGTGAAACATGAGCATGTAGTTGCATGTGTTTATGCAGTTGCCTCTATTGAGTAGTAGTGTCTATGGAAATATGTGTATGATGCATTAAAAGGGACCAGAAAATAAAATGTATTTTTTGAGAATTGCACACTATCATGACATTCTTCAAACAGTAATGCCTTTGGTGTTTGCCTTCTCAGGGCCACACTGGAAATGTAGCCTGAACAAACAAGATGTGAATTGAAAAGGCAAGAATTAAATTGCATTAAGGAGTATTATGCGCACACTCTTACCCAGAATGTCAGTGTCCTTAATTCAATCTGTCTTAGTTCTCCTTGGAAATCAAATAAATTAAATTAGGGCAACTTTAGTGTTTTTTTTTAATTCTGAATGAGAATATCCAGACAAAAGTGTAAAAAATTAAACATACACTTTAAAAGACTAATTTATATGTCTTTTCTGGAGCCTGCCTGCAAAAACTGTGCCTAATCCACATGCAGAGTTCAGGTAAGATTACAAAGGTTGATACCTACAGCTCCTTTTTTGTTGTTTATCATATTTTCTCTCTGTGTTGCTGTCCAGAGTCAGCAGATGTAAAGGTACGTCCATTCCTCAACTCACTGCCAGAACTAAAACTGCCATTATTTGCCACTGAGGTACTGATTTGGGGAAATTAAGTATGTGATAGAAGGGTGGATACCTAGCAGGGGAAATATAATGGTTGCTTAATATGCAATATCACATCTTTTTTTTTCTTCCCCCAAAGAGACAAAAATGAGGGGTTGTTTTATATTTGCAGTCAGATTACACTTGAATAATTGCATAGGCAAAGAAACTAAGGAAAAAAAGGCCTAAAAGGTTTCCTCCATATTCAAAGTGTTTTCTATTCTGAAGAATAATTTTATAACCAGAGAAGGAAGCAAAGACTTTTGTAAAACAGGTCACATCATGGTGGGTATTTGCAGCTTCTGGGTCACAAGATAAGGAGCTCAGCCTAGAAGGAGGTTTTACAGAGGGTGCCTGTAAGGTAATTTTGTGATTAAGCTTATTTTTGGGTAGCTGATCCTGGACAAGCCCCATGCAAGTGAGGGCATGCTGGGGAACGAACAAAGGGGAAAACCTGAATTAAAAAAATCTACATGCTTTGCTTGAATTTTCTGTGAGGTATGGGTTTGTCTTTTATCAGTACATCTGTCACCCATCCTATTTTTCTTATCAGCTCCTTCGATTATGGAAGAATATATTTATATTTTGGACTATAAGGTCGCCAACTACCATTACCAATTCTGTTTGTCTTTCAATGAGGCGTTGAAACTCTTAAGGTGAAGTACAGAAAGTATGTTGAAATTTGTTGCCTACAAATGTTGAGTGAAAGCACCACATATAATATTAGGCATTCACAAGCTCCTTTTTAAATACCAAAATGTGCTATATTCAGCATAAAATACAGTTTACATTAGAAATTTCAGTTTTCATGTCTTGGAAACACGAGCAATGGGCCCTGAAAATGTGACAGATCCACAGCTATAGAGCCATAACTGAAGTGTTACAGGGAGCAGTAGTCTGTGGGATAGTTTCTAAAAACTGATGAGACACAAAAATTGCTGAGGACAGAGAACATCATCCTGTTATTAAAAATGTCTAGGAATTAAAACAGAGAGGGAAATAGTCACCTTTCTTTGCAGTTTCCCTTTTGTTTGAAGCCTTTCAAGCCAAACGTTCTGGCAGTGCAGAGCTGCTATTCTTTGGTGTCTAGGAAGGTGGTGCTAAACTACAAATTATGGCAAAAGCTGTGCAAATGTGTATTCGCTGCAGCTGAAAGACTTATTGATGTTATTGTTTCTTAAAATCCACAAAGATTGCAGAAAGAATGCTGTAGGGAGTCAAAAAAGTAGGTGAACATATTTATAATAATATTATTTATGATCTCCTGATAAAATTCCCAGTTCAGTGTCAGGAAAGCTCAATCCTTTCTGCAGCATCTCTTACTTTTGTCATATTAGGAGAATCAAGGTCTGCTCTCAACTTTGAGGCTTTTAGCCACACAGCCCATTATATTGTGGAGTGATATGTGTGTTCACATAGCGCTATGGCTGCTGTTTGCATCATGAAAACCTGCATCTAGCTCAGAGAAATGTATTTCATTTTTTATATCCATAGAAAATTTCATACTGTTCTCAAGGGATGGGTTTTGTTCTGTTATACATAAAACTCTTTGGTTTACTGGTTTTTAATCTGAGCTTAAAACTGAGCTTCTGCTTCTTGTCAAATTCAAGTCTGAAGAGCTTTTCACTAAAACCAGAAATTAATTGCAGTGCAGGCATGTGGGACATCTAGGAATATCAGGCTTGGGCTACTGGACACTTTGACCCTTCTTTATCAGTGCTAATATTATCAGTTTCCTATGAAACTTCCTGTATAATCATGGATTTTTTTTGAGGAATGGCCTGAGAGAAATGTTAATAGTGTTTGTTACTTTAACATTGTGACATATTATGTAATCATCTCTTTACTCATCACTTTAACAGACAGAAGTGATAAGATCTTTTGCCTGGAAAAATGCTCTTGAATACTGATTTGAAATGTGTTTAGGAAATATGCCCAAGAGTTGCTGAAATCCCAACCCTCTGGGTTCCTCAAACTCAGCTTTTTTTCTGAGGGCTCCTGTCTACCTGCCCAGGTTATCTTGCAGCTTCAGTTCCTTACCTGATTCTCATAAGACTCATTTGGGCAGGTGATTATTACAGCAGAGAGAAAGGCAAAAATACTCACTCCAGGTCCACAGAAGAGAAGGGTGATAGAATTTATTGTAGAATCAGTATTTCCTGAGTCCCAGCCCCATGCTCATTACCCATTTATGTGATAATGAAAATATCTGTACCATTACTAACATGTCCTTATTTCTAAGTATTATTTCAGTGTGAAAGTGTGCTTTTCATGTAACCCTGTATGATGTGGCAGTGATGTATAGGCAGTTCCAAAAATACCCAAATTATTTCTCGTCTTTAAAATCCCAGTGAGATCTGCATGGAGTTGCTGCAGAAAGTATGGCCTGAGGAACATGTGTGGTATGCAGAGGTCTAAAAGACCTGCCTGCAGCTGGCCTCCAGCAAACAACCTTTTACTCCCAGGGAAGAGATGAATGACCCTTGAATTGGAGACAGGAACCTTGCCCAGGGCTCCAAGACTGAGTAGAATATATTTTTAGAAATCCATCAGATGTCTGCCATTTGAAAGGTAGAGACTCCCATGAGTATGACACCAGCAGGCACAGCAGCAGAACCCTTTATAAGTCATCACAATGACCTCAACATGGATATGTATGTGCTGGTTGCTCCTGAACTCTATGACAAGGTACAGCATTGTAACCACATCTGACTGGGCACGCAGCAAAAAGAATTTAATGAATTAATACTCTCACACAGCAAGATTGCTCACTGGTTACCTGAAAATGTTTATATAAGTGTGAAGTGTGCTTAATCTAAAAACATTGACTTCAGTCCACGGGAGACATGCATGATTTTTTTGACGTTACAATGGTTTCATTTTTTAGGGTATTAGTTTTTCCTTGATTTTGTATTTATATGTGTTGATATTTATGTTGTGGTGGAAAATTATTCTGGAGATATCATGCAGGAACTCTTTACTTAGGAAGCATGGAGCCAGTCTTCCATGAAAACAAGTCACTCTGACACATACCTTGTGTGGGTGATACAGTGTGATGGCCAGCCTGTGAGTGAACAGGGCCGAACATGACATCAGCAGTTGGGTTAGAATTAATGCTTTCAACGTGAAAAATGCATGTTTTTACAAAACCTATATCCATATACTTCCACTTTTAATTCCATCCCAACAGCTGACAACCACCCCCAAAAGTACCAGTATTTTTCTGGCCTTGACCATTACAATGCAGGATTGAGCAACGGATTATCAAGAAGAAACTGCCATCATGATTTACTCAATATAGAAGAGATTAGAGTTGACTGTCTCTAATTTTAGCACAAGTCACATCCTTTTGCTTATCTGATTTCTTCTTTTTCATTCACCTTGAAGTATTTGCCACTGCGAGGTGTCTGGAACTTTTGTATATGTCAATCATTAAAGGTTTGGATGGGGTGCTGAATATCAGTTAAAAATGAAGATGTCAATCAGACTCACAATCCAGAATTCAACACTCTTTAGTTCCATGTGGCTTGCATGTGTAACAGGGATCTCAGGAACATTACTGGAGACCAGCTCTGCAACATGATTTGGTCAGTAATGGTAGGTGTCTGCTTTTGACCCCCCCAGAATCTGGTTTATTTTGATGCTACATGGAAAGTTTTGAAGGTAAAGTATATAGATAGGTATTATTATGTATACATAATATACATTATATAACATATATGCTCTACATTATGTGTTTATAGTGCTTTTATGCATGGGCTTATATATATAAGGGCAATGAAGCTGGTACAGGTCTGGAAAACATCTTAGGATGAGTGGTTGTGGGAGTTTAGCTTTTATTCTGTAAAATTAAATATAGGTAAAGAAAAGACATGCAGATATGGAATTTAGGGCTAATATTTTGAAGGAAATGAGACATATATGCAGAGGCTAGTGGCATTCTCCCCAAAAAGGGTGTTAGGAGAGAAACTCAGGGAAAATAATTGTGAAGAATGCAAAAAATTAGCCCAGCAGGACATTTTTCATGGATATTTTCAGGGAAAAATAGTTGTGGCTTATTATGAATCTTTTATGCTCAAGGCAGTTGAATAGAAATCTGCTGTTTTAAATCTTGAGATGACTCAACTATTTTTCTCCACCACTACTGTCCTAACCAATATCAGACCCCTGAATCTAGCAGTTTTGCAGCCAGCCAGAGGACAAGAGGGCATCTAGAGCTTGCCAGGTATCACACCAGAAAATAACTGGTGGTATTCTGCAAATCTGCACTCCAACACTGGGTTTGGTTTCATGTTATTAAAAACAGGATAATGCATGGCCCCAGACAGAGTACAATACAGCAATTCACTTCCAGCTCCTCTACAAAGGTTGTAGCACTAATGAAGCAAATCACATCTCAGGGATATATAGCCATGATTTAGTATGTATATAACTGCAATAAAATGTTGTTATGGCTGAGATTGTTATGTTTTTAATGGGAAAAAAGAATTAGGACTGAAATTGAAAAACAACCCTGTTCCTATAAAGAGTGAAAATGTGCTTGGATAAAAGGTTAATAGAGTTAATTGTGGGGAGTAATACAAGACAGCAACTCATGCTAGAGAACATAATCATGATTCTGATAAAGGGGAATTGTAATTAAATAGAGGTTGGATAAACACGATTATCCTGGAAAGGTTTCCCAGCACAGTACCAGAAGGTTATAAGATGCGGAGGCAGATGCCTGTGTGTGATCTGGAAGTAGAGACACCACCACTGCCAGCCCCACTGGGTGCTCCACCACTGTGGCACACTGCCCATGCTGCTCTGGGTGGCAACATGGGCAACAACGACAGCAAGGGGCAATAATTGGAGTTAATTTTGAAGCTTATTCCGTCTGTGACTGTAAATGGCAAGTGATCTCCCTGTCTTCATCACAAACCCAAAGACTTCTTCCTGCTATTCTCCATTTCCACTCCCATCCTGCTGATGGGGGAGCAGCTCTGGGTGCTGGCCAAGCCTAACCTGCCACAGGATGGCTTTGGGCTGGTGCAGGTGAGGGCATCCCTCCCACAGTCCCAGGGAAAGGGCTGTGTATGCTCTCCCCATGCTGCCACCTCAGGCACAAGCCTGTAGCAAAGTACCTAAAGCAAGCTTTTATATAGACAGGTAGATGTTTGTAGTTGCCATATATGACATCTAAAATGAACATTTCTCATTAGTTTAAAATTCCTGATGCTTTCCTTCAGGTGTATTGTGTTATGTTCTTTATGTAGGTAAGTTTACTTACTATGCTTCTTCCATAACTATTTTTTTACATGGATATTAAAATGAAATGCAGTAGTTTGATACTGAACACTGAAAGGCAAATAGAGGCTTTCCACAGTGGACTGTTTTTGTGCTTAGTATTTTTATTTGCTAAGTTACAATGTTTCACAATAACCTATAGGAGATAAAGCAATCATATTTATTCCTCCTAGGACAACCACAAGACTTCCAAAAGAGCTTTTTCTTTTTTTTTTTTTTGCTTTTCTTTCCTTTTAATTGCAAATATTTTTGCTCTATCCTGCATTGTAATGGTCAAGGCCAGAAAAATACTGGTGCAGATTTTCAAATTTAACTATGTATCATTATTAAGAAAATATAAATATTCTGAATTTGAATACAGGATGGCATTAATTCACATTTTTCAGTAATTCCTATGGATCATTTTATGTAACACATACAGAATAAAAAGCTCTGAGAACTTACTAAGAAAAACTATCAAATATGTCTGCTGTTCAATTATTTATAGTACAGTTTGGAATCACTGTATATAATAATGATATACATTCCCAGTTGCCTAAGGAGAATTTCTACTGCTATTCTATTGTTTTCCATTCTGAGCAAGTGAACATCTCTCTAGGGACTAAGCTTTGGAGGTTTTTTCCCCATCAAAAAAAGAAGGGGAAGATATCTTTGCTTTCAAATTTCTGTTTTTTCAGTGGTAGGTGTATTCCAGATCTTCAAGCAGACTTCACAACGCCATATACAGAGGCCAGTTATGTGCCCTTATTGTCATATCTTGCTCCTTCAAACTTTTTGCCTTTAAGTTTTCCCCCGAATGCTATGCTTGCGTTATGTATTTCCACAAGCTTACAGGCCACAATGAATCCTAAAAGTAGGCTTTGACTCAAAACGTGTCCCCAGTGTTTTTCAGTTGTAAACTGTAATGGGTTAAGTTGCTGATAATTTACGTATTGGAATAATCCCACGAGTATTAGGATGGATAGCATCCCTTGTGATACTGAATGAGACTGAAAGCAAAGTGAACTGAAATTAATTATGAAAACCCCCAGTACATCTTCTCTGGGTTTTTATTTCTGAAGTTGGCATGTGATACAATAATTTTCTTACTCACATTCCTGTCTTCTCTGCTTGTTAAGTGAGTTTGTTGAAGTTTCTTGTATCAAACATGCATTTTTTTTCAACCATTTCCAAGATCACTACTCTATTGCCTAAACCAGAAACTTGAACTCTGTGCTGAAAATATTTAGGTATCCAGATAATTTTTAAACTCAATCATGCACAACATCACTTTTTTTTTCCCAGTCAAAAGTTACATTTTCTTTGCAAGATCTTCTGATTACTGAAGATAAGTAAAGGAGTAATAATTTTTTTGTATTTTAAAGTTTTCATTAAATTAATTTCCTGCAGGAGTATTTCCTTTTGTCACTATACAGCAAGCATACACAGGACTAGGCTCAAACAGAGGTCACACAAATGGCATAGTAATATTATTATTCCCACAAACCAGCTCAAAGGATGTTGGCTGCCTATGCTATATACACAAGTTTTGGCATCCACAAGAATGAACACAAAGACAGGAAAGTTAAGACCAAGTTGTACACCTGCCTTAAATACATTTTGACTAGTCTGCCACAGTGTTTCTGGAAAAACATTTCACTGGTGAGTGACATATTTGCATGTCCTAAAGGAGGAAGGGGGTTTTGAGCATATACATTTTTATTAATTCTGCAACAACCAAAACTGATCTCTGGCAAATGTGTTTAATCTCCAGAAAAATGTCATTGTTTTGTCTCCAACTTGCTGGCAGTGATTTTTTTTTTCTGCTGCCTTAGTAACAATAACATGACACTTTTGCATCAGAAAGTAACTAGCATATGCTGTAATTCTGTTTTCC
Organism: Sclerurus mexicanus; assembly: GCA_013396755.1. Lineage (NCBI taxonomy): Eukaryota > Metazoa > Chordata > Aves > Passeriformes > Furnariidae > Sclerurus > Sclerurus mexicanus. Next base: position 1,004,775 of record VWZF01003010.1, read on the forward strand.
CAGAGAAAAAGAAGGAAGAGCTTTAAAAAGGAAACACTGAAATGGTTACTGTTTGTGTCTACCAACAAGTGAAGGTGAACCTTCCAATTACTTTGCTGTCTCCTGAGCCAAGCATCATCCCATGAGAAGATGGAATACTGACCTGCTTGCCATGCAGAAGGATCTCTGCATGGCTTACTGATAGCACAACAACCCACCAAAGGAGGGTCAGCTTTAAAAGGAATAATTGAGGCTAACAGTTTTCAGAATTAGGACAGAGATATTCTAAAATGTTATGTTTAAACTCAGCGAATGTAGTTGTTTCTCTCCAGAGCAAACTACTACCAGGTAAAGTGCTACTAAGAAGAGATCAATGTTCTCTATTCCAGATGTCTTGCTACTCATCTTCACCTCATTTTGATTCTGGAGTCTCCATATATTTGCTTGCATGAAAAAGGATTTAAGAAAATTTTTTAAGCATAAGTGCCAGCCTCGTCCATAAAGACCAAGAGAACTTCAGCCTCAGAAGGAATATGGAAAGAAGGAACTGGTTCCCACAAATCTTTTGTTAGCAAAAACCATTTGACTTTTTTTCTGCAGCCAAACTGCATACATGTAAAACTTTAATACTCTTGAAATCTCATGGGACTTAAATAATCTTGCTGGTGATAGGTATCTAGCTAGGAGAATAATTATAAATCAAGCTGTGAAGTTCTTTTTTTTCCTTCACTGAAGAGATGTTCCTAGAAAGAGGATTAGCAAAAGCTTTCCTCCACTGAGACTGGAAAGCATTTAAGCCTTGTATTTGTCATTTGTTCAAATTAAGAACCCTAATATATCTAAGCTTGGGTAAAGGTGATTTCTTCTGCTACTTGGGTCTTCATTTTATCAAGTATATTGTCAGCTTTTTCACAATGCAGGAGAAGTGACATCCTTTAGTCATGTCCCCTGTTCAAGAAATATGAAGAAAAGCATCCTTGTGTATCTGCTTATCTAGCAAGGTGATGCAGGCAGTAAAAGAAAATGAGGAGCACCTGATGGATGAAGGACACACACTCATAAGTAACACTTCTAGATGTAGACAAGGTAGGAAGGAGAGATGTTTAAATGGAATGTTGTGCTTTTCAAAACATTCAGAAGGTAAGGATACCAAGAGCTCAATAATTTTCTTAAAGAGACACCAGTGAACATCTTAACTACCAGTTAGCTTCATGAACATTTCATACGTGTATGCCCTTCTCTTACTGTTGCATTTAGGCATCAGGGCTTGAAAACAAAGTATGGTGAAGTACGTTATTTCCTGGACACTTTAGTTATTCAACAGAAAAGACAGCTTTAAAGAAAATACCAAATGTTCTCCAAAAATTACTGGACAACACTTTTAGAGATACAAATCTACTCCATAAATGTGGCTTTTTGCCAACAGGAGAGTAACTAGCACTTCATGGTAAAAAGACCACCTGTTTCACATAATTCATCCAGGGGCACAGCCCATGCCACCAACTATGTGAATATCAGAAGTCAATTACAGATACTAGGGTCTTTCTTACTTTTCCCTAAGGGGTGATGATCTTGAGGGAGGTGGCCAAGAGGAAAAGTGACTGTGAAGTACTGCACCCCTTCCCACCAGGGGGTACACTTGCTAAATTCATTGAATCACAGAATCATGAATATGGAAAGGACCTCCAAGGTCACTGAGTCACACCTTTGATCAAGCATGAGTATGTCAACTAATCCACATCACTAAGTGCCATGTCCAGTTGTTTCTTGAACACTTCCAGGGATGGTGACTCCAGCACTTCCCTGGGCAATTTGTTTCAATGCCTGACCACCCTTTTAGTGAAGAAATTCTTCCTGACATCCATCCCAAACCTCCCTTGGTACAGCTTGAGGCCATTTCCTCTTGCTCTGTCACTAGCTGCCTGGGAGAAAAGGCCAACTCCCACCTTGCTACAACCATGTGGAACAGCATGGCAAACACTGGAAAAAGCAAATGGTGCTGATGTTCTGTGTGCTGTTAATATATTTAGAAGACACCAATAAGGAAGTCTTTATCTTCAATTGTTTGTCATGAGTGTGTGCCTCCACTGTTCTTACCCTTATGTGCCTTTGGGCTAGATCTGTTTTACATCGCTAACGTTGCTATTTTACCTTCTTTCCTACAAAGGCATTCAGAATGAAAACAGTAGAGTTTGTCTACAGTTAAAATACCACTTTCTTTATTGCAGTGGTGATGGGAAATCCAAGCAAAGGAAGACAAAAAACTCCCCATCCATACCTAAAAATTTCGAAGATTCAGTTTTTGTGTGTGCAGAGGTATTATCCAGCATTAAACTGTTTATTATGAGCCATTATTTTCCTATGTCACAAGTATCTGCGTAAGTGATAGCCTTACTGTATTTAATTGCTTTCACTTTAAATCCCATATCTGTTATTATCAAAAGTCCTTAATGGAGGCCCTGAGAGGCGACTTCCTGTAACACAACCCCAAAGTTGGAAGACACAATCGAGAACACCAAACAATTCATGTGTTGACTGGCTACACCAGTATTATCCAATACTCAATGAGATAAGGCAGCAGCTTTGATCACTGGCTATCTGTTGTCTTCTATGACAATGGTTCTTCTTGGATAGGTGTCAACATCGACAAATATGTAGCAAACCTCATATCGTCCTGTTTCAGAATTCTGTAAGGAAAACAAATTCAGGCTGGTTTTTTTCTCTTTGGTAGTTTAAGTTCAAGATTAAGCTTGTCAGCTATATCAAGCAATTGTACATACCTCTTTGACTTCCACATGGACTGTTCCCTGTTTCCCTGATTCAGTGCCCTCAATATAGAACTTCAAACGCATATGTTTCAGTCCGTCCTTTACGTATTCAATGTGACTAAAAACAGCAAAACAAAACAAAAACCCAACCACCCAGCAAGGATACATATTATACGCCAGTTAAGACTTCAAATTTAAACTTACTTAGAGGAGTTGCTTCCTCATTTTGTAAGAAAGTGTATTCCGATGCAGTCCTTATGCTACCATGGGTTCCTTCTCTACTGCTCCTCCCAAGATTTACTGTGAGTGCCTAAGGACTAGTGGAGTCAGAAGAGCTGATTAGCTATTGAGGATTAAGAGATGAAATGCTTAAATGTCTCCACCCAAAACTCAAAAGCAATCCAATATCTGAAAACTCCATAATTTCCTTGTATTTATTCTAAAGAACCCTGAGAACTTTGAAGCTTGACATCTAGAAAGGGATACCCATGTGACCAAGACTACCAGGGTTTTTTCTAGGCACTTACACAAGTTACCAAGACAAAATGCACAAAGTATGTTTTTCCAACTTAATTACTAGGTTGGTTAAATCACATTAAAAAAAACAGTATACTACGTGCTTTACTTACTTTGGCAATAATTTTGTTCTGGGAAGTAGTACAACTTTGGCACTGAGATCTCCAATCTAAATGCTATATTTAGATGGGAGTTGGTATATGTGCAAATATCAAATAAATAGAAAGGCCTCATAATTTTCAAAGTGATCACTTTTGGAAACTAATGGTCAAATGAGAGTTCTGATGCCAATTTATGTTTTCCACTGAAATTACTGATTGCTGCATACTACTAAGCTCTTACTTCCATCAGGCATGCTCAGGTACACACTGTGAATTAAACTTCCAATACAGTTTATGGTGACATGATGGGTTAAAGAGAATAAAGATAAACAAAGACTCTTGCAGTGGTAAATTCCCATTTAAGCTGTTCATACACAAAAAAAACCCCTGTACATTTTTGAGACATTTAAGGTCATCCTTACACTGCAGATGCAAACTCCACAATCTTAGTTCTCAGCTCGAAAATTTATTTAAAATACTAGACATTCAAAATGATGGAAATGAAATACTAGAAAAGCTGATTCATAATACATTTACTTATCTACATAGTTTGTTTTACAGAGAGGCACTTAAAATGTCTGTGCATATCCATTTCATTTAGCAGCTCCACTTTAAACACTTCTCCACAGAGTCTGGTGAAGAGATTAAACCTTGACCAGTAAAAGTCACTTTCCTCCAGAAAAAAAAAAAATCTCAGTTTCATGGTTCAAGTTGCGTATCTGGGCTTGTGTGTCTCATCCTATATGAAACCTCATTGAATATATTCCAGTCAAAGAACCCAATAAAGGCAAAACACAGAACATTTAAGTTTTGTAAGAAAGAGTTCTGTTGTTTCTCTCAAACGGAGAGTAATAAACAGGCACTCATGAAAGGTTTAGGTGAGAGATGTTCTGTTGAATACACAATAGAGATGTGGCCTCAAGTACAAAAAAGCAATATAAGAAATGGGCAGCCAGTTCTGATTATCAGGTCAGAATAATTTCAGACAGTAAACTTCAGTCAGATTCCTGCTCCACACATGCATGTCTAGGCCTCTGTACTACTCTCTTCAGACTTAACTTATTTTTGGGAGAGACCGGCTGTATGTTTACCACGATGATCATTGCTTGTTTTGAGGCACTCAGAACTGGCATTTTATATGTACATGCACTGTACTTAGTGGCATATGTCACACAAGAGGTACTGCAAAAAACTTGTATGTTCACTCAAAAGGGTACCTCACATATAGTTCATCAATGTAGAGCGAATGCGTGACCCAAAACGTCTTTGCTGTGCAAAAACTACTTTCTGTATGGGGCAAACACCAAAGGGTACCTGACATGCTGTCGTCTTCCTCTTCTTGTTGCCTCCCTGTAACCTTTAATAGAGTCACCAAGAGCACCAATTATCTACAAAAGAAGAGGCTAGTGTTGTCAGAAGGCGTCATATACAGAGACTCCAGTATCAGTTCACATCCATGCTGTGAATGCATTTTCTTTAAACAAAATGCCCCTTGTGAGTCTAGCATGTCAAGAACAGAAAATCTATGAAAAAAAAAGTGCTACGAAAAATTCCTCTGTATTCCAGTCCTTTTCTTTACAGTCAAATATTAAACATTTAAAATAAATCCTACTAATATCTTCCATTTCACAGAATATTCTGAGTTGAAAGGGACTCAAAAGGATCATCGAGTCCAGCTCTTAAGTGAATGGCCCAAATGGGTACTGAGCCCATGACCTCGGTGTTATCAGCACCATGCTCTAACCAGCTGAGCTAAACTTGAACTGTTCTCAGAGATGAAGATATGTGAACCAACATTTTGTGTAAAAAGGAAAAAAAGGATGAAATATTTGCTCAAGTCTCCTCCAAGAGAATGTTTCAGAGTTTAAAATAAAAATGCATTCCCCTTCACGTTATCTAAAAAACAGTAGAAGAAATGCAGCATTTTTTTTTCAGATCTATAAAGCCAGAGTAGATAAACCTAGTCTTAAATCTACTTTAAAGTTGGTTAGAAAGGGAGGGTAAGTTTTACTGTGCAAATACTGGAGAGAAGTTTTAATTCAACAAACTTGCTCCAAAGCAGCAATCAATTTTTTTCTCACTTCACTTCTAGATTAATGACAGTGGCATCTTTGGCAACCTTGTTTGAAAGTTATTCCACGCACTTTGCCTGAAATAGTACTTTTTAGAATCTAGTTTTAGATTGACTTTTGTTTACACCTAGCTATGATGATGGTGATCCCATAACTGTTCTGCATCTCTTTTCCTGTTAGCCACAGGAAGGCTGCGCTGTAAATGAAGAGTTTAAATTCCTGGATATCTATGCAGTGCTTCACAGAATGACAGAAGTGTCACAACAGAATTTGTGCTGAGAAAAGGCAACAAGCTAGATCTACAGTACTTAAGTGGGACCAGTTGCCTTTCTGACCTGCAGAACTCCTTAAGTACTACATTTAGCAGGCACTCAGGTATGCCCATAAGACTTTCTGTATGCTGACATGAGGACATGGTCTGAAGAGCAGACTGTTATTTCCATCAGTTTTTGTGCTGTGGCACACTCACTTGGTTTCCAGCAGGCTAATTCACACAGGCTCAATGTGACTTGTCCTGATACAGGCTCCAATCTGGAGCTGACCCACCTCTAGCCAGCTAAAAGCACTGGCAGATCTGCTAAGCACCACTTGGGTCTTCCTGTACCTTGGCTTGAGAGATTCCTTGTGCAAACTTTTGACTTGAAGAGAGACAGTTACTACTGAGAAACAAACTCATGACTAAAATCCAAAAACCTACCTCAGGGTGAGATCTGCATTTCTCCAAGGCATCTCCATAGATCTTATTTGGACTAGAAGAAGAGAATAGCTCTTTAAAGATCACGTAGAACAAACCACCTGTGACAGAAACAACAGCAAATGGAGTGAAAACTTATCAAAGCACATGGAATTAATAAAAAATGTCTTTTAATAAAATGTAATTTAAAAAATAACCTGTGACACCAATTCCAACAAGGACCACAATAAAATAGGTAAAGTCTCTTCCAGCTTCTTTCACTGAAATAAGACAGAAAACAACATAGAAGTTACAATCTTGGATAATAAAGTTTGCATGGCTTTCTTAATACAAATGCTCTTTTATTAGTCTGCAGTTCAAATAACATTTTGGCAGAAGAAAAAATTCCAGTGATAGTTTCCGTAATGCCTCATCACTATAAGAAAGACACCATGGAATATCTCTTGTATTATACAGGGCATGTTTATATCTCTGTGTTAGGCCTCATTATTTTCTGTCTTCCTACTAGATAATTTCAAGATCCAAAACAGCACTTACTGCTACCTTTTGGGTACTCAAGAGCTAGATTTTTTAAGACCTAGATGTATTTAGCACTGCAGTATTCAAGCTACTATCTAAACCCCCAATCATTGCAATCCTTAAACACAGGAAGGGAGAAGTAAAAATAAAAAAGCTTAGAAACCGCATACACTAATAACCAAAGAACCAATCAAGAGAATAAAAAGGAGGAATATTAGACCAAAGCATTATTATTAAGATTGTTAACTGCTGCTTATCTGATTAGTTTTTAATCTATCAAGTTTGATCTAAAGTACTAGTAAAAGTGTCAGTATACACTCCAAAAAAAGTCATATGATTTCCATTTCAAAATATTTTTTGAGAACTTTGAAAGAGACTACTAGTCTTTTTAAAGCACTAAGGTGTGCATTTCAGTGAAGTACAACTTACTGAGGAAACTTTAATAACCATTTCTTCTCCAGTCTTCTAATAAGCTGAGGGTGTTTTTTACAAGCCATCTCATAGCACTTACAATTTCTGAGGTTAATTACGTAGTAACCACTTTTCACTGAAGTGAATGAGACGACGCAAAGTGGCAGCAATCCCGTAAAGGAACTAGTATCACCTCCGGCTGCGACAGTTTTGCTGGAAGTAAACTTGTTTCAGCAGCCGTGAGAAAGGCTACATGTGACACGTTTCCCTTCTGAAAAGTTAAAACGAGAGGCTACTACACCTTGTGCCTGATGTGACCTAAACACTAAATCAGCAGGCTGCTTGGAAGAAACTGCATAGTTTGCTCTGCCTGCACAATACTACACTGAAATGTATCAGCTGCTGTAAACAATACGATGTGAAAAGAAACCGGCTTGGCAATTTTCAGAGATTTAGTGTGCTGTGGTTTGTTTTTTTTTNGGGCGAGCACCCACCTGCCCACGCAGGGCCGCCCCAGCGGGGCGCACAGCATCCTCAGGCCCGCACAGGGGGGCAGCCGAGCCCAGAGCCCAGTCCCTGCCTCTCGCCACCGCTCCCCCTGGCAAGAGCCAGGGCAGCCTCCCGCCCCGGGCGGCCCGTGGCTCAGGTCAGCAGCCCCGCCGCCCCTCACTGCCCACGGCCGCCGCTCGCCATGGCCCCGGCGGNGTTTTGGGACGACAAAACCTGAGCTGCAGTATGAACTGTGTCCGCGACAGCCTCTCCGAGCAGCGCACAGCATCCCTCTCGCTGTGACCACCGCCCTCCTTACCTTTCTCCGCAGCCGACAGCAGCGTTTCCCCGCTCCGCGCCCTTTGCACGGACACACCTTTGCTGCCGTGGCCAGGTTTCTCAGCTCTCAGCCCCCCCGCCTGCGTCCCGATGCCGAGCCGGGCGGCCCGGGGCAGCGGCGGGCGGCGGTGCCCCCAGGCGGGGCNTCCCTCTCCCGCCCGCCGCCGGGAGCGGCTCCCGGGGAGGCCACTACAGCGCCCGCCGTGCCCAGCGCCGGCACGGGCACGGCACAGGCACAGGCACAGCCCCAGTCCCAGGCGCAGCCCCAGCCCCAGCACGCTCCCAGGGGGAGCCTCGTATAAGGGCTGCGGGGGTCTGCTCAGGGTGCTGTGCGCCTGCGGTCCCCTGTCACCCTTTTAAAGCTGTTCTTTTTATACGTGTTTTCCTTGGTCTTGCACGCTTAGGTGCGTGAAAGCGCTGCAGCTGACTTTTCCATGAAAGGAGACGGGAAGAGACCAGCGTTATGAGGTTCAACAAGATCAAGTGGCGGGTCCTACACTTGGGCCACAACAACCCCATGCAGGGCTGCAGGCTGGGGGCAGAGTGGCTGGAAAACGGCCCAGCAGAAAAGGATTTGGGGTTGCTGGTCAACAGGCCACTGAACATGAGCCAGCAGTGGCCCAGAAGGCCAGTGGTGTCCTGGCTTGAGTCAGAAATAGTGTGGCCAGCAGGACCAGGGAAATTATTTTCTCTCTGTGCTCAGCACTGCTGAGGCCACACATGGAGTGCTGTGTCCAGTTCTGGGCCCCTCAGTTCAGGAAGGACATTGGTGTGCTGGAGCGGGTCCCGCAGGGCAGCAAAGCTGGTGAAGGGTCTGGAGCACAAGTCCTGTAAGGAGCTGCTGAGGGAGCTGGGGATGTTTAGCCTGGAGAAAAGGAGGCTCAAGGGAGACCTTATCACTCTCTACAACTACCTGAAAGAGGGCTGCAGCCAGGTGGGATCAGCCTCTTCTCCCAGGCAACCAGCGATAGGACAAGAGCGCATAGTCTCAGGCTGTGTAAGGGGAGGTTTAGCTCGGACACCAGGAACAATTTCTTCACAGAAAGGGCGATTAGACATTGGAACGGGCTGCCCAGGGAGGTGGTGGGGCCACCGTCCCCCAGGCGTCCACGGAAAGACTGGACATGGCATTTAGCGCCATGGTCTAGGGTGACACGGTGGCGGTCGGTCGCAGCCTGGCATTGATTGATTCCGTGACTGAGACCAGAGAACATCGTGCACCAGCTCCCCGGGGCCGGTGGAGCGGGAGCCGCCTCGGCGTTAACGCTTTCCCGGTGCCCTCCTTTCCCCCCAGGCCTGCCCGGGAAAGCAGCGGCCTCCCGGGCCCCGCCGCCCCGCCCCAGGGAGGAGGCCGCTCCTGCCCTGCCCTGCCCTGCCGTGCCCTGCCGTGCCGCGGAGGGGTGGCCATGGCGACGGGCCGCGGCAGGTAACGCGGGCTCTGCCGGCCCGGGGCTGCCCGCTCGGCCTTCGTCACCTCGTTGTTGTGGGTTTTCCCGCAACTCCCGGGCTCCCCTCGGAAACCCCTTTCACCTGCCCCACGGCTCTGGCTTCCAGCTCCGAACGTGTCCCGGCGGGGGCTGTGGCCGTGGTGCTCTGCTCTCCTCGCCCCGGCCCTGTGGGGGCAGCGCTCCTTGCGCCGGGAAAACACGGGTGTTGCCAGGGTGTGCGGAGGCCTGGGAACGGGGGCTTGGGTGCGTCCTTGAGCCTGGACGAGGTGCTATAAACAGCACCCTATCTACAAACTACGGGTGACTAATGTATGTTCGAGGTAGTTAGGCCTTTGTAACAAAGGGGGGATTGTCACCGTGGAAGGTGTGATTATGCTAAGTCTTATAGTACAGGTTCAGCCTCCGAGAATTTAAAGTATCAATTTTACAAAGTGGAGGAAGCAGATTTTTCTGCTAACCCATTTGTGCAACATTGGGTTTCATAGCAGTTTTATTCCCCCTGTTGTTTTTTTCTTTTTAACCTGTAAATGGAGTGGGATAATATCCACCTTGTACAAAGACTTTGGAATTATTAGAGGAGGAAAAAAACTCCATGTAAAAACATTACTGTAATTTCTGTTTATCCCCAGGTATGCTTTAAAATTTGGAGAAGGAGACAGGTTTTTCCACTACTTACAACTTAACATATGTTTTTTTGAAATACATTACTTGAAAGAGATTTGTTTGCTGACCATCAAAAAACCAAGTCACATTGCAAGTACCATAGGGTATGGAACTGGTACAAAACTGAATCCCCCAAGTTGAAAGCTAATGAAAAGGCAATTGAAGCTACTGTGCCTCTAAGTAAAAGCATCTCAGTTGTTCTGGAATTCTCTAAAGAGGGGAGGTAACAGCTGTCATTGCCTTTTAACTTGTGCCTATCTGCCCAAGCTTTGTCAGTGTGGTTAAAAGTATTTTTTCAATACTAAATAAAAAGCTTAGCACACACAGTACTTGAAAAATAGTTGATGGATTGGATTTGCTGTTGTTCACACCTTAAGAGTATTTTTGTTTTGGAAGATGCAAAAGTTCAGTACTTTTTTTTTTTTTTTTTTGAGTTGAAGCTTACAAAAGTATATATTGCATTGAAGTTTTCAAGGCATATGTAGGCAACATTTCTCTTACCTCAGATGTTCCTTCCTGGGGTGAAGAAGAGTGGGATGCAAGGAGTGGTTAAAATGAGCAGGCAGGACTGAATACAGGCAATGCAGGTTATGCTTGTACAAAGTAAAATGTGTTTTAAAATCCAGGACCCAGCTTCTTATTTGAATGACTCCTCTGTACCTGGAGTCTGTGGAGTTATGTCCCTGTAGAGTATGCCCAAACTAGTTTTCTCTGTGTTTTCAGCGTGAATTCAGAGCTAAATAGGCTGAGCTGTGCTGTGCTGGAACATACAGAAGTGATAGCTCTGCTGCTTCTTGTGTCCCTAAATCCCTTTTGTGGCGTTTGAAGAATGCAGTTGGTTAGTGTCTGATCATCTAAGTGTACTCCTTGATACTAATACATAAGTAAAACATTTGCTTAACCTCCAGGTCATATTTGTTACACTGTTACTTCTTTGTAGTTGTTAATTTACTCGGTCTATCAGGGATATTGGCAGCCAAGTTAAAGCATGCATATCTATTTCTGTTATAATTCTCAGTAAACCATCTTGGCCTTTTTTTTTGTTTGTTTGTTTGTTTTTTTTTTTCTTCGTGTTACATAGCCCAATTGACAATGTAGATCAGAATTGCTCTTTTCTTTCTATTTTTATTTTTCTTTGAGCTTAAACCAATCCTAAGTCAAGAACAGCATGTGTTAAATATACATGGTATCCATACATGGTACCCATGTACTTCAAAATTAGGTATTTTTTCCCCCAATATTGACTGGTTGCCTAGAAACCCAGAGCTGGTTTGATGACATGTTGGAAACTCAGCTGGGAATTTAAAGCATCACTAATGCAGTGAATGGGGAGCTCTGCTTGCTTGATGGCATCAGTGGGTAGGAAGTGTAAGAATTTGATTAAGATTGAAACTCTATCCCAGTATTTCTGTATGGTTTAATGATAGTATTTGTAATTACGGCTTACAAAGTCCTTGGTATCAGAAACCCTGGAAAAATATGTGGCCAGTTGGATTTTAAGAATTTATATATGTTAGAAATATGGAAAGTTGCTTTCTTTAATAAAAGAAAGTAATTCCTATCCAAATTGTGATGTGCTAGTGAGCTATAAAACCATTGATACTCAACTTGCCTGTTGAACTAGCACTTATCTCTCATAATTGTGAATATTTTAGCAGAGGAAAATCTGAAATGAGACTTTAGCTTTGTTTCAAATATGATTCTGTTGTATGTTCAAGGAAATTATATTTGAACCTCAAAAGTTTTGGAGAAAGTTTCAAGATACTGTTTTATTTGGTATCTTTTACTAGCTTGACAAAGTTGGATGGCTCAAAAATGTCTCTGGAGTAATGTTGCAAAACAGAAGATGAATCAGTGAGTTTGACTCACTGCAGGGGCCTCTATGGGGCTTGGTTGTGGTGGACACAGTGGTGCAGCTATATAATCCTAATAGATCTCTGCTGGATTCAAACTGGTTTGGTGGAGCAACACTATTCCCTTCTGACTACTGAAAGATTAATCACAGAGGGACAGCCATGAGTTTAAATCTGACATCTTTCTGATGTCAGGTATTTTAACTTGACGGTAATGGTTCAGATCCGTGAAAAGATAATAAATGAGTTGCCATGTGATGCATTCCCTGAATCCTGCCTTGGTTAAAATGTTGTGTCTAGGTGTGTGCAATATGCATATTTCTTCATTTTTTTGAAGATGTGAGTCCTAACAGCTTTTCTTTCTTAGAAATAGGCAAAGGACCTTTTCTGCTGGGCCTGGGAAATGTTCTGAAACTGTAAATGCTGGAATGAAAAGTCTCTATTTGATGCCTACTGTAAAACCAAAACTAAACATGTGCATTGAGAGGTGAGTATATCTTCAGTTTAGGAGTAAGAGTGAAAGACCCCTTGTGGACTCTAAGCCATCTTTTGACAGCTTACAGTATTTATGTGCATATTTTGTATATTTCTATGTCAGATGTACCGAGTTGAAAATATTTGCTTTCCTGGCCTACTTTGTGATCCTTTGTGTATTTGCCTTCTTTTGTGTCTTAGTTCAAGGGGGGAACTAAGATATCTATGTTGACCAAGAAAAAAAAAAAATCCCTCTGCCTTTAAATTTAGAAAAGAAAACAAAACTTTAATTAGGAAATATGTATATA